>JACYXH010000135.1:2483991-2491491 GCA_026745465.1 Lota lota | reverse complement strand
GAGCACCCAGTCTCTGGAACGGCCTCCCTCATAATGAGGTTATCTAAATGTCATCAAAAAAACTATAAAATGATAGGTTAATCTTTGTTTCATATATACACTGTTTTGTGCTTCGACCCTCGATTTTAATTCGATTTTATTACATATTTTATTGCGATTGTATTATATTAGTAATATTGTAGAAGATGACGTGTTGTGTGCGCTATATTGTGACTATATTGTAGATTCAATCCAAGGCACGCGGTTGGACGCCCAGCCTACACTAAGGCACTGGAAAGACAACTCCAGGATAGCTCCTTTATCGCCTGAGCTGCACTTCTGCATTGACAGAACATGGCAATGACAACCACAAGCTGCAATCCAGCTTTTCAACACAAGGAGACACACACACACACACACACACACACAGATACAGCGAGGAGAAGAGCAAAATACTGTCTCAGAGAACACCCACTGTCGTTACAAACAAGCAACACAAAGTATCACAGATAAAGATGCGTGTGACATGCAGGGATAGCGAATACACGAGACTGGCCCATGTTTTGGCTCATGTATGAGATCATAACGGGGGGGGGGGGATATCTCCCGCCTCTTCCCTTGTTCCAGGATATAAACAAACATCCTTGCAGGCACCCACACACCCACCCACCCACACCCACACAAAAACACACCCACTCACACACACACACACACACACACACACACACACACACACACAGATACTCGCACAACAACAGACACGTTGTTCAGCGCTGAGCCGAGCCGCCTGACCCGCACACAGAATCTCAAGCAGCAGCGCAAAACACAACCGGGAGCTGACCTCTGGAGGAGAAGCTGTGGAGAGCCAGGAAATAAATAAGTGATGGGCGCCTTACACGAGCAAGGCGCCCAAAGAGAGGCTGTGAAGACGGCCAGCTTAGAGAAACGAGCGGAGTAACACACTCACCGGCGCACTCTTTGAAATCACCTTTCTGTTGTTGCGGTCACAGAGCAACACGGGGAAACATGAAAGTCTGCATCGCAATCCGTCCATCCCAAACCCCTGTCTCCGCTGTCTTATGATTTGTCCGTTTGTTTATTTCTGCTGAAGGGGAGGGCTGTGGGAGGGGTTTGCGTAGGTCAGCACATCGACGTGACAGATCTTTGTGTCCGGTAAGGGGTGGGTGGGGTGGTGGTGGTGGTGGTGGTGGGTGGGGGGGGGGGGGGGGGGGGGGGGGGGGTCGGCCATCAAGACACTATTGATTGCTGTAATCAAAAGGCATGTGCTGCGTGATAGCGGAATCATCGGCGCTACAAATCACCAGGGAGAAAAACGCTGCTGCCTGCCACCGGGACAGATGAAGCGGTGCTTCGACAGTCCGGCACGTCGGGCTGCGAGGGCCTGTTTCCTGTTGAGCCAAGGCCGTCTTGTTTGGGTGGCTTTTCTGGGCGCTCTCGCTTGATTCATTCATTCATTCATTGGTTCATCCATTCACTCACCCTAACCATCCGTAAATAATCCACTCATGAAACCTGTGTATTACAATAAGTAGATGTTAAAGGTGCTGTAGGTGAGATTCAAGAGCTATCGTTTGAGTGATAACAATGGCATAGCCATCCATCAGCTATACATGAGTTAAATACCCTGTGAGAATATTTGTTTTGAGTTGACTGCGCCTAACTAAAATAACAAAAACGTCTATATTTACAAATTTTTACAATGATAATTGTAAGAATTCATAGCACAATGAATAAATAATCCATAAATAAATCCATGACTGTTGGCATCCATATGCTGCATCTATATTTACTTACTATTTACACCTATATACATGTTTATATGTATACTGTATCTATACTACATCTGTACTGGTCTAGTTTTAGTTCATCTCTGGAGGATGAGAAGCATGGAGAAAGGAAGGAAATGAGCTGGGGGGATGGGGGGGGGGTACAGGAGTAGTTAAAAAGAGAAGAACGGCGAAGAGGAGAGGAATACGTTGCAGTAGTACACGTGTATAGGTGCAGAACATTACCTTCTCTTTGTCTCTCATGGATCCTTTCCCCAGAATGGACATCTTGGTGAGGGTGTCCTCCTGGAGCCTCTTTAGCGAGTTCCCGCGTGGCCCCAGGAGTTTACCCACAAAGTTAAACTACAAGGGGAAGAAGAAAAAGGGGGGGGGGGGGGGGAGAGATCAATGGCGTGCGGGCCTTGTTTGAGATAAATGGATGGAACACTCTGGCATTCAGAAAGTTGGCTGAACTGGTGGGCTGCTGAAGGCAGCCAGATCAAAAAGGATTCCCTGTCTCCAACGATGGTACAGAACAGTCGGTCAAAAGCTTTTTGGGCTGGTAAAAAACACCACTGGGCCCTTTTTACAATTCCATTCTAAACTCTTTAATATTTTATTTATAAAAAACATATATATTGTCATGCCCAGCCCAATGGGATTTTTAATAAACAGATGAGCCCCCAAGGTAATCTCATCCTAACAACAATGACACAAACACATCCCTTTATTTAATAGTAAAATGATGATCATCTTTAGAAATAGAACCTTCTGAAGGCTCAGAGCCTATCAGTATAGACCCAGCTCTGACTGCAGCTGCAGACGGTCAAGGTAGAACACACACGCACACACACACACACACACACACACACACACACACACACACACACACACACACACACACACACACACACACACACACACAGCTTGCCCCTTGCTTCATCCCAGGCCCGACCCCCAAGTCTCCCTTTAGCGGTGAGTTCTACAACCGTCTCTCTCCTCTATCTGGGCCATCAATTAGTGAGCTGGGGAGAAAGGAGTGAGAAAAGAAAGAAACCACACACCATTTGTGCACTAGCCCTCACCTATATCTCCTCTGCCTTTTGTTCTCAAAGTGAACGCTTATTAGGGAGGCTCCTGCCAATTCTGGGGTTGAGGGAGTTGAGAGTGGAGGTGTAGCTGCCTCACTGTGAAATGCACTTACTGGCTATTGGCTTCTGTCATCGCCCCGTGCCCTCTGGAGAACCCTGCACATCTCTCAACGCCAGCACTCACAACGTACGACAGAAGACCTTGAGAATCAACTATAGTAGCTCAACTACACTCACTACAATCAACTACTCTTTGTGTAAGTAGAACATCCAAATACGGCCAGTAGAAATGTGCAGTGTTCGCCATTAAATGTAGATGTATGAGGCCCATGGAGGCATCATTTGGAGCAGTGCAGCAGCAATGCATGAATTAAGACCATTTTCTGGCACTATTGGAAAATCCTGGATATTTAAAGAGAGGGATTGCATGTTGTGGTAAGGAGGGGCGTGGTTTAGCGCCGGCTGCGGGCAGAAGGGGCGGAGCGGCTCAATTGGGGTCTCAGACGCAGCTGTAGGGAATGAGCGCAATTAGATAGCTATTAAATACTGATGTGTATTGTGCTCTTCCCACAGTGAGGTCGGGTCTGAGTAGACGGACGCAGCACGCCGAGAAGGCGATCACGCATTTCCCCAGAGACGGACAAGCGTTGGTTTTTTGTTGTTATTTGAAGTGAGCAATAAAAGTGACAGTTTTGCTCAGCACTGTGTGTTTGTGGAGGTTCGTTAACCCTGGTCGGTAGCCCAGAGTGGCTACAGTGGTGCCTGAACAGGGACCAGGTCCTTTCGTTTAGTGTTTTTTTTCCCGTTTTCCCGAAATGGATGGCCAAGTGCCCGAGCCGCCATTTGCGCAGGCCTTACGGCGGATCGCCGAGACGCAGGAGGGGCTTATCTTAGCCCACCGACAGCAGACCCAGGCCTTAGTGGAAATTACGACCCAGCACGCCGAGGAGCGGGCGATGCTCCTAGGGCTGGTGAGGCCGGAACGGATAGGCCGGCGGGGCGAAGGAGGAGGGGAAGACCGACCCCAAATCCCACTGCCCAAGATGTCCCCTCAGGACGATGTGGAGGCCTTTTTGGAGGTATTTGAGGGGACGGCAGACGCGTGTGGCTGGCCGGAGGCTGAGTGGGCGCTCCGACTATTTCCGCTATTGTCTGGAGCAGCCCTGACCGCGGCACATGCGCTGCCTGCCACCGCCCGTGGGGACTACGCCACGGTGAAGAGGGGTCTGTTGGACCGCCTCGGATTGCCGCCGGAGGGACACCGGCGCAGATTTAAGAGTTTGAAGATGGTGGAGGTAGGCCGGCCCTTCGCCTACGCACACCAATTGGTGGACGCCGCGGCACGGTGGCTGCGACCAGAGGAGCGCAACAGTCGGCAGGTGGTAGAACAAGTGGCGCTGGACCGGTTCATCGAGGGTTTACCCCAAGCCACGGGCGAGTGGGTCCAGTGCCACCGGCCTGCGGACCTGGAGGCCGCCATTACACTGGCCGAAGACCATCTGGCGTTGCCCTGCCGAGACCGGGAAGGGCAAGGGGAGCTCCCCGCGGCGCCGGTCCGCCCGGTTTCCCGACCCCGGAGACCGCTGGAGGCATCGTGGGCCCCCGTAACCCCTCGCACCGACAACCCCCATTCATCAGCGATAGTTCCCCAACCTAGGGCTAACCCACTGGGTCGGTACCGGTCCTCTCCGGGCCCGGCCTCCGCCTCTAGGACCCCAAACCCGCAGAGAGCTCCTCATTCGGCGAGACAGGAGTGTTGGCGGTGCGGACAACCCGGACACCGCCAGTGGGACTGCCCCCAGATGGAGGTGGGGCAAGGGGTCCGGGTGGCCGCGCCGCCGGCCTCTTCTCCCGATCTGGAGGAGGAATACTGCATACCGGTAAGGATGCGAGGGAGTATGTACCGAGCGTTGCTGGATTCAGGGAGTGAGCAAACCCTGATCCACCAAAGCTTGGTTCGACCTGAGGCTCTGGGAGAGGCATCGTGGGTGCATATAAGGTGTATTCATGGGGATGTGCACAAATATCCAGTCGTGACTGTGGACATTCGCTACGGCGGTGAAAAGCATAGAGTTAAGGCTGCGGTTAGCTCCCGCCTATCGCGTCCCCTACTATTAGGCACTGATTGGCCGGGCTTTGGTAGGTTAGTGAAGGAACAGGGGACGCGGCCCCGACGGGAAGGGACATGTGTGATGTGCTCCGTTCTCAGTGGTGACGCGAGCTCTCCCGAGGTCGGAGGGGGGGAGGAGCCTCAGGAGGAGACGCCGGTAATACGGGTTCTTCCCCCGATGGATGACTTTCCCCTCGAACAGTCCCGGGATGATACACTGCGCTTCGCCTTCGACCGTGTACTTTCCATCGACGGCCAGAAGGTGTCACCCGAGACCGTGTTAGCACATCCATATTTTGCGTTGGTTAGGGACAGGCTTTACCGAGTGAGTCGGGACACTCAGTCAGGGGAAGAAGTGAGTCAATTACTCATCCCACAAAGCCGCCGGGAAATGGTTTTCCAGGCGGCTCATCACAGCCCAATGGCAGGTCACTTAGGCTGTGATAAAACACGGAACCGGCTTATGGCCCGCTTTTACTGGCCGGGCATTCACGGGGATGTACGTCGGTGGTGTGCATCCTGCCGCGAGTGTCAGCTAAGCAACCCCCCGGCCACCCCAAAAGCGCCATTGCGCCCTCTACCATTGATTGAGATCCCCTTCGAAAGAATTGGTATGGATCTCATCGGGCCATTAGACCGTAGCGCACGGGGACATCGATTTGCATTGGTCATTGTGGACTATGCAACCCGATATCCCGAGGCAGTGCCCCTGCGCTCTATCTCCGCGAAGAGCGTGGCGCAGGCACTGTTTCACTTAATCTCCCGAGTCGGAATCCCGAAAGAGATTCTGACTGACCAAGGCACTACGTTTATGTCACGCACACTCCGGGAGTTGTATGGGTTACTTGGGATAAAAGCGATCCGAACCAGTGTGTACCATCCCCAGACAGACGGCCTGGTGGAAAGGTTTAACAAGACGTTAAAGTCCATGCTGCGTAAGTTCGTACACGAAGATAGTCAGAATTGGGACAAATGGCTCGACCCTCTGTTATTCGCCGTTCGGGAGGTGCCCCAGGCCTCCACGGGGTTTTCCCCATTTGAGTTGTTGTTCGGTAGGAGACCGAGAGGCGTGTTGGACCTACTTAAGGAAAACTGGGAGGAGGGTCCAAGCGCCAGCAAAAATGAGATTCAGTACGTGATGGACCTGAGGGCAAAACTCCATACACTGGGTCGGGTTTCACGGGAGAATTTGCTTCAGGCCCAGGAACGTCAGCGACGGTTGTATGACAGAGGGACGCAGCTGAGACAATTTGCACCGGGAGATAAAGTACTTGTATTGCTCCCAACATCCAGCTCAAAATTACTCGCTAAGTGGCAAGGACCCTTTGTGGTCACACGGCGAATTGGGGATGTTGACTATGAGGTCGAGCGGTCCGACAGGGGGGGATCGCGGCAGATCTACCACCTCAACCTATTGAAAGGTTGGAAGGAGGCGCGGCCAGTGGCTATGGTAACCTCGGTGGCCCGGGAGGACGAGTTCGGTCCGGAGGTGGCCGGACCGGGTCAGCCGTCCCGGGTCCCCTGCGATGGGTCACTGGAGCCGCACCAGAGGGCCGAGGTCGCCGAGCTGCAACACCGGTTTGCGGACGTGTTCTCCTCCAGGCCGGGGCGCACGACGCTCATTGACCACCGCATCGAAACTTCCCCCGGCGTGACGGTTAGAACGCGCCCGTATAGGTTGCCAGAACACAAGCGGAAGGTGGTTCAGGCGGAATTAGAGTCTATGCTGGAGATGGGAGTAATAGAAGAGTCGCACAGCGGATGGGCCAGTCCGATCGTACTGGTACGCAAGTCTGATGGGTCCATCCGGTTCTGTGTCGACTATCGCAAGGTGAATAGTGTGTCAAAATTCGATGCGTATCCCATGCCTCGGGTCGACGAACTCCTGGATCGGCTAGGCACCGCTCGTTTTTTTTCGACACTGGATTTAACCAAGGGCTACTGGCAGATTCCCTTGTCTCCAGAGTCTAAGGAAAAATCGGCCTTCTCCACTCCGTACGGGTTGTTCCAATTTAATGTGCTTCCGTTTGGGTTGTTCGGAGCCCCGGCCACTTTCCAGCGTCTCATGGACAGGGTGTTGCGGCCGCACGCGGCATATGCGGCTGCCTACATAGATGATGTCATCATTCATAGTGACACATGGCAGCAGCATATGCAGCGAGTGGCAGCGGTGCTCGAGTCACTGAGGCGAGCAGGGCTCACGGCCAACCCAGGGAAGTGCATGATTGGTCGGAGGGAGGTACGGTATTTGGGGTACCGCTTGGGTGGTGGGCAGGTGCGCCCGCAAATAGAGAAAACTAGGGCGGTCGCGGCCTGCCCGCGGCCCGAGACCAAAAAGCAGGTGAGGGCGTTCCTGGGGCTGGCGGGGTACTACAGGCGGTTCATCCCTGCCTTCTCGGAGCTGACCAGCCCCCTGACCGACCTCACCCGAAAGGGTGCCCCAGATCCGGTCCAGTGGACCGAGCAGTGCCAGGCGTCGTTTGAGAGGGTTAAAAAGGCTCTTTGCGGGGAGCCGCTCTTGCTCACGCCTAAC
>JACYXH010000135.1:2211491-2481491 GCA_026745465.1 Lota lota | reverse complement strand
CAATCAGTGGAAAAAAACTGTCCATCTCTGAGGAAATTGGACTGCAAACGCACGTCATGTCACAATATGTTTGTTGCAGATGGATTTTCGGACCCCCTTCCAGAACACGGTTCTAAATGGCTCTTTGGAAAGTGGCTATGCCACTTCGACGCCACGAGCCAAAAGGTGAGGCTTTGCGGTTCAACGGCAAAAGGCTGTTCATGTCGGACCGATCACTCTTGCCACTGCTACATGTCAGAGAGAGCAAATTGAATTTGTCTTCCTTCGGTGACTTGTCGGAACTCTAAACAGCGTATTAGTGCCTCCACTTATCAAAGCTGTCAGAGCAAATCTTTTTAGCTGAGAACCTCGGGGAAATGCGGAGAGGGAGAGAGGGAGAGAGGGAGAGAGGGAGAGAGGAAGAGAGGGAGAGAGGGAGAGAGGGAGAGAGGGAGAGAGGGAGAGAGGGAGGCCTCTAGATGACTTTACATGCCCGGTGCTATGAGACGGTTCGGGGTGGAAAGCTAACAGCACAACACTGCGTAATTCAGTGCTTATTAATATCGTAGAGTTCATAACACATCTATAATTCATTCAATGTCTCTGCTTAGGGTCACTTTGCTAGTTCAGGACGTGCACTTTAATAAACTCAACGTGTCCACATTGAGCGTCGCGAAAAAGTGTGTCTAAATAAAACAGCGCGGGTGGACAGGCCCCTATGTGTGTCTGTGTTTAAGGTCGTATACGGGTCGTTTTGGTGTACTGTATGACCCCAATGCTGCTCCTAAACCAGGACACCCACTCACCGCCTACCCTACTTGCACCCCCTAACACCTCATCCCCCCACCCCCACATACCCACATACCCACACACACACACTCCCCCACACCCTCATCCCACCCGGCCAAGCCCATGAGGATTGAGGTATAAAAAATAAAAAACACCTGAGCGATGTCCCTTAGTCCTGCAAGGCACACACACAGACACACACACATTCACACACTCACACACACACACACACACACACACACACACACACACACATTCACACACACACACATTCAAACACACACACCTCCATCCCCTCTGTCAGAGCCTGGGACCTCTCACTTTCACACTAGCCTTCACCCGCCTCCCACCCAGTGGGTGCCTTGCTGTCATGCACTGGCTGTGTGGCTCCATTAAACATCTCTCCTGCCAGGGGTACAGGGTGGGGGTGAGGGGGCACCTTTATCTCGTCTGGACCTGAAGTGCTCTCGTGACATGGCAATGGCATTATCACTTCAATAACACATGCATGTGTGTGTGTGTGTGTGTGTGTGTGTGTGTGTGTGTGTGTGTGTGTGTGTGTGTGGTGACTTCTCTGCGGCGTTGCAAGTGAGCTCTGTTACGACCATGAGGGTTTCGCTTTTCCAGTCTCTTTCTCTCCCTCCCTTTCCCTCCCTCTCCCTCCCCCTCTCACCAGAATACATCTCTCTCCGTCCCTCTCCCTCCCCCTCTCACCAGAATACATCTCTCTCCCTCCCACTCCCTCCCCCTCTCACCAGAATACATCTTTCTCCCTCCCTCTGAAATACAACACCTGCTTCTCGTCTGACCCCTAATTAATTGCCTCATTAGAAAAAGAGACACAAGAAGCAACATTTTGTACAACAACAAAGGGACGTTTGGTAAGATTAGTACAATATTTCATATGCCAGATGATTCATGAATACTCACTGTCATATACCAGTGCCACACCAAATAAATCAATGTTAAGAGTTGGCGCAGTGGAAGGAAAATGCTAAGATAGTCACTGTATATTTAACAAAATAAAAACATATTCATGGGATGACTATGTCGCACTTCTAACAACCCAATAGTTTACCTTCCGTCATCTTATAAATATGTAAAGGTATCCTAACAAAGCAACAGAAACGTTTTAGGATATCATACAAACGAAAACTATCAAAAAGTAAGGACACATGCCCCGTACATTTCGACAGCTATTTGTTACCACTTACTTTGGGGAACTGCTTTACTGGAATCAACACTTTCTGGCCCAGTTTCATGTTCTTGTTGATGACGACGTCGATGAACTTCTCCTCTTCCTTGCCCTCATCTTTCTGGACTTTTTCAATTTCTACGAGAGATGGGAGCGGGAGCAGAGGTGGAGAACACATGAATGGCGGTATTCACAAACGTCCTGCACCACAGATCTGGGAGCAGGGGGTTGAAGCAGTGAGTCCTATCACATGTAATGAAATCACTGAAGTAACCGCAGACAAGATGCCATTCTTGCCCATACACCACACATGGCATTCTATATTTATTTGTTAATTGAATTTATAACTTTTTTAACTTTACAAAAAGAAGGGCTTTAAGAGTTAGATATACACAAAGCTAATTTTGTTATGATCAAAATAATTTTGATATTTAATACTTTTACCAGGGTTTAGCTAAACAAAACTCTATTAACCATAATCGACTTGCAGGCATTTGCTATTAGGAGGAAAGCGCTAACATAGGCAAGCAGGAGGCGCAATGTTGAAGATTTAAAAACATTTTAAAGCACTGAAAGGAATGTGCTGACCAAGAAAACACAAAGAAACGCCTTCTCATGAAACACCTTCTCATGAAACACCTTCTCTTCTAAACATGCTTTTCGAGTGTGAAAGACAATGTAATGGAATGACCAACTGGCACTTGGAGTGTGTGAATTGTGCTTTGAATGCTGGTCGCAGAGCAAAACACCCCGTAATGGTAGCCTTTGTATCATCCTATTCTCTTAAATGTCTTTCAAGGACTTTGTGAAGTAGGCTAGCATAAGCTCAAATGTCAAGGTTGCCCAAAAGTCAAACCGAAAGGAACAGTCTTTAAATGCGTTTTTACAGCTAGAGTTAGGGGGTGTAACAATGAATGGTCCTGGATACATACCTTCCAAACCTTTTTCTCTTGAGGTATACTATGAATGTTATCGAAGAAAAATAACAATTACATAATTGGAAGAACATAATTAAGAAACCCATTAAGTGATTAGCCTTTAGATATTAGTCAAGTGCTCATTATCGTAGATTGATCAAATCTACCAGAACAGCAAACTAGAAACAGCAGTACATCCAATAGCTGAAATCCTCTCTTATCCCCTGCTCACAGTATTCAGATTTAGAAATTCAATAAAACACACACACTATATATATTAATATAATCCCGCCTATCTCAAGGGAGACAGCTCTGCCTTTATTAACACTGATGCATTGCCTTGTAACCACACCACAGAGCCAGCTCCTTCCCTTCCACTACCTCACTGCTACCTCCCTGCACGGTGACAAATACCGCGCAGCACAACCAATTCATCACCATGTGTATGCTGTCCAAGTGGGACACGAGTCACCCATCCAGGTGTTATAACCCGCTTGTTCCCAGTCACAGCTACCAGGGCTGGAGGCTGTCCCACGGATGGGATGTGAGCCCACAGCAGGGTGACACACACACACACACACACACACAGATAAATGACACGCACACACATACACCCACAAAGATATAAATACACACACACGGATAAATGACACGCACGCACATACACCCACAAAGATATAAATACACACACACGGATAAATGACACGCACGCACATACACCCACAAAGATATAAATACACACACACGGATAAATGACACGCACGCACATACACCCACAAAGATATAAATGCACACACACACGGATAAAGACACGCATGCACATGCACACACACAAAGATATAAACACACACACACGGATAAATGACACACATGCACATACACCCACAAAGATATAAATACACACACACACACACACACACGGATAAGGACACGCATGCACATGCACACACACAAAGATATAAACACACACACACGGATAAATGACACACACGCACATACACCCACAAAGATATAAATACACACACACACACACACACGGATAAAGACACGCATGCACATGCACACACACACAGATATAAACATACACACACGGATAAATGACACACACGCACATACACCCACAAAGATATAAATACACACACACATACACACGGATAAAGACACGCATGCACATGCACACACACAAAGATATAAACACACACACACGGATAAATGACACACACGCACATACACCCACAAAGATATAAATACACACACACACACAGATATAAACACACACACACAAATATAAACACAAAAATACAAACACACACGCACACACACTGGTGAGATGGAGTTGGAGTACCCCGCAGGCCCCCCTGGGAGTACAGATGAACATGCAAACTCCACACACCCAGGAGCACCCGAGCTGGGAATCAAACCCACACCCCTGGAGCACTAGGGCTGAGCCAACTCAGACTAAACAACCACTTCAAGGCGGACCTGTGGGCTGGAGTGTTGATTTGTGTTAAAATGTATCTGCTTTAATACAAATGTTAATATTTAAATATTTAACAAACGCCTCATCGGAGGTGTGTGAGAAAAACGTTGACCTTCAAATAAATGATAAAGGTCTTTCTGTCTTTCTATAACCATGCTCCTCCTCAGAGCTGCTCTTTTCTTTATTAGCGGTATTTACAGTACAGACGCTCGCTTCATGAGTGGCTGAGCCATGCACAGGGCCAGCATGGCAGCTGCCTGCCTTCCTATTAGCAATGGATTCACTTAAAAGCAGCCCTGTGATTTAGACCCCTCCACCATTTCCCTCTCTCTCCCCCCCCCCCCCCCCCCCCCCCCCCATTTAAAATTCATAAGCAGGGTAGATTTGGTGGGATTATGCATGACTCCAGCAGCCCAGTGTTGCTGGCTGGCTGGCTGAGTGAAGAGGAGGAGGAGGAGGAGACAACTGGGTCATTAATCCTACTTCAGTTCCACAGCAAGCGGAGGAGATAAATATTGAACATCTACACCAGTGGTGGCGTGCATATTCTGTTTATTACTGAACAAGGAACAGGAATCAACAGTCATAGCTGATGAAACTAGACATGTCACTTGAGTCAAAACTGAGTCATGATATTATTTCCTAGTTTTATTTTTGTCATGTTGCTTTTGTAATTCACAATTGTATTGCATTTGGACATTTATATAGTGGTTTTAGATGTGCAGTTACATGTAATGCAGCTCAATACAATTGTTGATTTGGAAGTGACTTTGGAATATGATTTTTCACTGCAGATCAATTATTCTGATTCATATTTAGTGAGCTTCATGAGATGTTACGGATGAAAAGCCTTTTGGGATGTAGAGAAAACTTGATGCAACAGAAACTACAAGTGAGAACTAAACACACACACACACACACACACACACACACACACACACACACACACACACACACATTGAAATAAACACACACACACATACACCCATTCATACAAAGGGCCCCCTCAAAGACTAAACACACACACACACATTCATACAAAGGGCCCCCTCAAAGACTAAACACACACACACACATTCATACAAAGGGCCCCCTCAAAGACTAAACACACATGCACCCATTCATTCAAAGGGTCCCCTCAAAGACTAAACACACACACACCCATTCATACAAAGGGCCCCCTCAAAGACTAAACACACACACACACACATTCATACAAAGGGCCCCCTCAAAGACTAAACACACATGCACACATTCATACAAAGGGCCCCCTCAAAGGCTAAACACACACACACACATTCATACAAAGGGCCCCCTCAAAGACTAAACACACACACCCATTCATACAAAGGGTCCCCTCAAAGACTAAACACACACACACCCATTCATACAAAGGGCCCCCTCAAAGACTAAACACACACACACCCATTCATACACACAGGGCCCCCTCAAAGACTAAACACACACACACCCATGCATACACACAGGGCCCCCTCAAAGACTAAACGCACATACACCCATTCATACACACAGGGCCCCCTCAAAGACTAAACACACATACACCCATTCATACACACAGGGCCCCCTCAAAGACTAAACACACACACACATTCATACAAAGGGCCCCCTCAAAGACTAAACACACACACCCATTCATACAAAGGGTCCCCTCAAAGACTAAACACACACACACCCATTCATACAAAGGGCCCCCTCAAAGACTAAACACACACACCCATTCATACAAAGGGCCCCCTCAAAGACTAAACACACACACACATTCATACAAAGGGCCCCCTCAAAGACTAAACACACACACACATTCATACACACAGGGCCCCCTCAAAGACTAAACACACACACACATTCATACAAAGGGCCCCCTCAAAGACTAAACACACACACCCATTCATACAAAGGGTCCCCTCAAAGACTAAACACACACACACCCATTCATACAAAGGGCCCCCTCAAAGACTAAACACACACACCCATTCATACAAAGGGCCCCCTCAAAGACTAAACACACACACACATTCATACAAAGGGCCCCCTCAAAGACTAAACACACACACACATTCATACACACAGGGCCCCCTCAAAGACTAAACACACACACACATTCATACACACAGGGCCCCCTCAAAGACTAAACACACACACACCCATGCATACACACAGGGCCCTCACAGGACATGTCTTCTATGTCTTCAACATCCTGTTGAAGACAATCCTGTTGTACGGTTCATTTCATAGTCTCTTTAACTTTTCTGATTTGGGCAATTTGTACAATAAATCATTTTCA
The DNA here is from genome assembly GCA_026745465.1 of Lota lota. Lineage (NCBI taxonomy): Eukaryota > Metazoa > Chordata > Actinopteri > Gadiformes > Lotidae > Lota > Lota lota. The sequence goes on along the minus strand of JACYXH010000135.1, from coordinate 2,474,826 downwards.
AATTGGAAAAAGAAATAATTTGCCCATTTTCTCGTCATCCTGAAATGATATTAAAACAAAAAGAGATTTAGTAATTTAATAACATCCGGTTCAAAACATTGAGGAAAAGTTGTGTCATCGAGTAACGTGGATGTGTAATGTGGACACATTGTACTTATCCTGTTTTTGGATGGATATTCAGCAACATCAGCCAAATTATAGAATGTTCTTGCTGAATTGGAGCTAAACTACTAGCTGGCACGGATTCACAGAAACTATGACACAGTGTGCACAGGGAACTAAACCATAGAACTCTGAGCTTAGCCAAGGAGTTCAATTTTATCACGCAAACCCTGTCATGGGCTGATATTTCAAGATTACTCACTTATGTGAAATTGTTTGTAACTTTTGTTGGAAAAAGTAAACGTAAGATAGTTTAGTACCAACTATACACTAAAGTGTATTTATGGCATTTTTAACGTAAGCAAGTCTGTACCATTCCCACAAATTGCTGGCTTGCTCTGTGTGAATGCTGATAAGAATTCAGACAAATGTGACAAATATGTCAAACTAATTCAATGTTTCACATGGCTTAAATTAATATTTTGGTGAAACTGCAAGACAAGGGAAATACCATAATTAGACATAGCCCTAATTATACAACTAAATAATGCCAACTGAAATTCACATAATGCAAATACAATTAATCAAACTAAATATGGTTTACATATTTCCGAAATACAAATACTTGTGAATAAACAATATCAATCAATAGAAAACAATGAAAACAAATGAATAACTTAACTTACAGCCATTGCCTTCTGAGGCGTAAAAGAATAATTGAAAATGAAAAACACCATCAAACATTTCCACCATCGAACACACCATCAAAACACAACTAATGAAAGCCCAAGCATTTATGTAGTACTTCCTGTGAGTCACATCCTGTTTCCTGTCTTTTACAACCACACTCAATAGAAAATGAATAGATGACTAAATTATCAATTTAATTGAATGATCTGTAAGCCATTGACAAACTAACACAATTAATTGTGCGTCAGAATATAGTCAGTAACCGAATAAAATCCATACAAAATCCCTACAATGACAATTTGTTGAATGTGAGTGTTGACAACCTCCTTCATTCAATTACGTTTCTCATTTTGTTCCTACTTTCATTCAGATGCAATTTCATTTTCTTATGATTATTTAATTACAAATGAGGCGATTTCATTCCATTTGACACCAAAAAAGAAAATATTGTGTTAGACTATGCTAAGACTTTGTAGTTAATGAATGTGGTTCTCGTGTAGACAACTGGTTTAATTTTACCTCTATATGAAAACAGATATTAAACTCAACTCTTTGATTCACTGTTTGGTCAGTTTCAGAATAGCAACATAATGCAATGTAATGACAACACAGAAGTATTACATATAAATGGATTTTATAAGTACAATACAGAGGACATAATTGACTTATTAAATAATAATGAGAGAAATAAACAGATGTGTTCACATCTCTGGGCTTGGGAGAACAAAATAGGGAGAGTAGACCTCTACTGCACTGAAATGTATCGTTAATATACATACACATTCATAGTTAGTTATGGTTAGGTACTTCATTTGAGATATCTTTATCTGTAATGCAGGCAATAACTCATCTACAATCACAGTGAAATGATGGAAAACCTCAAACTGTTTGAGAAGCAAATTTTATCGTCTGGTTGGTAAATACAAAAACTGAACAGGCTAAAATTGAACTTTTATTAGCCAAACTCTTAAGATAATGGAGGCCATACAGATTTAAGCATGTTAAAGAAACGAATCAATTGATTACTAAATGTGTATGCCCTCTAGGGTGTAGTGTGCAATTTGTGTCTGCACTAGTCATTTAAATGTTTAAAAGGTTCTTTCACATCACAAGTTTGATAACCATTGTTTATATAATGAACTTAGCAGCAATAGCTAGCAATAGCTAAACAGTCTACTTGCTTAAGTCAATGCATTGCATTTAAATACATTTCACAATGTAATAATGTATCCATCAATACAAATGAAATCCTATAAACTTTTCTAAAATAAATTATACATAATGTTTTGATTCTATGAAATGAAATCGCTATAATTCACACAATTCATTCATTTTTATTATTATTATTATTATTATTTAATCATTTACCAGACCGGCTTGTGTGTAAATAAGACCAATGTCACATTGCATACCCAGCGGCACTAATTTCATGTGTTCTGCCACTGTGACAACACACACACACACACACACACACACACACACACACACACACACACACACGTTTAGTGTAAATCTTGGTGTCACGACTGCTCTCCTTTGCAAGGGAGAAGGTAACGCTCAGAAAACCTGCATGCCCCCTTCCTGAAGTCTCAATTTTCGCTGTGGCTCCTCTACTGCCATGACAAGGTCAGGCAGGCAGCAGGGATTCGTCTCACCCCCTAATCTGGAGATTACATTCGTCCTGCCCAGCCTCCCCCCTTACCCCCCCCCCCGCGGTCCCAGCCCCAGAACTCTGCCAGCTTGGCTCTCCACTGTGAGGTAACGAGCCAAGACCCGCTTACAGTGTGGGAGATAATGTTCACGGACTAAGAGGGAAGAGAAGAACCCCTCCCCTCCCTCCCCTCACAACCCCCCCCACCCCTCCCTCGCTCCCTCGCTCCCATCCCCTGGAGCCTCTCCTTTCGAACAGGACCCTGTCTGGCAGCGAGGCATCATGAATGAATGAATGAACCAACAGATGAGTGAGTGAGTGCATCCGGCGGCAGGCAGGGACATGATTCTCTGGGTCTTGTTGTCATGTCAAACTGTGGGACGGTGGGACGACGGAGGGGAGGGAAATCGAATCGTGTGATCTCCACTCCACCCTGTGCATCACTGTTACGGTGTAGCCGCAGGGAGAGCAGTCAGGGGTGCTGCTGGGAAGTTCTTCTGCATGCTGGCCTGCGGAGGCTTTTACAGCTATAGCTTAACAACCAGCAAGCGAGCCATAAAGTCGAGCCAATTACCGCCTCACTTTCCCCTGCCACAACTGGAACACACGTGTACCGTTACACTTTGGGAAAATGCATGTTTTCTCATTTCTGGGAGCATTTTGATGATCGTTAGTGTATTACAGGATATAAATATACCCTTGCAGGACAGCGTTATTTTCACACTATTAGTTGCAGCTCATTAGCATATGTTTTGTATGCATTTGTATTTGTTGTAATTTGCCACCCATGAATGTAAAATATTTTCTCGGGTGACATTTTAAAAGTGTACTCAACGTCTTTACAGCCTCTGGAAATTACGGGAATTATGACCTACTGTATTTAACATGTTTATTTTTCCTGTTTCCTGCCTACAACGGGAAGCAAGAAAACCTTTTAGCTTCGGTTAAAGTAGTGCTCGGGCAAATACTTTTTTTCATTCAGTGACCGTTCCAATGGTGTGAAGAACTTTACATGAATAAAATGGGGTTTGAGTTGGCAGATCTATGTGCAAGGGTGGCCAAGCCCTATGCCAAGTGCGCTAGTTAGCATGCAGCTAAGTTTGACACGACGATCATTTAGCTGGTTTGTCCGTAATGAAGAACGTTCCTTCTCTGCTGCGTGGCAAACGGCTGCTTTGCACATCAACATCTTCTGGACGCTTTATAAACCTTGTTGTTGTTGTTTTTGTCATTTTCATTTCATTGTTTTTGTCATTTGTTGTGGCACGGTTGCAATAGTTTCTCTAACTACAGCGCAGGATTGAGTGGATGTAGAAATACTGTTACAAGCATAATACAATTTCACACACACACACACACACACACACACACACACACACATTGCTTGTGTGCATGCGCGTATGTGTGTGTGTGTGTGTCTTTCTGGAAGGGGGTTACCATATCACTAGGGGGGTCCTCGAATACGATTTTGCATAGTATAATCTGATTCGTCAGGCCAGACCCATCGTCGAATGATCGGCAAATCAGATATGATATTTTTTGTGACTTTGGCGTGGTAATAATCAATTGGCTTATCAGGGTTTCCCACAGCTGTCTATAGGCGAGGCGCAGTGCCTCCACTATATGACCGACCGCCTCTACAAACAAATGCACTTTTAACACAATTTGACGACAATGTGCGCGTTCGTTCATGTCAGCGTCTGCATTCAATTTGACAGAAGATATAGGCGACTATTAGCATATACTAAGATAATATATATATATATATATATATATATATATATATATATATATATATAATAACATATTGTAAGTAATTGAATACATATATGAAATCAAATGGTGGCCGGCCTCTGGTGGCGAGGGAGAGCTCCGTTCTGTCTGATTATGCACGGTGTTCATATCCGATCATGACAAAAGCCTTCAGCGTACAGAACAAATCCGGCACCATTCAATTCAGCGAAACAGTGAAAATGCATCACAGAGTGCCGACGGAGAGAATCATTTTCCCAAGAGCGAGTGGTCAGGTGACACTTGCTGTTGACACCGTTTTTTGGATCTTCGTTAATGGTTTTGAGATGCTGACAAACTGTTGAATTATTTTTGCTGACATTGTGCATCCTTCTAGACTGACGGTCTAGAATGTGCTCTTCTTTGAAAAGAAAATGATTGGATAGTGCCACTGCCATTACACAAAGGGGTTATCAAACAAACAGCAAGGCCATTTATTGAAAGCAAAACATAACACAGCAAATTGCACACAGAAGACACAATCCCCACCCCCTAAAAAAAACACATTGTATAACATAGCGTTTTTTTTCCTTCTACAAGCCTAGCAATGCTGTCCTATCACTCATTTAGAAGATTCAACTATTAAAGACGGCATCGAATAACCATCTTTATATCGAAGATTTGACAAATCTGAATATAGTGACAAAGGCCAAACTGTAAAAGAGACATGTTCCTGTCATGCTAAACCTCAGCGTTACAAAGGTTTGTAAAAACGAATGCCAATGCACAAGTTTGCATTTCACAACGAACGCTTAAAAGTCTCGGAAGTGTTCTCAACACGCCCATTTCACCGAGGATGCAACGGTTGGTAACGTTTGTGAACTTGGCAGCATAGATATCCCAGCATTCATTTTGGCATTCAAGCGAGGAGCCGCTGTGCCAGCAAGAACGCGTCGTCTCAAACTGTCCACAGCGTTCTGCGTGCTCGTGACCTCGCAGGTTCGTTCTTCCAGGAACGACTAGCAAGAACGTTCCCCCCCCAAGAACACAAGTCCGTTCTTTGCATTCTTGGTATTGAGAAAGGCCCAACACTAGACACAGAAACAGCGGCGGTTAATGTGAGAGTTTAAACAAAAGTGTTGTGGTCGAGGCAAGGTATGTCAGGCTGACCGGAGAATCCACAATGCAGCACCACATTTACAGATACGTTACAGATACATTATGCAACGGATGTTTGTGGAAACCACCATCCCCGTTTCAGAGCAAAATCATGCAGGCTGTTGAAGGAAATTATTTAACAATTAACAATATGTTAACATTCAACCCAATAGGCCTACAATCTAAAAATCTGTCCGGCACCAACTGGGAGACTGTTAAAACAAATAAATGAAATGCGACTAAGATTATTATTATAGTCATGTTCCAACACATATTTCTTCATTGAAATAAGCTCCATATATATTGAAGTATGCTAAATGTATGTTTCATAGAAAGTGAAAAACCCAAAGCTGTGGCACCCAAGAACATCAAAGATGTAGCCTACCCCCACCCTACTGTCAGCTATCACCACGCCCATACTACCATGACATCTCCTTAGCACTGCCTCTTACAGTGGGCAAATCTGCACATTTGAACATTTCAAAGTACAAAGGAGTCCATACAGGTTAACGCGCCTTCCCACACAACACATCGCCATCTCTCTGTCACTGTCTTTTTCTCCATCTCCTTATCTCTTTGTCTTTCACTCCCTCTCTGTTTGTCCCCTTTTTCCAATTAGGCCTCAGTTGAATCACCCCCCCCCCCCCCCCCCCCCCCCCCCCCCACCCCCCCTTCTGACAACAAAGCCTTCGTCGCCGGGCCATCCCGCTATAGGCTCGCTATCTGTGTTCGATTTCTGTACATGCACAACAATAGCGGGCAGGGCTGAGCACCCCTGCCACTGAAGAGGAACCACGGTGGGGGGATGAATGGGGGAAAGCAGCCGGGATCATGAATCATTTAAAACAGTGTACGGCCGTATTCATAAACAATTACTCACCGCTGCGCTTCATACACGGAGGAAAAAACAGAAAAGGACAAGCACTCTGTGGCCTGTAGGGAAGGTTGGGGGTGGGGGTGGTGGGGGGGTGGTTTTGGTCAAATACTTGAACAAACCGTTCAAACACTCGAACAATCCCACAATTAACCATGCTTATCAGTTCCACATCCCTTTTGGCCTTATGGAGTTTCCCATACAACTGTCATTCGGTTGGGAAAAGGGTGGGAGGAAGGGATTTGAGGAGGGAAAATTGAATGCACATTTTAATGCACATCATTATCTGCAGCCCGGCATTATTAAAGTACACTGAATCATCACATCCTATAATGACGGCGCCGCCTTTCATTTCTCATTTCAAATACTCATCATCGGGCGCCAATTAAGAGCTGCTCGATGCTCAGGAGGAACGCGAGGGGCCTGCGTGAAGAGCCCCATATTGTTGATTCGAGACGCTGCACGGTGCGTTTCATGAAAAGGCGTGGCAGTGAAAAACAATGCTCCGCAACAAAATAGTCATCAGCGGCATAACAAAAAAAAATATTGTTTGAATGTGTCTGAGTATTTTTTATTTTTATTTTTTTTTACTAAATGCACAGATAGATAATTTGTACGATAATTAAGGCGGTTATAATAATAAACGCATGTGAAAATTCACAACCCTGTTATGTTTTCTTCTGACGTACTGTCATCCAGAATGTCCCATTCTCCAAAAACACAACCTTCTATGGCCTCCTGGCATACCCTTTGTACCAGCCTGGAAAAGCCATTGATTCACACACACACACACACACACACACACACACACACACACACACACACACACACACACACACACACACACACACACACACACTCTTACCATGTCTGTAATCAATCAAAAGATTCAGAAACAAAGAACAATCGATGTCTTTCTGCAACAAGATGCTTTTTCGCTGCATCAAAACGCTACCGTCTGAATGCTGTCAGAGATAGCGTTGGCACCATGCAGTTGAAAGCCTTCCTTTTTTTGGCAAATGATTTACCGGAACAAATACATCCTCTGTTGTTTGATTACTAGAGATTATCTGTAAGGGTTTTTCATTTTACATTTGGGATTAATGGCTCAATCTCATTTGAGCGTGTGATCATATGGCAGTTACTGTTGTACCATCGTCTCTGCAGTGGATTACAGACTGTCTGAGTAGCATGACCACAATTCAAGAGTATGTTTCACGGATCTGCATTCATTCCCATTGTGGTTTGCAAAGGGTTGTCACTTTCATGCAAGGTTTTGGTTTTTTCTAAAGGTCCTTTTACATTGAACGCGATTATTCGTTGCGATCTTTCCCACGTCAATAAAATAATTACAAATCACGGCGCTGTACGGGACTGTACACAGACGATGCAATTTCCGTTTTGAGAAAAAGCAATATAATTCTTATTCGCATCAAGGGCAATATTAATAAATCAGTTTAACCAATCACAATCAGGTATGTTTGTCATAGTCACCATGGTCACTGTATACGTTGTAGGACAATGCGGAAGTAACAGCTTATATATGTTTCTCAACACACTGTATCCTGCATCCATAGTGGTTAACTACATTTTTAGACATATAATTATCGCAATTTGTTATACGATCACATAATTTATATATACGTATATTGATCATTAATCTAGATAGCAATCAGCGCTACAAGCCAATGTTGATTTGCACTGCAGTACGTGCACATAGGTTCCTTTTGATAACATGAAGGTGTGCAGTTGTATTGCAACAGTTTGTTTTAAATTCCAACTAATGGTTTGTGGGTCATCCGGACAAACTTCCTATATCATTAATAGTCGCTTCAAAACTTTGTCTTTATCAATAGAGACAGAATATTGCTCTCAAAAGACCACAGCCTTATATCCTCTGCCCAATAGCGACGGGGCTATTTTGACCATCTGAATCACAGTTTCTTAAGATTAGCTTGAGGTGAAACAAGTGGGACAAAAATGAAGGTTCATAAAAGAAAAGGCAAGAGAAGGATATGAAAGAGCATGCTGTGGATCAGGCTTGCGATAAACATGTTGAGTCACAGCCAGATGACACTGTGAGGAAAAAAAAACGTTCAGCTTAGAAGTTAACAGTAAAACTTGATTTGTTTACATGAGAAATGTCTCTATGTTCATATGACTGCAATGCTCTTATGCACAAATGAGGAAAATAACATGCCCTACTATTCAAAGGTACCTCACTCAGATTTTTATTTTCTTTGATTTAAACAGAGTTCTAAGAACCCTAGGGGAGGCTCTGTGGTGGAATTACTCTAATCAATTTGGTTTTATTGTGGTTTTTGTAGCTTGACTCAATTTGTCATAGCTATACCCAGTGATAAATGGTTTACACAAAGTTATAAGGTTTCTTATTTTTTACACTTTATTTCCTTGGTGTAGTGCACAATACATCTATATTAGGCTAAAAGATTAGGCAAAGATTCTTTAATTAGTTCTTGAACCTATTAAATAGTAATGCTTTCTATTATTTCCAAATTTCTTTAAATAGAATCTCTATTACAATGACTGTCAAACTTTTAATTAAAAAAGGAAGACTAAAATGAATTCAAAGTGATCAAATATTAATACACAAAGTGTGGTAATTTCTCTTGGCTGGCACATGTTCTTTGTGATGAAGTGGCTACGTGAAACCTTTGTCTCCCGGAACATTTGTGTGGGGCTGGACACTTGACCCTTAATGATGGGCAAACATTCATACAAAGTTCAAGTTGAAAAGAATCACTTCATGTGCCTTCATTAATTCCAGCTAATTTATATGAAACTCAAAATGCATCCTTCACTCCTTCGTATTATTAATTCTATGACAAAGTTCCCCATTGAATTCAAGCGCAGAAAGAAAAGACCATCTCTTGGTTAATTTAAATTGGTTAAAAAAAGAGCATTAACAGATCCAAATGTACTTGAAAGAACTTCAATTAAAGTAATTAAAGTATACCACTCTACCAAGTTTACTTATTCTTTACAGTCAACAGGGATTTCTCCGTAGGAATAAAAGTGAGGGAAAATAAAGTGATCTCCCTCCTTCCTCCTACCCCCCTCCACACTCCACACTCCCCAGACATTGTGGACCGGGTCTGGCCGACACCGAAAAGCTCTCCTTCAGCCCATCACTCAGTGTCCCGTAGCTCTGTCTACAGTTACAGTAAGTGATACCCTTGAATGGACAGGAGGAAACCCAACGCCCCACACCGCTCCGCTCTCCCCAGACCCGCGCAACACTAAAGCCATTGTTCACTTTTACTTTTCTGCACACCTTTCACTTTGGACCATCCAGAGGGAGAGGAAAAAAAAAAAAACACACTGGAGACGGAGGTCTAAAATTAGCCATGTTGCACATGGGTGGTAAAGGACAGGCGAGGAAATACAACCAACAGCCACTCAATTAACCCCCCCCCCCCCCCCCCTCCCAAGAAAATCATTATACAATTCCACACACACACACACAAACACGCCCCTCTACATCTTCCATTCAATACAAGATCAAAATCAGAGACGGCCTTTACCGTAAAAAGACTGAGCGGCCCCAATCATCATCAAGGCCAAAGACTGAGATAAGGACGCTTGGGGAGAGAGGAAGAGAGACAGAGAGAGAGGTGGGGGGGGGGGGGGAGCTGGGGGGATAGTTAGTGGCTAGGCGAGCTGGGGAGGGGGAGGCCCTGTGCTGAACGGGCAGCAGCCAAACTGATGGATTACACTGGCTCTCTCCTGGGTAAATGGACACCGGCAGCCTGTTCCCTCTTAACAATGTCTCAGCCTGTATCGCCATTGAAACGTCTCCAAAGATGAAGGCCAACATGCAGCCGAGCCACTTAATCTGAGGAAGAGAGGCTGTATCCCCCCCCCCCCCCCCCCCCCCCCCAACAAGCAGCACACTGGTTCAAGAGCGCGCACTCTCTCCCACGCACACACACATATACACAAGCATGCCCACACACACACACACACACACACAGACACGCACGTGCGCGCGCACACACCAACCTCCCCATCCAAAGAGATCTTTTCTAAACAAATCTGATATCGTTTTCGCGGAAAAATGACTCGTCAAGCAATACCAATATCATCTCAGGGCCAGAGATGCTATGCTGGAAACAAGACAATCCAGTCAGCCCATCGATTCAGTCAACACTAATTGCCGGGAAAGAGGCCCGTATTGCTTTCATACATATTATTCATACTACTCATGGTCATTTGCACCGCTGCCGTGTGTAAAGTGACTTGGAGGGGGCCAGGTTTGGCATGCGGTTGCATAGGTTATGACAACAGGGACCATTATTGCCTCCACGGTTGTGAAGGGACGTGTTTTACTTATTTTCTGTAGGGTTTTCGATGACAACAGCGGCTTAACTGCGCAGAGTGCTTGGGGGGGGGGGGGGGGGGAAAGGTCAGTTTTAATAAAGCCCCAGCTGTGGGGCTAATAGGGAGACATGGAGGAAGCAGCATATTCATTCACTCATTCATTCACTCAATCACACACTGTTTTCCCTTATTCATCCGTTCACACGCACACTTGCTCATTCACCACTCATTCCCTTACTCATTCAGTCTCATTTACACACTCACTGGCTTACTCACACATTTACACTCACTTGCTCGTTAGCTCACACTCACTCACTCACTCTCAAAATACTTAGTCCATTACTCATTCATTTACACACTCGCTCACTCTCACACGCTCACCCCCTTACTCATTCATTTACACACACACTCACTCACACACTCACTCTGCGAGCACAACTCGCTCGACATCCTCACAAGAGTCCTTGACATTTCAACTAGCTCAGCTGCTAGGAAATCCCCGACCCCACGCCACAAGTCCACAGATTGCACCACTTCACTTGATCCCCCCCCAAAAAAGATTTTGTAGTGAGAGAGACCCGGAAAGAGGGACGGACAGAAACAAAGACAGAGACAGAGACAGAGACAGTGAGCCATATGGCGTTTTTCCACTACACTATGCTGGCCGGGCTCGGCACGGTTCGACTCGGCACAGGAGAGCGGCTGGGATTTGCATTTCCATTACAACCGGGCTTCCTGCTTGAAGGCGTGTCTTTAACTGATGACGAGCTGGCCTTGAGCCGATGACACCACAACACACACACTTTTATTGCCTATTTAGCTGTATATTATAGCCTATCATAAAAACGGATTGATTCCTTAAAGAGAGATCATATATTTGGGTTTCAGATGGACGGCGACACACACAATGATATCCACGATGATGAATGCAGTTTGATGTTCAATATTCCCCCTTTTTTGCTTCCTAATCTCAATAGCTCATTGAGGGCCGATTTATTTCAGATTAATCCTGTTTACACATTGGACAAAAAAGTGCCACACGATGTCCAATGTCCAGTCTTTAGACCAAGACTAATCTGAAAGAAATATGTCCTATTTCAACAAGCTATTTTGTTTTGAAAGAGAATATCATCAAACTAACATCACCGCAGTGTGCTTTTTAATAAGGGTTATCAAGTTATAGGAACGAACGAATACTAAAGAATCAAGCTGTTGAGAACTCGCCATACTCTTCATGCATGGCTATGCGTCTCATACACAAGAACACACAGTTCTTGTATTTTTATAGGTCTATATTACTACAATTTGAGAGACAACTTCTCGCTGCAAACCGCAACCAGGGCTGACGTCACTGCTAATGGAAAAACGCCAAGAGAGAAACAGAGACAGCGAGACAGACACAAAGATAGAGCAATACAGAGACAGACAAAGACAGAGATAGAGAGATACAAAGACAGACAGAGAGAGACAGAGAAAGAGAGATACAGAGACAGAGAGGCATAGATAGAGTGATACAGAGAAAGAGAAAGAGAGATATCGATTTATATACAGTTATTATTTATTCTCCAGTCAGGTGCCATCATACCACTGCAGAAGAAGAGGGTGCAAAAAGATGACGTAATTAAAAGAGAACCTTTGTTTTTATGAACGGCCGAATGGCGCGTTGCTTTAAATGTTCCTGCCGCAAGGAATTGTGGGATCCTTTCCTTTCGTAAAGGATGGTGCGGTGTTACCTATGCTAAAGGAGATAAGAGAGGAAGCATTGAAGCACCTTTCCTTAGCCTTTAGAGAATTCAAACAGCTCTTATCCTGGCTGCCACTTAGATACTTCCAGTTCATTTCACTCCTAATAACCTTACCTAGCGAAAAAGACTATTTGACCGCAGCCTTGGTGATGGAAAGCACACTGGACAATAAAAAGGGATTGTTTTTGTAACTACTATTACAGCTATGTGATCTTGGAAGTGTTCTGGTAACAGCCCTGTACATAAGATGGGAAGCTTGAGTGACATTTAAGTCAAGTGATTTCTGTACGTTTTAATTTATGTTTCTGTTTCGTTTGCACTTACTCACACTTAGCTTTCATCGATGCCCCCAAAGCCTACATGGTGGAAAAGCCTACATTTTTCTTTTGAGATATGTCAAGAGTTTGGGGGAATTTTCAGCATTTCTACTCAGGCTTTTTATGCTCAAATTGATAATGCACATCAAAACAGGTGGATGGAAAAGCACCCAGAAAGACAGAGAGAGACAGAGATGGACATCAAAGTTTGTGCTGGTTTTGCGGATAGTTGTTGATTGCCAACACCTGTGGACAGACATGCCACAATTTATTTGCCAAATGACAAGACAACCATTAAAGTAGAATAAGGTGTAGCCTAAACTGCGAATTTAATGCAGCACTATTAATTCGGATTTGTAATGGTTTGAAAATGTTAATCTTTATTGTTATTAAACATTTAATATTGTCCTTTGGAATGATTTAAGACTGGATTGCAGGCATTGGTTTTCGTTTAGTCTCCTAGTTCAATAATAGGGAACGATCTGTGATTGTAATTTTAATGTCTAACGCCATTATATTGAATCATTTGAATGATCATTTAAGTATGTCCAAATCCCGATACATGCTTTCAGCTAACCTGTCAGATCAGTCAAATACAACCCATAGCTTTGGAATACAATAGGAATAGATTTTGTATGCATATATATATATATATATATATATATATATATATATATATATATATATATATATATATATATATATAATATGCATATTTATAGCATGTCATATATTGCATTGAAATATATATCAAACACATACGGTGTGTCATTTATTGCACGTGTCGCATATTGTATATCATATGTAATATTGTGTGTACTGTGTATCGAATCATGTTGTCATACGATATTGTATCGTATACATATATCAGGTAAAACATAAAGTGTACACAGCCACTTAAGTAGCTAATCAAATCTGCTGGCAACTCAGTGAATGGAGAAAGTTATTTTTGTAATTATTTCAATACACATAAAATATTATCCACCCCCCCCCCCCCCCCCCCCCCCGTATATTACAGAGGACCCGTCATTCAGCGACTATAATGGTAGGTAATTATGTCAACAGGTAGCGCGCTAATACGCACAATCACAGAGGGCGAGAGAACTGTGGAGGTAGAAAGCCATTGTCCAACGTATGGCACATCACAGCTCACAGCGGGGGGTCCCGGGGCCTTGTTTCCTGTTTCCTTGAGACACCTGAAAAAGGCCTTGAACGGGTGCTGGTGCTGTTGCTGTTCTGTTACTGTACTTTACTGTTTCACTACCGCCACCTTCATGCTCCTGTTCTCAAGTGATACAGCGGGGATTCTGTGAGTGAGCGGTACGGGGGGGCCCCTTTGGGCCCCTGCTGCAGAATAGCGTCGGTCTGCTGAGTCGGTGCTGGACGAGACGCGCGGCACAGCGCTGCCAAGCACTTAGCTGACTCCCCGGGAAGCTCGTCCACGGAAAGCGAGAAGGGAAGAAACAAAACCTGGTGGTGAGGGGTTTGTGTGAAGCGGAGGAAAGAGGAGATACTCCCCCCCCCCCCCCCCCCCCCCCCCCCACCGGGTTGGTGGGGCGAGAGGGAGGAGCAGGGGGGGTTCAACCAAAATGGGATTGTCAAAAATTTTGAAAAAGGGAAGACAAAAAGAATGTATCCATTTTATTTTTCATGTAAGGGCTCCGTTGTGGCTGCTCTCCTGCCCGTGAACTTCAGCTCAATCTCTCTTTTCAATCGCTCGGTTCCTCCCTCCCCACCCAGAGCCACCGGTGTTCTCCGCTCGCCCTGAGTGACGCCACGGCGCCGGAATTAAGCTACCCCTCTAAATGGAGAGAGAGAGTGAGAGAGAGTGAGAGAGAGAGTAATAATGAGAAAGGGTGAGATAAAGAGAGAGAGAGAGAGATCCTTTGGCTGTCTTCTATTGTGTATCTCGCGTTACAAAGAGCATTTTTCATTAGCTCGCCAGATCCCCTTCCCAGCCCCCAGCCACCCCCACCCAACACCCCCACCCACCCCAACACATATTCACTTATCCCTAGCACATAGGCAGGGTGATATGTGTGATCAAGTAGCCAGCAAGGCTATGACTTAGTGTGTGTGTGTGTGTGTGTGTGTGTGTGTGTGTGTGTGTGTGTGTGTGTGTGTGTGTTAGAGGACAGGCCAGTGTGCAGGCGGGATTAAAGAAATGGTGGAGGGGTTGGAGGAGCTGGGGGGAGTCGGCGGTGTCTACGGAGTCCTGTTGAACCTCGTTATCCACCATCCTAACTCTGTGCAAGGCATGAGAGTCTCTGGCTCCTTGGCTCTCCGGCACCCGTACCCTCGAGAGGTTACACCGCCAAACAAGATGAGCTGCCACGCTGTTGTCGGTGGTCAAACACAAGTGGCCAGCAAGCCCTGGCTATGCTGGGAAATCCAAGCGGCGTGGGTTCATACAGCACATTCGGGCTCCGGGGTCCTACCTAAGCTGACCATGGTGTTTGCGTTTCTGATTGTTCTCATGGTTCTGTTTGATGTTTGATGACGTTTAGAAGTACCTATTTTGACCACAAAAAGAAATATAGAAATTCTATACTATAAACAAGGGTTTACGTGCTGGGGTAAGTATTGTTGCCATGGCTAAATGAGCTTTGTGTATTCGCTTTACCAACTGTAGTAATATAGCCCAAGAATGACAAACATATGAATATATAATATCAACTAATTACCAATTGCTTATTGTTACAGTTTGATTTTGAACTAATATAGATGTTATTATATATTGTTATTCACATATTAGTTTCTTCCAATACCTGATAACACAGTTGACAATATTGGCAGTAGGGATAAATGTAAAATAGCTACTTTTCACCAATCAGAACCGGAAATGCCCTATTCATCCCCACGTACGTAACACCGGACAACCGATTTATGTTTACAAACCCTGGCAACCTGGGCTCGGTGGAGGGGCTGGTGAGGGTGGCTGACATGGAGGGAAAAAAAGTGTACGATTAGCTAAGCCTGCAACCCTGAGTACTTCACTCTGCTGAATGTCAGCTTATCAAGCTCGCCAAATCCACCCCCAAATTCAGCACTTGCGTCGATGGAATTTGTTACGGCAATGGTTATGGTTCTATGGCATCGGTTACATTTGGCGGTGAGAAAAGGCTTTGAGGTTTCCAAGGGTGATTTAACAATGAGTATAAGCGGCGTCAGACATCACCAAAATAAATAGCATACGTGCACAATCTCACATTCTCTGCTAGCTGAGTTCATAAGGAATGTAGATCAGACAGTCACTTAAAAATAATAGGAGGTTGCATTGAATTGCGGCATTACAATTTGTCACATTTATTATGTATATTATTTGAAAAAAAAAAAAGAATATCGTCACAGAGAATCGATGAAAATGGCCTTGAAAGTGAGAGGTTTTATGATTATTGATTTATAGGTTGAAGTAAAAATAATAATTCTCCTTCACTGCATTTTATTACTGTATTTACGAGTCTGTGCAGAATGAGGAGTGAGTGTGGGTGTGTGTGCGTGTGACTGAGTGTATGTGTGTGTGTGTGTGAATGCGCACGCACACGTGTCTGTGCGTTTGCGGGAATGCGCGCGTGTGCCGGTGTGCGTGTGTATCTTTGTGCCTGTGTGTATATTATGGGAGTTTTAATACACTTCCTCAGATCTCTTATTTGTTGGACAACATCCAAGAAAAAACATCATGCACTGCAAACATTTAGCAGAGAAACACGAAGAACAAACTAGCTCTAACTATTAGCACTAAGGAGCTCCTGTAATATTTCACAGGAAATGACACAAGAAGAATCAACCTACTATCACGGCTATTCGCTGCAGACCATTATTTTATCTCTTCTATTTAAAATGTTTCATGAGCAAAGTCAGCACTTCCTTGTAAGCTAGGAGGAGGAATCAACAATGAGGAGAAAGGCGGTTCATCTGTCTCCTCCCTCCCAAGTGTGAGCTGCATCCTGCTACATTCATGATGCACATTGAACACCTCCTTCCTCCTTACGCCTGCCCATAAAGACAGATTCATATTATAGCGCAACGTGAAGGAGAATAAAACACTTACATGAATGATACATTGGCGTACTGTGCATGCTTGGGGCATCTGGGCAAATGCATATGTAGCAAAGGATGAAACAGACCCCTTCTACCTACCCCCGCCCCCCTGCCACCACCAGCGCTCGCTCTCTTGGAGGGAGCCAGAGCACGGCTGTCAGGGAGGATGAAAATATGCCTGGCTCCATTCATTGCTGCTGGGCCCCTGTGGAGACCAGAGACCGGTAGAGCCTAATGGACTCCTCTAGGACACGGCGGGAGCACAGACGCAGACGCCACCGCTGGCACCGTGGTCTCTCCCTCTCTCTCTCTCCCTCTCTCTCCCTCTCTCTCCTTCCCGCTCTCTCTCTCTCCCTCTCTCTTTCCTTCACTCTTGCTCTCTCTCCCCTTCCCGCTCTCTCTCTCTCTCCCACCCTCGCTCTCCCTCTCTCTTTCCTTCACTCTTGCTCTCTCTCTCTTCCCTTTCTCTCTCTCTCTTTTACCTCTCCCTTTCTCTCTCTCTCTTGCTCTCTCCTTCCCGCTCTCTCTCTCTCTCTCTCTCTCTCTCTCTCTCTTTTACCTCTCCATTTCTCTCTCTCTCTCTTGCCCTCTCCTTCCCGCTCTCTCTCTCTCTCTCTCTCTCTCTCTCTCTCTCTCTCTCTCTCTCTCTCTCTCTCTCTCTCTCTCTCTCTCTCTCTCTCTCTCTCTCTCTCTCTCTCTCTCTCTCTCTCTCTCTCTCTCTCTCTCTCTCTCTCTCTCTCTCTCTCTCTCTCTCTCTCTCTCTCTCTCTCTCTCTCTCTCTCTCCCTCTCCATCGCTTTTTTTCTTCAGGGAGGACCATGTTTATGGTAATCTACGTCCGAGGGCCACAGAGGGCACCTGAGGGGACCATGCCCGGACGTAGTTACTGTAAACTACCAAGTGCCCTCTAGATGGAGGTGGTGTTTGTGGTGGTGTTTTTTAGCTTTGTTTTACCATTTTGACCTACACTACATCATAATGGGATTTCAACTGTGTTTGTGTTTCAGTGGGTGTTTGCTTGTGTGTGTATTTGTGTGTGTGTGTGTGTGTGTGTGTGTGTGTGTGTGTGTGTATTTGTCTGTGTGTGTGAGCGTAAATCAGAAGCATGCCAAGTGTGATAGCCTCTGCATTTGCTAGCACACATATTTGAATTCTCGTCTACTCAACTGCCCGTTTCCTCCGTTAAGTGAGAACTAGATCTATCATAAACTGTCAGTCCGGCATGAGCCGAAAGAGAAAGAGGGAGAGAGTGAGAGAGAAAGAGAGTGTGAAAGAGAAAGAGAGGGAGGACGAGAGAGAAAAATAAGGGCTAAAGAGCGTGTAAGGATAAGGGTAAGAACGAGAGAGGGAGAGAGATAAAGAGAGAGATAATGTGTGTGTGAAAGAGAGAGAGAGGGAGAGAGATAAAGAGAGAGATAATGTGTGTGTGAAAGAGAGAGAGAGGGAGAGAGATAAAGAGAGAGATAATGTGTGTGTGAAAGAGAGAGAGAGAGAGAGCGAGAGAGAGAGAGAGAGAGAGAGAGAGAGAGAGACAGAGAGAGAGAGAGGCATAGAGCTGACACGCTGATTGACAGAGAGGAAATTGAAGTGTCACATGAAACATGTAAACCATATTTTCGCTCCCCGTTCTCATTCGCCGCCACATCACTGAAGTCAAACAAGCAGAGCGGGAAGAAAATGAAAATTAAATGTGGAAGAAGAGGTGGAGAAATGTGGAGATGAGGTTAGCACTCAATACACGCTGAATCTGTAGAAAGAGTTGTGGACCCAAATGTAATTTTGTAGAAGTGTGTGTTTGTGGGAGGTGGTGGTGCTGCTGAGGGATCCACACGTGTGCTAATTTCAATTGACAGATAACGGAGCTGTGGCATGAAAGCACTGCATTTAAAACTGCTGTGAAAGGAAACAGGGGGAGGGGGGAGGCATGTTGTGAGATGGGGGGGGGGGGGGGTGACTAGTCTTAGGGATAGGTGGCGATACAGCACTGCACATGGAAGATGTGGCATGCTGTAACCTAGAAGTGAGAATCAGCCTTCACACCGCGTTAGACGCGTCTGTCAACGCCTGAATCCCTGAATCAGCTGGCCAAACGGTAAAGGTACTTTTATTGTCACATACACATACATATAGTGAAAATTTTCCTCTGCATTTAACCCATCCCTCAAGGGAGCAGTGGGCAGCCAATCACAGCGCCAGGGGAGCGGTTGGGGTTAAGTGTCTTGCTCAAGGACACCTCGACATAGTTAGGGTTGAAGTCGGGGCTCGAACTAGCAACCTTCCGATTTTTGCTAGCCGATTGCCAGTCCACCCGCTTTAACTCCTGAGCTAATGTCCCACCACTAAGTGTACTACAGGATCAAGCGAACAGTGGTCCTCCAACTGTCAAAACAGTACAGTACAGTATACCAACCTACAGTAGCCAACGTGTCTTTGTTTACATTGTGTCTCAATGAGTACACACACACACACACACATACACACACACACTGCACACACACTAAGGACTCTTTGTTAATGGGATCGCACCCTATGTACAGTAAAATATTGTTGCAAATAATTTCAATGTAGGGAAAAATAAAGATTTGAGGCCTACTTTGTTCATACATTTATATATATACACACACACATTACCTTAGACCACTAAGGTTGTATATTTAGTATATATATTAAATGTTAATTGATTACATAGTTAGCATTCAGATTACTCCCAGCAGTGCTGAGGTTTGAGAAACACTAACAAAAATGTACGGAATAGATAACTGACTACTTACTGTGCTATACTTTGTACTACTTAGCATATTGCATATGCACACCAAGATCCAGAAGCGTTTTATTTATTTATTTTAAAGGATGGCTTTGGAAGGCTTACATAGCAGCTGTGGGCAGGTGATAATGAGCTTTAGGTCAGGGAAAGAGAGGGCAACATACACACTCCACTTTTGCCATGTTATTCGCAAAAAGATCAACATCAAAATTGGACTTTTGCATTTTGTTTTTAAGATGGTCGCTTTATGAAAGATACAATGTTGAATAGCCTCAGTATGTTTGTGTCTTAACGTCTCTCCCTGCCAACCTCTCTCAACACATTGGAGATGAATAGGAGATTCAAAAGCATCAAAGCATCCCATAATAAATGCTCTAGTAATGTTACTATCATTACCATCATAATATGTTTCTTTCATTCATTTGTAACAAAATTCAATCCATATTCATTCAAATAGCAAATTAAACTGGGCTTATTTCCTCATTTCGAGGGACCAAAAACTCTAGAGCACACTATGCACTGTGTGAACTGTAGGTCAACTTTAGCTTAAGATTTGACGGACAAAAGTTCCTCAGTATTGCCAGTACTAATGCTATAGTCAAATAAATAAGTAATTGTGAAGCTTCAGCTGAAGCCGAAGATGAAATGCATATGCATAAACCTTACACATGATAATGACGATGATGTAAGATTTAATGACATATGACATATGACATATCATATTAATGACATATGATAGAGATATTAACTGGACGATATAATTATTAACATGGAGATAATAATAATAATAATAATAATAATAATAATAAAAGCTTAAAAAAGTAAGCTAATATATTGCTCATAATTTTGGTCATTGAATTATAAAAAAGAAAACAAACATGAGTGCATGGTGAAAGCAAACGTAAGTGCAAAATAATAATAAGGTTTTGTGGAGTGGTGGTTAATCAAGATATCAAGAATATGTTGTTGGTACCACTGGTCTTAGATCCTGTATACCGTGGCCCTGCGGACACCCCTTCGCCGCTCGCTCCCAGAGGGGAGCGATAGCAGCAAATACATATCTAATTAATTATGTCTCCGTTGAAATATCAGTCCAGAGCTCACAGGCATTTGACTCAGGTTAGGCTAATGAAGCTCCAGTTTGAGACAGCGTGGGTGGTGATGTGTTGTCTGGGGTTATCTGTTGGCAAGGCTTGTCCCAAAAGGAGAATTAATCTATCAATGATGTCACCCAGCAAAGCCTGCAATATTCGTAATGATAAAAAGGCTGTGGAGAAAACTTCCCCTATAAGTTAATGCTGGAGGTCAATGGTTGCTGGTGCGAGACAAGTGCTATGCATGTAATTCTGCATTTTTTCCAAAGGTTGTGGGAAAAAAATCTCAAGGTCTATATCACCAACGATTGCATCTGCTGAGTTCTTCCCCTCCAGCTCCACAGCTCTCCAGCTCCCCTCCACATACCTAAGTATGTGTTACTTGTGTTACTATGTACTGTACCGTACTTACAGTATCACCGAGCAATGATTTTCAATAGCTGCTGTTGACCCACGTGAGCTTAAGCAGGGAGAAGGTCACGGAAAATTAGATTGATAGAGTAACCACAGGAACCATGTTGACACCCTCCTGGGACACACCAGATGCATGAGGGATGGATGGATGGATGGATGGAAGATGGGTTGATGATGGGTGGATTGATGATGGGTATGCTAGATAGATGCTAGAGGGATAGATGGATAGATGGATGGATGGTGGGAGGGATAGATAAGATGGATGGATGGATAAAGTACAACTGGGTCCTTCTCTGAGTAAACATTAATAAGAAAAAGACAATGATTAGGGCCAGAGGAAACAATGTTTCGACCAACAGAGCAAATTGAAGAAACATAACCATAAATGTGTTACTACTGGATCGATACAGACGGGACATGGGACAGCTGAGTCCAGAAAAAAAAAGGAAAAATAACATCCCATGGAGCATATTCAATAATGTGGATCGTTGAGCGTACGGCTTTGCATGCTATTTATCTTCTATTAACAGCACTGCCAGCGCTGCCCAGCTATTATGGAGCGGAGTCTTTGTGTGTTTACCGTTAACTGACAGGGTCAAGCCTCAAAGGTTATGCTGATGTGTGGAGCTGGCGGTGGTAAACACACGGACACATTTCTCTTTCTTGGGTTATTTTAGCGATCGTGGCCGTCAACCAGACATGTGATATGCGACTGGTCAGAGTATACTGTATAAAGGGCAGCTGACGGACAGCACGACCACGTCTCCTCCCCTGCTTTCTCTGCCTCTGCAACATCACTTATTTCTAGCGAACACGGAATAACAATTGATTATTTATTTTTTAAGAGCGCTTACAATAGGTAGCCTCCATTACTAACTAAATTTGTCAGAAGTAAGGCACTCAATTCTAAGACAATCTTTCCAAACTCCTTGTGTGCACGTGCGTGAGTACGTGTGTGTGTGTGTGTGTGTGTGTGTGTGTGTGTGTGTGTGTGTGTGTGTGTGTGTCTGTGCGCTCATGCATTCTTTAATGACAAGGACAGGCACTATTACCGGGCCTGGACAGAAGCATTCCCATTACGTGCTGCAGCATCTCGTGAGACTGCCCTTAAGTATGGACCCACTCAATCATGACAAGCGCAAACGCGCGTCTGAAACAAAATGGGTCACATGATACTTTAAATAAATATGATAATGAGGCAGACGCCACTGGTAGCCAGGGGCTTTATTTGTGTAGTGTTAGGATGATGGGGTGTGTGTGTGTGACATAGCTTTGCAGGCTTGCCTCCTGCATGAATGGTGGAGAAAGAGTGCATGTGCCATGGCGTTTCGTTGCGTGTCCAACACACCAGTGTGTGGCTTTGGTCAAACCCCATGTAAAAGTTATGTAATGTAGAAAAATTATAATAATGCAATTAAACGGACCAACAAAATAGTATATGCCTCATATAAAAAGTACTTGTATGTGGTGTAGAACTGGAATATACATTTCTTCTTCAGTTTAGTGTATTTACATTGTACATTCTCTAAAGTATAAACTTCATGTGTAATATGTACAAATATATGTATAATATTTACAATTAAAGTTGTGATGTGTAAGATTGAGCCTTTATTTGAATCCCAATCAATCAGCATTGACTACAGATATGTCCAGGTTACTTTAGGCTACAAGCTAAATGAATACACATTGTGACTTTAAACCATTTACAATTAAATGTTTATAAAATGTATGTATGAAACGCATTATTTACATAACTGTATGTCATTTAAGCTATGTATAATATTGGCAAATAATGGCGTACAATGCAGGGATCTCTCTCTCTCTCAGCTCTCCAGATATACAGGAATCCAAGCGCGGCCACGTGACGCGTGTGAGGCAGCATGGCTTCTCTGAGCTGGGTTCTCCCTCACAGCAGGCGGGACAATTACCTCACACTGGGCACGCTCAGTAGCTCAGTGGGGATAATGCACTTCTGAAAAGTGTATCTGTGACACATCTGGTCGTATGATCGTCTGCTCGGCGCCGTGGATTCCCCTACGCCCAGGGTGGGTGTGGAGTGGGAGCGCTGGTGGTGCGGTGGGTGTATTTTCATTACGTAGTTCATTTGTAGAATATGTACAATTAAACAATTGACAAGTATTGAAGTTGCGGCATTACAAGACGAACACGCCGTCAAATCAGGCGGCGAAGAAACCACTGTTTTTCATGACGTTTTGTAAGTCGCTCAGCACGCAGAAACGAGGAGTGACACCCGTGCAGCTGTTTGCTGTGTGTGCACAAGGTCCTTGTCTATTTGTAGCCATCTGCTGTTGTGATTCCTTCTGCAGGTCACGGACCACGAGTCTGTTTTGCTGTGTCTGATTTTAAGATAAACCCCCCCCCCCCCCCCCCCCCCCCCCCCTTCCCCGCTTAGACGCTGCCGGCAGCGACTATCATCCTTGCCACGGAAACTCTGCGGCACAGTTGCGCAGCCCCAAAAACGTCTCCGATTCCCGGCCCACCGAAACGTGATCCACCTCCCCTCTGCCCCTCAACCAAGTGCGCACGCCTGCGTCTGCAGGCTGGCTCCACTCCTGTGTTCTTATCAGCTCTTCGAAGGGATGCAAAAACTTGTCAATAAAACAACCACAGCGATTGGAAAACCATCCCCAGGCTGCTGCCTGCCTGCACCACCCACCCCCCCCCCCCCCCCCCCCCCCCCTCCTTTTCCTCCGCCTGCTATCAACTCGTCTGGTCCCCATTGCTGATCAGGCAGCAATTAAAACCCCCCGGCCCGTCGCTGGAGGCCTGCGCCGCACGACCGCTGATCTATAGGCTGGATTTCTGTTCGGCTTTTCTAATTGACATCCCACAGTACAGTGGGTGCTGGCTGTTTGGATCGCTTGCCGGGTTTAATTACAATCATTTTCGTCACTGGAGAGGCCGCTCGTTGTCACGCAGTGCCTCAGCTACCCGCTCACAATGGTGATCGGTCGGACACTGTAGATAGAAGTGTGTGTGTGTGTGTGTGTTTTATTAATGATTACCTGGACACAAAAGTTGAAAATTTGAAAAACCAAAAGGAGGGAGGGAGAGAGAGAGAGAGAGAGAGAGAGAGAGAGAGAGAGAGAGAGAGAGAGAGAGAGAGAGAGAGAGAGAGAGAGAGAGAGAGAGAGAGAGAGAGAGAGAGAGAGAGAGAGAGAGAGAGAGAGAGAGAGAGAGAGAGAGAGAGAGAGAGAGAGAGAGAGAGAGAGAGCAGCTTTAACAAGCCTTTTCCTTGTCAAATCCCAGGTCAAACGTTAACAAGCGATGCTGTCAAATAACAGGTCAGGGAGCAAATATGAGCTATGGTTTTAGTACCAAACAAGCAGAGAAAGAATGATTTTATTAGCGAGGAAAGACCAAATCACCTGTACTTGTTATCATGAGAACACAATACGCACTTGACCCCTATGTTTATGGCATGGCTATAAGATTTAATGAGCGTTTTACACTACAATGGTAGTGTAGGTATTGTTAAAGCACGTTTTGCGGCTCCAAGTTAAACAAGATCTGTAGAAGATTAAATAAATTCACAGTTAGCTTTCCCTAAAAGCTCTCCTTTCGAGATTCTACAAATTATGCAGTGTAGAATTTTCTCTTTAAAAAGAAGAAGGAAAAAGGTAAGAAAAAAAAAGTGGGCAGAGGGGGGAAGAGACATGTCCCCCAAAAGAAATGTGAATACAATTAGTCTGTAATCCAGGCTCTGAAAATAGAGGCGGGAGGCTTGTGGAAGCCAGGCAGCACAGCGGGGGGTGGGGGTGCTGAGAGGAGGTCTCCATGCACGGGTGCTAAACGAGGAGCCATCTCTTTCTCTTCTTTCCTTGGTGCATTTACAGGATAACTCCTTCCTGCTCCAAAAACCCAGAAAATGCACTTAACTTCCATCCAGACAACCCCAGCCACGCTCCATCATTAAAGATTCATGGAACCATGAATCTAGGTTTGTCGTTAGTTTTTTTTCTCTCTTCTCTACCCCTAGCTTCATAACAAGCAATGCACTGGCTTAACAGGGGTAGCCTACATTTTGAGCAAAAGAGAAAAAAAGGAGACTCTTACTTAACGTATGAAATAGCAGCACTTCCACATATGTTTAAGATCACACTTACAGGCCGCCGGCGATTTGGGAATTGAGTCCAAATCAACTCAACCTATTTAGCTCCTTCTTTTTTTGATTCGCATTCAGGTGACATGTGTAAGCAACCTGTTTGTAGAACTGTTATGTTTACCTTTCCAGCGCTACTCTGCTGGAAACAGAGCGGTATAACAAGATAATTGAGTCCAAACAACAGAAAGAGCTATAAATACTAATGACAGAAAGAAAAGAAAAACAGCTACTAAACTCATTAGCCTGCCATGCTTGATGCATGTGGGTACAAAAGACTTGAGGCAGGCTGGAGGGCAAGGAAACCAAACTTGGGTGAGTCTCTTCTTAATATTCAGCTCTCTTTCTACAAGTCGTTGTTGTGGGTTGTAACATCTGGCACTCTGCACACATGATTAAACAGAACCAACAGTGGAGCCAGCTGTGGTAGGAAAGCATGGAGGCATTTCCTGTTTTGTGTAGGAAATACGGAGTAGCAGTCCACAAAAGGCGTGAATTAAAAAAAAAAAAGAATACGATTAACTGACCAGATAAAAAGAACCTGTCCAATGACCAGGACCAGGTTTGCAACTCTTAGTTGAGTTTGTACAAGGTTGTTTTTAGGGAGCTTTCAATATGTATGATGACTATACCTGTACCAGTGTCCTCATGAGATGTATTCAGATTGCAGCTGTCAATATTGGAAAATCACATTCCGACGCACCGGCAGGCAATACAAATTCAAATGCGTCTGCCTCTACAATTCAACATCGCAAATGTACATTTTGAAATTACACGACATGAACGCTTGTGTCTGAAAGGGCAAAAAAAATGTCATCATAAACGATGCATCGAGTCTCGGAGGGCTGATGTCTGTCGACACGGGGCAATAATTTCACCATCAAG
The DNA here is from genome assembly GCA_026745465.1 of Lota lota. NCBI lineage: Eukaryota > Metazoa > Chordata > Actinopteri > Gadiformes > Lotidae > Lota > Lota lota. Next base: position 2,448,897 of record JACYXH010000135.1, on the reverse strand, counting down.
CCAGTTGTTTGTTTTGGCTTCAGGTGAGGGGCTGCAACAGCTGCCTCGGTCTGTTGTGTCTGCTGCTTTCCTCCAGCAACACCGCACCTCAGGCCCCTCCCGGCCCCTCCCGGCTAGTAAGTAATCAGGATTACGTAATTAGATTACCACCCAAAAAGTTTGACATTTGGAAAACCTGGGTAATTTCATAGGTTTACATTTTAAATTAACTCGACTTTTTAATTATTTACTCACAAAATGTTTCACTATTCGTGTTTTTTGTCTGCCACACAGAATTACCAGTTACAAAAATAGCATCTGGTGAGAGTGTTTTAGTTCTCACGGTGGTCTTTATCCAGGACGTGGAAAACGATGGTGTCAGAGACGTGTCAAACAAACCGCATATCAAAAACACTTTGCAAATTCTAAAAACACAAGTGCATTTATGGAAAACACATACACAAAGGCTCAAAAAGAACTGCAAAAGCCACAACACAATTGCAAAAGCCACAACAGAAATGCAACACAACTGCAAAAGCCACAACACAACAGAAGTAAGCGTCAACGGATGTTGACAATGAAACGGAAAATATTTCTATACTGATACAGTATAGAATGTGGATAGCCTAATCTTAGCTAAAATATTAATAATCTTTTAAACGTTACCTAACTTGTGCCAGTCATATCAGTATTATACAATAATTAGATGTTCTTTCCACACAAACTGCAGAATGCTGATTCAGAATGCAGATTGAATCCATAAAAAGGACAACTTCCGTTGTGTCGTGGCTTTTGCGTTTGTGTTGTGGCTTTTGCGTTTGTGTTGTGGCTTTAGCAGGTGTGTTGTGGTTTTTGCAATTTTGTTTTCCCGTAATGCGCTTGGCTTTTTCGAATTTGCAAAGCGTTTTGGATATGCACTTCGTTCGACACATCTCTGCCAAAAGTCCTGTGGTGGCTTATTTTGCGATATCTTCGGTTAAATTTATTAATTAGCATTTTTACTTTACTACGGTTTGTGAAATGGCTGAACCGCAAAAAACACGATTAGTTGTAGACACCACAGATTTGTTGTTTTGTACAGGGAGTTCTGGTTAAGGAGGGGGCACGTTACGACCCACGGCAACTTTGTGATACTTTTCTAATTGTATAATAACCGTGATAAAATGGCATAGATTACTTTGTGGACAATCATATAAGAGATATTACCACGTTTATGGGGAACACAACCAACTTATTCCAGCACCTGCGACAGAGAGACATACAGGGATGTGTGGCACCAAGAAATGCAGATGCCAGCTCAAGCCACAAAGCACCTGCAGAAAAGCAGGTAACCTCGGCAGCAGCATTTTCATGTCATTCCTTATGACAAGAAAGGGCCCCGGTGGCAGGCGATCACAGATGCGGTGACATATTACGTTGCAAAAGATATGGTCCCCATTTATACAGCAGAAAAAGGGCATCATTAAGATCCTGCAAACGATGGATCATATATTTTGGCCTTTTTGGTTTGTTTAGAGAAAAACTGAAAACGATCGAGATTTTAATCGAAAATTTTCCATTAATTTGAAATAATCTACATTACATTTATAGGCCCAATCGCCCTCCCTATAAAGCTTGTATCCCTACACTTTCCTTTAATACAATGCAGTACCTTGATGGTCCAGGAGATATAGCAGGCAGACAGGCAGGCAGGCAGACAGGCAGGCAGGCAGACAGGTAGACAGGCAGGCAAACAGGCAGGCAAACAGGCAGGCAAACAGTTTATTAAGTGAGCAGGCAGGTATATGGTTAATCATACTAAGAACTAATAGGTCTCCAACGTAATGTGTTTCTTTGTCCTACAAACAAGCCAAACAAGGCACATGTGCTGAACCACCTTTATGGTTCCCTATAGCCTTTCAAAATAAGATTCTCTTGACTTCCTTAGGTCTCTTTCAAATAAGAGTTTTTCAATATAAACAAACAATAATGTACCAGTGAAACAGACAGTGTTTGGACACCACCCGCCTATGCAGTGGGGGCTCAAACCACTGACCCCAGGATTGGAAGGCAATAGCTCAAGTCACTATGTCAAATGACTGCAGCCATTTCGGTAAGCAAATATAGTTTTCCTCAATATAACACATTAAACTCCTCTGACGGGTTAGATAGCTGAGCTGATATTCTCACATGATATTGCATACCATTGCTTACCAATTGTTATATGGCTATGTGACTAATATGAAATACCAGTTACTTCATTAGTGCATTACTACCAGATATACTCTATTTGACTTGACATGAGAAAGTAAACTCAGCTGCTACCAGCATTTGATGGCGGTAAAACCAACCGGTCTCGGAGACTTGTATCTGTTCATGAGGCCACAGGGATTACACTGTCTGCAAAGGAAAATAAAAAAAACAGAGAGAAGGAACAAGAAGCCAGTAGATTCCGGGGCTTATCTTGGATGAGGTGCGCCGCTGCTGCTCCTCGAGGTGGAACGATAAACATAATTAAATAGAGTTGGATTACACCAAATGGATGGGCTCAGTCGCGGAAGTCGAAGGCAGCTAATCCAGCTTCCCATCCTCTCCATAGAGGTGGCAACCAGACGAGATGACATCAACGATACAATACAGGACCAGACTTTATTATTTAAAAAAATAGAAGTGGAATAACAAAACCAGCGCCGGCTGTCAGACAGGAGATCAAGGTAGAGGCACACAAAAAGACCTAAAATATAACAAAAATAAACAAACAAAGAATAAGCTATTCTCCTAAGTCAATATTCACTCACTCCGTCTCACTTACTAAACCCAATCCAATCAAAATCCAATTAGAAAGAAACTCAATGCAAAGGAAGTCATCTACATTTGGACAAGCACTTATTAATGTTAAGGAAATTCATTGGTGACGAGACTCCCAATGCCTAGACACTCAACATATAATGCAATCCAATGGAGTATTTCCTATGAATAAAGCAACGAGAACCTATATCCCGTTTCTTCCATGGGCCACATAATCCCTGGATACTTCCCCGATGTCCCACAAAAGGGTTGCGGTTTTCAGGGAGTCCTATGATTTAATCTCTGCAAATATCCCAAACAAAAGGCACTCTGTCTCTGGATAGAGTGAGGCCCAGTCAAGCAAAAAATCAACACACGCACTGTACTGTGCTGGAATAAAATGTGTCCCTCTCATGTTTAGAAGACATTGGAGGGCACAAACTGAACTGAGTGGTTACATTTATTGAGCCGGGCCTTTTTCCTAAATTCTTCCTGAAGCAGATACTGACATATGAAGAAATAAGCTGGAAAAATGTTTACAGCAACAAAAAAACGGCACACACAATCACACCCACCCACACTCCCCCCCGCCACCCCCCCCCCACCCCACCCCCCACCCCACACACACACACATACACACACACAACCAAACACACACACATAACAACACACACAAACAAACACACACACATAAACAAACACACACACAAACACAACATTTTACAGAAAAGTGGGGTACAACGCTTGTCTCCCACGCACAGCAATAAAGACACGCTGGCCTGAGTGGCGCAGCTGCCTTCCAGCCATTCAGCCCAGAGCCGCGTGGCCGCCGCATGCAGCAAATAGGTTTTAGTCGGACCGCGAATGAGGATCTGAGCGGCTGAATGCAAAGGTCAAACCACAACGCTGTTGTGGGTGTCCATTTTTCTTTGAATGTCCGGAATAGTCCGTGTCAAACCGCAGCGGTAGGCCTACTTTTCCTTTCCCCTCCCCCAGGTTTCAATTAACCTTCCTTTTCGCCTCATTTGTGTTTTCTAAAGACTACGTGTTTGCAAACAGCGGTGGCAGTTGGCAGTGCAATCCGTTCACAAATGACCTCCGTATTCGTTTTTTCTGCCCTCAACCTATGTTCCCATTCATACACCCTCTTCCATTGCCTCTGAGATACAGTACAACAAATGATAGTGTCTTGACAATTCCAATCAGTTAATTAGTAATCGATTAGTAATTAGTTGTTATGCTTCTTTCGTGGTTTCATGCATTGGTGTTTTGCTCTGGTGGATGATAGCGATAAATGACTCCATAATCACTAATTGAGGCAGCGAACATGCATGCATTACGTTCTCATCAAGGAGATGAGAGGCTCACAACCAGAACTCTGCCATAGAGGGGTAGTCAGTCTGACTGACTGGCTGGTCTGTACTGACTGACTGACTGTCTGGTATGTGCTGACTGGGCTTGTCTGTGCTGACTAGGGATGCAACGATTATAGATTTTGATGGTACGATTATAGTCTGAGGAATAACCACGGTTTGACAGTTTCACGATTATTATGCAATACTTTATTTCTCAACACTACGGATGTATAAAGTCGCATGAGCATTCTTTAATTAGAGATTATATTGTATTTTTTCTTATTAGTTTTTAATCTATTTAAAAATGATTGATGTAATTTTACATGTTGCCTGAGAAGATCCTTTATGTTATTGTTTTTTTGTTGTTTATTTCAAATTTTGGTAAAAATGAAAGAATGGAATCGAGAACATCTCTTATGCAGGTGTTAATCATCACTGCACTTAATTAGATCCCATGGTATGGTGCTGGAAGTCTACGTCGGCGCTACAAGCAAACGTTTACTTGCACTGCAGGACGTGAATACAGGTTGCTTTTGATATCATGAAGGTGTGCAGTTGTATCGCAAGAGTTTCGTTTTGGATATCAACTTTCTAAGAAAGAGTGCTAAGCTTTAACGCTTACCAAACCGTGACGTTGTAATAGCACGGTTAATAGTGAAACCGGTTAGTCGCTGCATCCCTAGTGCTGACTGACTGGTTTGTACTAACTGGCCTGGTCTGTGATGACTGAGCTGTTTGTACTAATTGTCCTGGTCTGTGCTGACTGACTGGTCTAGTCTAACTGGCCTCGTCTCTGCTGACTGACCTGTTTGTACTAACTGGCCTTGTCTGTGCTGACTGGTTGGTCTGTGCTGACTGACTGGTTTGTACTAACTGGCCTGGTCTGTGATGACTGAGCTGTTTGTACTAATTGTCCTGGTCTGTGCTGACTGACTGGTCTAGTCTGACTGGTCTAGTCTAACTGGCCTCGTCTCTGCTGACTGACCTGTTTGTACTAACTGGCCTTGTCTGTGCTGACTGGTTGGTCTGTGCTGACTGACTGGTTTGTACTAACTGGCCTAGTCTGTGATGACTGAGCTGTTTGTACTAATTGTCCTGGTCTGTGCTGACTGGCTGGACTGTGCTGCTAACTGGCTGGTCTGGGGACATCACTACCCTCCGCCACCTTGACTTTTATTTCTCATCTCTAGCTGATCTTGTTACCAGCTACTGAAGATATCAGCAGCCATGAGAAAGCCGTTGGGTCTGGTGCTGCTAAACAAGCACGCTCTGCATTATTTAGGAAGAAACAAGAGGATCCTCTTTTGGACAATCTTGCTTGCAGACGGCTTTAGGGCAAGCCTTGAGGAATGGGGGCCGCTGCTAAGAAATGATCCATGTCTTTTATGCCATTTGAAATATGAATGCAGTATTTACCACACTGGACTAGGTTGTCTCTACATGGTTGTGTGACCACCTGGTCAGTGGATTAAGAAAATTTGGCCCTGGGGCTTCCACTCAATTCACATATTTATAATTTTGTTGACCAGGATATTCAGAGCACTTTTGATTTGTTTCTTTCAGTTCACACCTACAACACTTATTATAAATGAGTATTCCTTTTTTGAGTGGCTCTGCATATTCTACCCTTGCACTAAGGGAAAAATGTTTGTTTACTGTAATGAATGGTCAAAAAAGCAATATGCTTTAAATTGTGGCACTCAACAGACACACGCAATTATTCTGTATTTCAGGTCAGAAAAGCCATTAAACTTAGAAAGTAAGACGGATATACGTCATATAATTGGTGGGCCTTGTTTTCTTGCATAGCTCTTATTAGTGGATGCAAGTAACAAATTACTTGCATGATATCACCTTTTATCTGCATACTATAGATATACTTTGATCACAATGTCACAGGAAATTGGCTATATGATATAACTTTCTATCTGCCTAGATACATATTGATTTATCTCACACATCTTATTTTTAGCGATTAGTGTGGAACAAGGATATGTATAATACAGATATTTATACATTTTCTGTCTTACATGTTTAACTGTGCTCAGCTTAAACATGTAACTAGAGCCGGAACCAGGAGAAAGAACACATTTAAGACATAAAAACGTAATCAACCCTCTCATTGCTCCAGTAATGGCCACTGACACGCATCACATATTAACGATGAAATCGATGTGGGTAGTGTTTTGCTTGATGCTTTACTTGGCATGAAATGCCGTTAAGGTTAATAAACAGCCAGTGGCCACCATGGCATGTCTTTGGGCATGGTTGGAACTTAACAAGTTTTTACAAAGTAAAAGTCCTCCTACTATATGGAGTTAACAATCTGGAAAAACTTGGTGGGGGGAGGGGGGAGTTTGAGATCTCTCAGCTGCAACCGCAACTTAATGCCGCTAAGGCCTTGGTTTTAGTCTTTCCCCGAAACTATTTTTTTCCTATTATTTCAGGTTGAAAGTTTCACCAAGGTTTTGCTACATCTGCAGGTGTGTGTGTGTGTGTGTGTGTGTGTATATGTGTGTGAGTGTGTGTGTGTTTCTGTGTGTATGTCTGTGTGAGTGTGTCTTTACGTGTGTGTGTGTGTGTGTGTGTGTGTGTGTGTGTGTGTGTGTGTGTGTGTGTGTGTGTGTGTGTGTGTGTGTGAATGCATTTGCGCGTGAGTGTGTGTGTGTGAGTGTGTGTGTGTGTGTGAGTGTGTGTGTGTATGTCTGTGTGAGTGTGTCTTTGCGTGTGTGTGTGTGTGTGTGTGTGTGCATGCATTTGCGCGTGAGTGTGTGTGTGTGAGTGTGTGTGTGTGTATGTTTGTGTGAGTGTGTCTTTGCGTGTGTGTGTGTATGTGTGTGTGTGTGTGTGTGTGTGTGTGTGTGTGTGTGTGTGTGTGTGTGTGTGTGTGTGTGTGTGTGTGTGTGTGTGTGTGTGTGTGTGTGTGTGTGTGTGTGTGTGTGTGTGTGTGTGCATGCATTTGCGCGTGAGTGTGTGTGTGTGCTACACTGGCCTGCTATGGATCATTATCTCCATCCAGCACTGTTTCTTTCCCCCAACACAACGATAGCTGTGCCTTTGATCCGATGCCAAAACACCTATTTTCATTCACTTTCTGCGCATACACTCAATGGGGGGCACAACTCAAGTATGCCTAAAAATATCCCCCTTCTCCCTTTCATTGCCTCTTTATTTCTCTAAAGCTGGAGATGTGTATCATCCTTGAGGGCATTACATTTGAAAAAATAAAGGAAAACTCACCACCACAGCAGCTCAAACCACGTGTAAATAAGACAATGGCATATTCTCTACTGTATACACAATCTACTATCAAGACTAACCACATGCTAGCAAACGGTGGTTAAAGCAATGCAAACATTGTGCTGGGCTCCTGCTGTGGCTCTCAGCCAATAATCAAAAGACAAGAGATACGACAGATACTAGTGCAAAGCGCCATGGTTACGACCTCTGAACAGAGCCAGAGGTCCTAAAAGGACTGGGCTGCACACTGCTCGTGTGTGTGTGTGTGTGTGTGTGTGTGTGTGTGTGTGTGTGTGTCTGTGTGTGTCTGTCGGCTTGTCTGTGTCGATTTGAAATAAAATCAATCCCCTCTGACAAAAAACATTACAATTGGAACTAAGAAATAAGGTTAATTTAGAGCCAGGTTAGGCAATTTGGAAAAACTGGCCAGAGTAAGCTAGATTTTGAAAGTATCCAACTGAAATAAATCCCATCCCTCTCTTCAAGCCTCCCTCCAAAGCCCCGGTCCCAAAACACGTGACTAGCTCGCTAGCTTTAGCCTTAGGTCTGCCTAGCCTTGTGGAAGACTCTGGTAATTTGCGATGAGTGCATGGGCACCAGGTAGCCGGGTAGGTAGGCAGACAGACAGGTAAACCATCCAATCATTTCATTGGGGCCGAATGAAATAATTGGATGGGCTTGTTACAGGCCTGCAACAGCCACAGATACCGTATTTATAAATTTTGTCCAAGAATTTGAGTTGTTGAGATGTAAAGAGAATATCAACAAAATGACAAGAATGCTTCTAAAAAAAAGTATCCTATCCTAGCTTTACAAAAAGCGGCATGTGAGATTGTCAGACGGTTGCTCTCACACAAGGAAATAACAAAATTCAAATTTATGCTAACTAAGCATCCAAATTTGTCGCCTTTTGTGTTGGCAGGCATTTCAAGTGATGGATGCACTTTGGGGCCGTTGCCACAAGTTATTGAGCAGCTAGGCATCAGTCTCATAGCTACTGAAACACACGCTTTAGCAGAACTTCTACATTTCATATACATATTGTATATAGCTTAAAAGACCCCTCAGTTGTAATTTGGATTCATGAACAAATATGCTTGTGATTGTTCTTATGCTTTGATAGTTCTCAGCCTCACTTGTAAAACGCTTTTGTTGAAAGTGTCTGCTAAATGACTAAATTGAATCTGCATCAGTATATGCTTTAGTAGTTTTCATGCATCACTGTTATGCATTTGCGAGCATACAGGTTTTCCTCTGTGTGTGTGTGTGTGTGTGTGTGTGTGTGTGTGTGTGTGTGTGTGTGTGTGTGTGTGTGTGTGTGTGTGTGTGTGTGTGTGTGTGCGTGTGTGTGCGTGTGTGCTGTAAGAGCTTATGTCAAAGCCATCCATCAACACAGCTTTCACATCCCTGAAGCATTAAATATTCTGTCCCCATCATTTCTGTTAATTTGGGAGAAACTTACCCAGCCAGCACCATGGAAATTGGTATCATCCAACTATGGAACAATTCAATATTCTCCATTTACCCCCATCTACCTTCCCTACCAATTTGCTAAATTATAAGATGGCAGAAATGGTCTTTTAGAATAACTGCATCTTGTGCCATCTGTTGTGCACCAAATAGATAACAGTATTTACAGTTGTTCAGAGTTTGTGGCTTACTGTCTTGTGCCAGATTTCCCCAAACCAAAGAGTGAGCTCCATGCTCCCGAAAATGTCGTAGATAAAGAAGTGATGGTGACCCAAAGCATTCTCATCCAGAAATGTGTTTGGCAGAAGCTTTGTGTTTGGTTTACGATAGGCTGTCTAATTTATGATACGGATTTGAACTCCCTCAGTTGCGGGTGAAGTAGGCATTCCACTATTTATTCCCTGTCTTCATTCTTTATAATAACGCTGTGATTCACTCACAAGTAGTCCCGTGTTTTTACTGTCTCCAGTTTTCTCCAGCATCCGCAAGGTAAAATATAGCCCATGTTCTGCAAAAGACCAAACTTGGATCTTGAAAACCAGCCGATAAGGCGAACCAGTGAACAGAGCCTTATCTTTCTGTCTCAGTTCCTCAAAGGATGCTGCTGCCATGAACTAAACAGCTGACATAAAGATATTTGAAGTATATTCTGGTGTTTTTTCTCTTTAGTACATTGCACCAGCTCAGCTCAGTTCAAAACTAGATAAAAAAAGCTGCTTCTCCTAGTCTGTCATCTAAAATGGGACTGTTATAGCCTCACAATAAATGTATGGAAACGTTTAGGGGAAAGAATCAGATGGAGGACAATTTTCATTTCCATACCACAGCTATGAAACTCTTCAGCACTACTACATCAGCAGTACTGGTAGTCTGCATTGCATACAATTGTGACCATTTTCCTACAATGGGACATATTCTACAATACTGGTTGAACTTCTTATTAGCCTGAATAAAACAACAAAAATAAAACCGTTTACTCAATGGCATCATCACTATTATGGAAGGACTTTTCTGCTTTCGAGCTTTTCCTCCCCGCTAAGATGTGTACAGTGAGCTTCACGTCTTAATCCGTGACAGCGACGCTCTAGTGATTGGGGCACTTGATGGATGCAGCAAGCCTACTTGGGAATGGATACTACGCCTGCACACTTCCCACTTGAAATGATCCACGGGGACGCTCCTAGAAGAGAGCTTCCGAACAGCAACAGAGGGCTTGACGCAGTAGTCTCACCACTCGCGCATTAATTAAACGCCAGGGCAAATTGCTTTGGAATGCGCAGCGCCGTCGATTCAATTATTTTAGAATTAAGTAGCCTGAAGTTCTTCCGCTGGGAAACGTGCATGGGAACATCTCTTTCCAAGCTGTCGTAACTCAGCTCTAACTGGGCTTTTTAGAGAGAAGTTAGAGATGACTGTATTGGGTTTCCACTTGAGATTCAGTCGTTTTAACAAGATAGGTAGACTATTAGGCCTACCATTGGGGCAAAACTAGTTCCTAAGTTGCATGGTTGAAGGTCTATTCGGGCCTTTTAGCCTTTTAGGCTTAGGCAAACCATGCCCCACGAACGTGTGGCTTCTGCTTAAATATAAACATTATAAATATATAATACACATAAATGGCAACATTATGTTAATGACAGCATAATCACAAGCGATGGACCCCATAACTTGGCAGTAGTCACATGGCGAGAAGAGGGCCACTTCAAGGATTTGGTTACAATGACCTGCAGAAATGCCATAGCCTTTCAAAATGATACTTTAAAACTCCCAAGTTTACAGATATATACCAAACAGAACGAAAAAAAAAGTTACCAACAGACCGTGAGTTATTAGCCCTCTCTTATGATATGTCTAAGTGGTTTGCATCGGTATTTACCTTGTTCCAGTAACCGCAACGAGTGCTGAAATGACGGGTCCAGCGTGTCCTTCTCTGCCATAAGCTCCGGCAAATACTTTTCGCTTTCCATTCTGTCCCCGTTTCTGTTCCGTGTATATAATGTTCACGGCAATGAAACTGTGCACAGACAAATAAACTTGCAAGCCTAGCCACGAATGTGCTTTCAGAACACGATATCTGAGTGTGAAGAAAATGCGCGCGGCGGTGTCATTCGCGGGCTTCTAGACAAACGTGACTGCGCGAGGTTCTATTCTATCCCATTGGAGTTGCTGTCTCGCTTGAAGACGCCTGCATTCATCCCAGCTCAACTGAATAAAATATCTACGCCGTGAAAACAACCTCTTTTGAAGCTCCCTCTGTTGTGTCCACTGGCAACTATAAGGCTCTTTCCGGGTCTTATAACTATTGGATGTCGTTCACGGTGCTCTCGAGATCCAGTCACTGAAAGGGGCGGGAACAAGATGGTCTTTATGTCTAGCGGAATATCGCCTCGAGAGCTATCCATGGTACTGGATCCGCATTATTTCAGGAGCAATGTAGTGCAGATGCAGGGACGTTAGAAAAGTTGAAAGGTGAAGATGTAGAGCGTCGTGCATAGCATTCTTTGTGTTCTTGAATCAGAATAGTGTGACTGATCTCCCTCTCTCTTACACACACACTCTCTCTCTCTCTCTCTCTCTCTCTCTCTCTCTCTCTCTCTCTCTCTCTCTCTCTCTCTCTCTCTCTCTCTCTCTCTCTCTCTCTCTCTCTCTCTCTCTCTCTCTCTCTCTCTCTCTCTCTCTCTCTCTCTCTCTCTCTCTCAGTCTAGTTTTGCCAGAGACCCTCTTCCTTTTTCCACAATCTATATATTATAATATAGTTAAATAGTTAAAACATGAAACAATGTAATTCATATGCACTCCCATAGTAACCTGGACTCACTTACCAAACAGAAGTCACAAAAAGGTTCATAAAAATCGATAACATATGTAGCCTACTACCTTCTATAAGTAATTGATTATAACGGTATGTTCGTATCCTTTCAAAGAAAGCAAATCAATAGTTCCTGAAGAAATCCATTCACTTTCTCACAGGTCAAGCTTGATCCCTTTGGGGATATCAAGGAATTAATCAAACGAATACAACATTTCCCTTGGAAATCGATTAAGGCCATAGGCTATACTAGACACCTTGGCACAAATGTTTCTGCATCTGTTGTTATATTAACAACTCTTTGTAACATGGTGAGGGTGACAATGGCACTATTCAAAACAGCTGAAAGTAGCACCATTTGTATTCCAGACATTGCAATATCTGACGATATAGCCGCAGAGCCATAAAGCTACAATATCTGGGAGCATGCTGTTAAGCCCTGCAGTTTTGTAGGCTATTTATTTAAGCCATTTACACATTACGGGGGGGAAAACAAATTGCAGAGACACAGAGCCATCATATTTGTTGGAAAATGTTGGCAGAAGATAAGGATTCTGTCAATATGTGTGGAGGATGTGGAGGTATTGCCGCCGGTGGGTCACTATCTGTAGGCTGATCAGCACTGCATGCTTACATAATCCACACTTCTTTTTCTCTCTCCTATTCTATTTCAATAACTTTGATAAAAAATGTGACCCAGCGGCCATAACCGAGATGATGATATTTAGAGAATGCTGCCGCTATGAACTTTGTGAAGTGGGCTCTTGTCATCTAAAGTTTTTAAAAGTCTGATTTCATAAGATGATGCAAACTTCTTTGTTATCTGTAGACAGACTCTCGGACAGAGTGACCAACCTTTCCACTGACAAAGACAGTCAGGCAGACAGACAGACAGACACACATATATATATAGAGAGAGAGAGAGAGAGAGAGAGAGAGAGAGAGAGAGAGAGAGAGAGAGAGAGAGAGAGAGAGAGAGAGAGAGAGAGAGAGAGAGAGAGAGAGAGAGAGAGAGAGAGAGAGAGAGAGAGAGAGAGAGAGAGAGAGAGAGAGAGAGAGAGAGAGAGAGAGAGACAGACAGACAGACAGACAGACAGACAGACAGACAGACAGACAGTCAGTGTGTGCTATTTGAATTCTGCTCACTAATATCAGATTTGTTCATAAGTAAGTTGGGGCTTGAGTTGATGTTCTTCCCAGACACATGTTCATGAAAGATATACTCTGTAAAGTGAAAAGCATTATGGAGCAGCTTACTATTTAATCTCTCCTTGAAACCATTAGAAAACAGCTCAAATGCACTAATCTTCTATTCAGGAGAGTGACTTATTTATGGATATGCCTGCCATCTGCTGCTTTCACGTCCTCAGGAACAAAGCATCATAACCCACACACACACACATACACACACACACACAGACACACACAGAGACACACACACAGAGACACACACAGAAACACACACACACACACACACACACACACACACAGACACACACATATTCATCCCCACCACCAAAGGTTTTTCATGGCCTACATCTTATTCGAGAAGGTTGTTTTGGCCATGCACTCTTTCATAGGGAATAAGTAACTCATTGCAAACACAGCAGTATGCAAGTGGAAATCACCCAAAGCTGGTTTAGCCCTAATGCCCCGGCGACTGCCTTCCCCCGGCTACAACGTGTGTGAGTTAAGTCACACGAGAATATGAGCTGTAGTCTCCAGGCTTCACTTTATTAACCTTTACCTTTCGAGGAATGGTCTAGTTTGTATAATTGCCTTTTAAACGACACATTTGGCCAAGGAATGCCAACGAGGGGCAATGCTGCCTCCTAGAGGACATTTGAAACATTTTTAGGAGCTGTACGCACAATTTTCTGTGCATTTGGTGAAATGTGAAATGCGAAATGCATTATAGTGCACGCAGTATAAATATATCTATGATATAATAGATTTCACATGGCAAAGACAAATTACTTTTATACTAAAATACTATAAACTTTATTGTTTCATTTGACTAATGAATATGAATGTATGAACCCTAGCACTCTTTCAACAACTTCCAATTAGCACTACTTTAAAATGGCAGTTAGTCATTAGCAACTGTCCTCGACCCTCTACTCCAAAAACTTTCCGAGATCCAATTATATCCATATATCAAGAAACACAATTGGACACGGGGTCATTTCAATCCGTTGCCTCCAACTCGATAACCTTTCAGTGTTCCTCATTCAATAACAAAATGGCTGCTTCAAGCCACAAAGGGCTCTTTGTTGTGGCCGCTAAATGGAGCTTCCACATCAACTAAGCAGCAGCCTTTTAACAGTATTATATTGCCACTGCCAATCCATCAGTGACATTGATCACCCATCGCCTGGCTGTGAAGAGCAGACGCTGGTCTGGAAGTGTTGGGCAAACGAAACCTAATGAGAAACTGTCAGCACCCTACAGGTAAACAAATCAATGGCACCCAGTGGTGCTCTCAAGGTCAACCTTCAGACACACACACACAGATGCACACATACATACACACATACACACACTCACTAGCATTCACGCACGCGTGCACGTACACATGCACACACACACACTCACCAAATACTCGCATACACACACCAAACACTATTACATTCTCTCTCTCATACACATACACACACATACACAAACACACTCACATTCACACACAAACACACCAAACATCCATTTCACCTTTGTTTGTTTACAGTGCAAAGTTTGCTGCATTCATCCAGATCCTAACTTGACTGTTAAATAATTAATTTCATAATGGGGATGGCAATAATGATATTATTATTGGGTGTATTTTAATTTACAGTTGTCAGCAACTGCAGCAGTTGGCTTCCAATTTTCTGAAAAGGCAAATAGGCCAACTATGCTTTCAAAAGCATTGTCTTTTTTTGCATTGCTTTTCTTTGCTTTGCTCACTAACATCACATCTGCCCAGCCCAGATTGTTACTGTAAAGAGCCGATGGTATTGGTCTACTCTCTTTACTGGTTTTGAAGCAGGTAAGTAAGTCTCTATCATATCAAGAGAGCAGTTGTGGCTTAAGTAACACAATTACATATCAGACAATGGCAAAAGGTCAACAACAGTAATTATTCTAACGGACGGCTTGGACCAGTGGGTGATTTCATTTCCTACCATTAGCCACAGCAATTAAGCGCAAGTACATTGATACTATCAGTAGCTACCACATGGCCCATGGGCATTCTTGGAGCACGGCTTACTTTTGGCTAAGGCAGCATGCCCTTTGTTAATGACTGCACCAGGCAGTAATCATCTCCATCTGTGACATGGAAGCCGTGCTCCCTGCATCATTATTCCCACTTTTAAGCATATTTAAACACATATTGTGTATTTAAAAATAGCCTGACCTGACCTTGTCTGCTTTATTTACCATATTTGGTACGGTCTAATGAAATGTGTTGAAGAAATATAGAGACATATATACTTAAGAAGCCCTGCAAACTGTACAATTAACTTTATTCATCACCCATTTATAAATGCATGCGTCTATCTCCATTCACATCTGTGAATTAATTTATTTTATAATAATATAGTATAAATCATTTATAATATAAATAATTAAATTAATACTGATAATAAAAAGTATAATAACAATGCATATTTAGAATTTCACATTGTGGCAGATTGATTGTTTGATCACTGAATTGACAATTCATTGAATTGTGTTTTTATTGAGGCTAATTTAGGTTGTGTCCAATCAGACTAGTTATTCTGTGTGGTCTTTTAAAGCTAAGAAGAAAGATTTTTTTTGCTATTCAATTATTCTGTTGCGCCAGCACATTCACTATAATACTTTAAATAGTGGCCAATCTTGCCAAGATCAGTACAGAAATCTGCACCTAATTTGTAGTGTATCACATTCCAAAACGAGTTCATCATCCTTGTTTTAGATGCCAGGGTATCATTGAGTGAAACGCTTGTCATTCTCGGCATAACAAATAACATAAAACAAATGTTCGATAAGACACTGCAAGTCAACGGTCTCTCTGTTCATCGGTTCATTCTCCCCAGACCTGGCCGCAGCCATCATCTCATGGTCTGTCTGGCAATTATAGGGTCCGGACAGGCGCCTTCTGGTCTCTATTAGAGCTGTCAGCTCCCCTGAACCGGTTCCTTTAATCACGTCAAACATCATCTCACCCAAGGAATTATAATCCCCCCCCCCCTCCTCCTTGGATCATCCACAGAGGGAGAAGACAGAGACACAGCCTAGGATGTGGGAATTAAGAGTGTGTGTCATGTGTAGTGTTTTTCCCTCCCTCTGATTTGGAGAAATGGTTCCGGTGGTCTCCTGTGGCTACTTTAGAATGGATGAAAGATTGGGGTTGTGTAAATCTCTGTTGCAATATGCACAGTATGATTGGTGCTGTGAATGGAGTCCCTTTCCCTTTGATCCATGATGCGTTCTTAAAGTCTAATGCACTATAATTCATCATCAAAAGAAGAAAACTTTTGTATTCTAGGTGTCTCACATCTCCCAGCTCCAAACTTCTCTTTTGATGATATAGTTTTGTTTCGTTCTATTAACAATGGGCACCTTTTTTTTTTAAATGTGGATCCAACATATATTCATGTCACGGGGAAACATGCTGTAGTCAAAGTGCTGCTGTAAAAGGATTTCCTGTCTTGGCACATCCATACAACTCCACGAATTCAGCTTTGTAATTGCTGTAATATTGACCTTTACTGTTGTCACCCTCCCCACCGCCTACACTATCACCACCACCCATCACACTGAAGACAAGGCCATGCAGGGAGGGCCAACGCAGTTGCTTACTGTATACCTCCCCTACTTCTCCCTTTTTTTCTGAGAACACCAGTTAGCTGTATAATATGTATGATCCTCTTCCTATAACAGAGAAAGGTCAAGTGAGAGATTTGTGTGTAAAGAGGAACTTAAGACGTTCCTCCCTATCTAGGTTTGATTATTCCTGGTACAGAGATTTGTATTGCGTTTCGTTTGCAGCAGTCGGGAAGTAAGGGGTCTCTTTACACAACTGGACATGTCACATGTCATAAAATTCACTGGGTGCACGCTGAAACGATTTTCGGTGCTCTGTAATTTAAGAATCCTCACAGAATTCTACTGTAGTGTGCTCAAAAATATATATATTGAGTGGCTTTCATAAGCTGTCTGTTTTGCATCAGTTTACTTTTTTTTTCCTTCCATATCTTATATTCTATACTTTCTCCTATTTCTGCTGCCAGTGAAAGATGATCCTCCCATGTTGACACCGCGGTGTGCTGAGATGCTGCGTCAACGCGTGCAGAGGAAGACTTACGTCAGGCCAGAGCTATAGGCTGCACTGTCTACACCTGCAGGTGATGGATGTCTCCGTCCTCCTACTGAAAATTGGCTGTCAATAGCGATCTGGCTTCTTTCCTGTCACCCACCAGAGCCCACCGTCTCCGTTACATCCGTCCTCTTCAACCTCTGAGACCCGACGGGCCAGAGCGCTTCGTTCTCCGGGGCGGCTAATGGGGCCAAGAGGACATGGCTTCGGCGTTAGGGGTGGAGAGTGTGCATCCCCCCCCCCCCCCCCCGTCCCCCCCATCCCCCCCCGTCCCCCGTCCCCCCATCTCTGCTGCCCTGCCTGCTGGGAGCTCTTGGGTGACCGCGTCACTTGAGCTGAGGTGGAGGAGGGTGGCCGCCCGCCGGCGTCCATGGCGGGCCGCTTGGCTGCCTGCCTGGCTGCGTGGCTGCGTGCGCGCCGGCCCTCCCTTCCTCTCCGCTCAATGAGACATTGATCGGCCCAGCAGCGACAGCGTGTCCCAGGGAGGGGTAAGCAGATACACCTCCTTGCCTCCGACAATCATCGTGGGGCCCCTGTGGGGACAGGTCACGGTAAATTAATAGTGTGCTTGTTGCAGCGACTAGATATTGTTAATGTATTTGCTATCGATGGAGTGAGATAACATGAGTAGCATCAGCCTTACTTAACGCAAAACATAAATCCTTCAAAAGCCCGTTGAGGCTGAACTGGAGAGGCAGCCAGACGACAAGGCTTTTTTAGGCAAGTAATACCCCTCTTAGCCAGCATGGCGGATGCCAATACTAGGAAACTAATCGTTACTATGCCCTAATCTCTATTACAACCCATGTGAAATAGTTAAGAGTGCAAGTGCGCCCATGTGTCCAGGCCATGATCAAATCCTGGCTAACCTCTAAATGATAAAGGTTCATCAAGGCGGCTTTAAGGTCGTGCCTATACCTATACTGCTGCCTGTGGTGGGCTAAATGCTTATTTTTAAGCACCGCTATCCATCCAAAACGTGTGATGAGGTGGGTAATCGCCACTTTGACTCAAACCAGCTGTTGCAAATGTGGCATTCAGAACACAGTCAGCGCATTTACGTGCACATAGTATTCTTAATAATCGGAATAACCAGAGCAAGGTCATAGTGAGTTAATGCTCCTGTTCCAAAAATACCCAAGTATGACTTAGGGACAAAAAATTCCCAGGAGAAAAAATACCTATATTGAAAATACATAAACTGAGACGGAGACATTGGAAAGTTAATTTAGTCTGTTGGGTAAATGGACAACTGACGTTGCATTCAGATCAATACTGTTGTGCTCCACCTAAAAAGTGGAATGCAATCCTGTTGCTCTTCCATGGGACCTGTCGTTGGACTTGATGCACTGTGATGAAAAATCTCTTTAACCTTTTGAGTCGATCAGCTTAAGGATTCTTTTCCACTTACATAATGTCTTAGACATAGCTCCTCTGATTCGACAGGAAGATTTCTTGTGTGAACCTTTGACTTTCATTCAGCCTAGCTGTCTAGCAGTCCAGCTTTGTCTAGAGTACCATCTAAGGCCATATCAACGCTTGCTTGTATGCGTTTCTTTTTTTAAAACATAGAAATCACTTGGAAAATAAGAATACAATTGTTGTCAAGCAGGTACAGAAAATGTATTAAGATACAGCATTCAGTAGGCCCAAAAAGTTCACATATTTCAGCAAATCACTCCTACCTAAAGACCCATCAATCCTTAACTCCAGCTTGATATGGGCTAGCCATTTCTCCCAATTCTTCTCAAACATAGGTTGTTGGAGTCTTAATGTGTACGTCATTTTTTTTCTCCATTGAACACATGTATTTTACTTTATCAAGCCAATGTTTAGATTTGGGAGACTCAGCCATATACCACTTCCTAATAATGCCCCTATTGCTTGCAACAATAAAACCTGTATGTATGCATTTGAACTGATTCTGTTTGTTTCTTGTTGTTGTAATGTTTTCTTGTCAAAACCCTCTCGAGTCTAGGCCCGTAAAATATGTGTGGAATAGGCTACAGAACAATCTCATCTGATGAGTTTTACATAAAATAGATGAAAAATATTCTGCTTATTAATGATCATGAATCATAATAAATATGACAATGCATGTAGAGCAAAATGTACATTATCAGAAATACCTTCACTAAGTCAAAGGTGTAGATGACTAATCCTTATAAAGGCTACTTTTATGAAAAGCTTCTAAATGTGTAACAACAGCTATTTTTTGCCTGCAGAGTACACACAATTTGATGAAAGCTTATCGCTAGCTGATTCTATTTTAAATAAATGTTACTAACCCTTGTTTCTGAATCCTATTCATTCTTTTTTTTCTGGAGACTTCGACGTGCAGTAGCATGCTGAAATTTTGCCGTTGCTCCAATATTGATTGCCTTTACTCAGCCTCGCTTGGATGTTGCTTTGGATAAAAAGCATTTGCTAAATGACTCAAGATCCTTTTTCATGGGTGGAAAGAGCTTTCAATCAGCGTGAATAAAGAATTTCATGAAAACACCCTTTTTTAGTGAATCAAAACTTGTAGTACAATTTCTGGGGGACTTATTTGTAAAGAAGCAACTGCAAAGTATTCAAATTGTATTTAGGCCTCTGTGGTAAGCGATGCATGAGAATAAAGACAGAGTAAGACATTGCCATTTTTATCATGGCATCTCTAGCACCATGTAGCCACCCAGCCTGCAAAGACTCACATTCATAGTGTGTTCCACTCTACTGCACAGAGAAAATGATTTGCACTAACCGTAATAGTCCAGGGCAATTTCAGACCACACAAATTGACAAGGGAATCCATTTGTTCTGGTTAGGTAGATAGCTAGATTCTCTCACCTCAAGTATTTGCATATATAATAACTGGATATTGTTATATCAATTATATCAAGCGCCCCATGGGGCAGAACCAGTCTGCCAGCAATTTTTCTCTGCCCAAGTCCATCCTCGCCAACACCAAATAAAAATTAGTATAATGATGTTCCTATGAATTGTTAAAAAATGATATTGTCCTTTCATTATGTGGAATCGATAAAAAGTATTACAATTATATGTGTCTGTCTGTCTGTCTGTCTGTCTGTCTGTCTGTCTGTCTGTCTGTCTGTCTGTCTGTCTGTCTGTCTGTCTGTCTGTCTGTCTGTCTGTCTGTCTGTCTGTCTGTCTGTCTGTCTGTCTGTCTGTCTGTCTGTCTGTCTGTGTGTGTGTGTGTGTGTGTGTGTGTGTGTGTGTGTGTGTGTGTGTGTGTGTGTGTGTGTGTGTGTGTGTGTGTGTGTGTGTGTGTGTGTGTGTGTGTGTGTGTGTGTGTGAGAGAGAGAGAGAGACACAGTGAGTGTAAGGGTGGGGGTGCATGGGTGTTATGAAACCACTCTTTGGGCCTGACCCAAACAGAACTGTGAATTTGGCCCCAGGTGAGTTTATTTGATGACCCCAGGTATACAGTGTCTCCTATCCATATTTTAAATCAATAACGCCATTATAATTTTGGAATATGCAAGTCTCAGTGAATGTCGTGAATGTCCTGAAAATGTACCTTAAAGTCAAAAGAGTTAACTGTTTTATTGATCTCGGATCCAGCAGTCCTACTATGTCATAGCAGAACAAACATTTTGGCGGGAAACGGCACAGAGACTGGCCTGGAAACCAGAAATGACGGGGGCGGGGTTAGGAGTTGTTTCCTGTATCAGATAGTATACCAAAGAAAACTAATTTGCGCGAGTGGATGAAGCTTTCAGATCGGAATGTGTATTTCTACACTGGCCAATCTACACGGTGTTGACTTACTACTGCTGGCCGAGTTTGTGCATCATTATGCGTCTACAGATTCCCGCTTCCAACAATATAATTGGTCGAGCTCGAATTGAGCTTGTCTGCCATCAGAATTTAGACATTATTACTCTAAAGTCTGAATTTCGAGCCTACACTTTAATAGTCCCCCACGTTTGGGCACAGTAGTGAACATTTTGCGAGCCAATTTTCACTAAGGTAATGGGGCTAATAGATCGGGAGGTCAAGTCGCTGTCTCCGCCTCCATTTTGGATATAGGAGCATTGGAATGTTTGTTATTGTGTTGGTACTGTTTTTGAGGTCATTGTTTAGTAATTAATTGTGAAACAATTTGACAATATGGGAAGCCACAGCGTTTCTTATGTGAGAAGCGACAAAACAACATTTTCATTAGGTTACAGTATATACTTTGATTTAGGATTTTACAGTACTACAACTCGAGTGCTCTCAAAATGGCCGACAATCCCCTACAAAAATCACATGATGCATTCTGATGTACAACACCTATAGACCTTAGCTTACTATTAGATAGTTTATAGATTACAGCTGTCGTATTGAAAACCTTGTGCCTCATATTTATTAGTACTTTGGCTTTGCGTTTGTTCTGTTTGTTTACAGAGCTGGAGGGAATGGTGGTTTAAGAGGCTTTATAATTGTGTATGAGGCATCTGCAATGTCAGTGCTGACCAATGGTCATGGAAAGTTAGTTTTTACATTGGCAAAAAAATTAAGTTTTAATATTGATTGTTTCGTTTTTTTGTGATTAAGTAGATGCAGATACATTTCAAAGTGAAGGCCTTATGAGTAGAACAACCAACTCTAGCGACAATACATTGAAAATACATCCGACTGTAAATAGTAGGCCTATATGACTAACATAACATAACAGCTCTTCACTATTGACTGCGATGTAAAATGATATCATGCACATTCGTCAAGGACTTCGTTATCTCAGGACTTCATTTCTACCACGTAGGCCTAGAGAAACTAAATATATAGTTGTTTTGCTGAATGACAAGTCGCAAAAGATCATGGTTATATTATAAGATCGTTACCCAGATAAAACCTGTTCGCCACCATTAATCCTGGCCAGTCACGGTGGGCGGGGTTTGGTTGCCATGGCAATGACGTCAATGTTGGTGTCGAGTAACCAAAGGTCAAAATAAAGACAAGTGAATGAAATCGGAAGGAAACTTGACAGGGTGGTCAAAACAACGAAAAAGATGTCTGAAACTACAAAGATATTTATTCACAAGGATGTAACTTTGATCTCTTTGGGGACGTGTGTTGTATTTGGTGGTAAGGAAGCGTCAGACAACAGAAGGGTATATGTATATAGGCAGGCTAGCAGAGGCTAAATCCGGGAGCTAACTAGCCTAGGCTAACGCTGTAAACACCGCTTATCAAATCACTATGTTAGCTCTGACCGCTTTACAAAAGAAGCGAAAGTAACCGTGTAGCTACCGTAACGGCTACTGTGATTGCTGTGCACGATGTCAAACGCCAGGAACTTTAAGGCTGTGTTGCCACGGAAGTTAGCATGTTGTTAACAGCGAGGACTACGTAGCTGGCCTTGGAGCCAGCTGCATCTTCCCCAAGCTGTGTAACTTCACTAACCTTGCAACAAACTAATGCTGCTTAGCTCTTTTTGGCGGGATATTTTAATTGTATAGACACGTCTAACAAAGCTAACAAATGTGGGTTTGATATACGCTGATCAATTAAAACATTTGAGGAAATAAGTTGCCCTGTTTGCGCATAATTCACTTCATACGGCTTATACTTAACATTGCCTGTTATGACGATTCTGAGTTTGCTGATAACGAACCGTAGTTTCGTTGGGACCCGTTTGTTTGACATTGATTTGGTTTAGTATTTTGCTCTCGGCGCTCTTGGTAGGTCATTCATGTGGCTCCATGTAGGACCCTATTTGCTGCAACCATTTACAGTGTTCATGCCTGGAGGATTAGGAGAAGAGTATCTCGCAAAGTCTGTTCTGTCGCACGGCCGTAAAAGTATAACATAGTGTTGGTCGAGGAATGTCACTTTCTTTGTTTTACACCTCGTCTCTAAATAAACGACCGGACAGCGCTCGGACCCGCCGTTCTTCCGGATACGATCTGCCGTTATTCCAGATAGTTTGGAGCTGTAAACATCCCCGACTGGAAGCTGTCACTCGGTAAAGCTTTCAGTCTGATGTTTGCACCCGCCAACTGTCTTCAGCACCGTCTCTTTGGTCTAATGTCATATCATTCGTGTAGGAGTCCTGCTGTGGTTTTCTGTGCGTTGTGGAATAACCTCTGGCAAGGTCACGTGGTTGAAAGCTGCATCGTGTGCTGCTTGGATGCTGGAGCTGAAGGATGCCATTCGACGGGGACTGTCCACAAGCGTGACACGGGTGGTCAGACTTCAGTTTATGTAAACATCCTACACTCAGCTCTAGCCACGTTGACCACAGGCTGAGAGAAGGCTGTTTACTTTAACTGTCTGAATAGTGTGCCCCATGAAAACGAACTGCATTTCCAAAGGACAAAGCACTTTTTGTTGAAATTATATAAAAATACCTGTTTATTTGTTTTAAGGAAGCTCTGAAACTGCAATGTGCCCTTAAAGGTTTGACATGATGTTCTTTAGTGGTTTCCTACTATTATCATCCCACATGTCATACAGACCGTTTCTATGTAGCCTATCAGAACTAACATTGTGTATCTGGTATTTGGATAATAAATTCCTAAACATCACACGAGCACCTTTGCTGTCGTCAATAGTTCATGCAATAGTCTAGATTAGAAGCCTATTTTTTACAGACATGATATACACATGTACATCATAGCCCAGTTGCATACAACATGCAAAAGGTTGAATATAGAACAGGTTTTCTTGTTCTAAGATTATTTACAGTGTAGGCCTCTTAGAGCATGTTTTAACATTACAAATATGCAGGCTACAATAACTATAAATATTCGTAATTGATAGGCCTACCGTTTTACTTCGTTTTAAGTAATTGTTCTGCAATGCACAATTGTGTCACTAGATGGGAGTCTTGCTCTTCAGTTATCTGTGATGACAGCCAAGTACAATCTAATCATCGGGCATTGTCTATTTTTCTTTTCTGCACCCTTGTTCCTCCTCACTCACATCCATTTCCCCTGTTACTTAACAGTAGACCAAAGCTACCCACATTGAGGTTGACATTTAGCCTATATTCAGTAATTTATATGAGAATTGCCATTGAGGCTGAGGATAATCAAAGCCAATCAAAAGTAGCCAAAAAATATATTTGACCGTAGAAATTGAGAAAGAAACTGGCTGTGTCACAAATGTTAAATATACATGTTGGGTTTTGCCCCCCACCTATCACACATATGTGAACCCCTGCTCAGGGTTACCTCCAAGCCTAGTAGAGAACACATTTGTTTTTAACTAGGCCTATGTTTATTGCGAACCACTGACATTTTACTATCTAAAACTATCTTGAATGTTTTACATGTTTTTTACCTTAAGTCTTTGCAGTAGCCTAAATGTGGTGGATGTTTTTAACACCGCTACAGCAATAATACAAATACATGTATTTTTTTCAAGGTGTTCATGTCCAACATCCACAATGTTGATATGTTTAGGCTGAAAATAGATCCAACTAAAAGGCCAATTAATCTATATTTAATGATAGTGAAATCGGTGATATTGTTTTAGATGTGGTCATCGCCGTCCAAGGCGGGTGAAACTAATTTATATTCTAATTTAATTAAAAGTAGCCTATTTCAATAAATATTAGTCCACTTACTTAGAAAATGGGCAGCTAACTTAAGATCACTCCTTAATCCTTATTTCTCCTTTTTCAAGAAATGTGCTTTATTATTTAATCAGTGAGTAAAATGTGTAAATAATAATAATAATAATTAATAATAATATACCTTTGACTTACTGTACAGTTACTCCATATAATATATATATTTATAGGCTCATGGACCCTTGCACTCACTAACCTAGATGTCTGTGGTTGAGGGTCTGACTCAGGACTTTGTGGTGGTGTCATCTCTCCAAGTCTGCCTTCTTGCTCTGCACTTCTGCTGCGCCTTTCTCCAATTCCTGTGCATGTACCTTTGCTCCCTTTCACCCAGATTGGCCACTGTACTCGTCTTCCCTGCATTTCTCCTTTTTTTCGGTCTATTTCGGCACTTCGCCATGCTCTCTGTTGCTTTTCTGCTGCTGACCGCTTCATCAACCTAGAACAAAAAATTATTACATTTCCTTAACCTCGAATGGTATACCACAAATGTACCCTTGACAGTTAAATTACTCCTAATTCATAATACATTTAGAATAAGGCAAAATGCTTCAATGTGATTAGGAACATTTGACTCAGTTACTCATCGTCAACTCTTATCGTTCAACTGTTTAAACCATTAACATTTCTCACCATTTTGTACATTAACTCCATCTGCTAACCTCAAACCAGATAGCACATGGCATGACTAAAAACAATTGAATGGCTTTTCATGTATCTTATTATTTTATTTTTTTTAATTGCATGAGATTCACTGCAACACCACAGTAGCAGATTTGTGCAATAATTACTCCACTGTTAGTGTATCCTCGACATTTTGTAAAAAAAAAAATGAGAGAAGAGGTACGACAAAACTCACTGCTTTCTAGATGTCTCCCATCGGAGGAAGTGCACTGGGTGCAAGTTACATAACAGCGGTAACAGAGTTTACCAGAACATAGGGACGAACACAAAATCTATATTTTGATTACTGAAATTACTTATAATACAACAAATATATATGTGGGAGTATGTGTGGATGGTGGCTGGTTTAAGCAGCCTCACCTGGCCGAGTCTGATTGGACTTGGGCTGGGTGAGGCTGCACACCTGTTGCACATTGAGTAATCAGTGTGCACAGGTCAAACCAACCATCACCACACACACTCAGGGAGAGATCTCCTGCATGGCAACATGGACCACCAGGTCATGTATCATTATACACAAACTTGCAATAAACCCGATTTCTAACCCCACCACCCTGTGTCCTTGTCTAGAGGAGCCAAATAAAAGTAACCTAGGTGGCTGCCACACTCCACCTTGGTACAATATATATTCTATGCAATTAATGTTTTTGGACTTAACTAGTTCATGTTAATTCTAGTTGAATGTATGAATCATTTAGTGATTTTTATGTAGAAATTGTACCTCAAATATACATCAAGCACTATTATCAGGGAAAGTTTAATATAAGTATTAGTATTCAAAACGGATTCATAAAGATCTATATTGTTTAATAATAAAAGGTTTATCTGGGAGACACAAAATGTACCCCTAATTCAAAAATCAGCCATATACTGCATGTCGGAGTGGCCCCAGTTAGTTCACCTGCTGTTGCTAACCAACCAGGTGACCTGGTACCTGCTCTGACTATCACACTAACTATAGCCTTGATGAATGTGCAAAAATCTGCCCCAGCCCCCAGGGACAGCCGCTTGAAGGTTGGGCGCTATGATGGACTCACTTCATGGGAAACGTACTGGGCCCAGTTTGGTCTTCTAGCAACAGCCAATGCCTGGTCCCCTGCTGAGAGAGCTGTCCATTTGATCTCAGCATTGGAAGGTGAGGCTAGGAAAGTACTGCTGGATGTGACTGTGGCCGACCTGGAGAACCCACAAGCTATATCCAGGGTCCTAGATAGATGCTTTGGGAATTCCACCCCCGCAGTTGTGATGCGGAAGAGGTTCAACAAACGAGTGCGGGCACCTGGAGAAAAGCTAGGAGTGTTCGCGGCAGAGCTGCACTAACTCGCTCAAAGAGGATTCCCTGGGTGATGATGCAATGCGCTTGGTGCTAACCAAAGAGGCATTCATTTGTGGCCTTCTACCCCTCCCATTACGCCAACAAGTCCGGCTTGCTGACCCACAAACCCTGGGAGCAGCTCTGGAGAAAGCACTGGCAGTGGAAGACATCCTCATAGAAGGTTTCGAGCATCACCTCAGACAGGTGTCGACACGCCCTAAGAATCAAGCCTTTCAGTCTGCCGGACCAACCTCTCTGCCGATGGGCCCAGGACACCCCCCTTGTCACCAGAAGATCGACAGAGGCAAATCTGCTGGAGGTGTAACCAAGGAGGTCACACATGGCACTTCTGTCCAGTCCCTGATTCCGCCTTGGGTGCATCGGCGTGTTGGTCAATGGTCAATTGACCCACGCCCTGCTCGACTCAGGCTCAACTGCGACTCTCCTTCGCCCTGATTTCCTGCCGGCTGGAGCTCAACCCCAAGCCACCGATGTCCCACTCGTAACAGTCACCGGGGGAAAAGCTCCCATGCTGGGGTGGTGTGAAGCACAGATCCAAGTGGGGGCTTATTCAGCCTGCCAACCGGTCTGGGTCGCTGAAGTTACAGAGAATTGTTTACTTGGATTGGACTTTCTGTGTAGGGCAAGGGCAATACTGGACTTCAACACACGGACCCTTACGTTCCCGGACGGGATGTCCATCCCCTTTCTGAGTGACCCCCTCATCCCCGAAATGACTAACAATGTAATTGGGGACATTGATGTGCAATGAGACCCACCATGTTCTCCAGACCCTCCTCAGGGGGAGGCTCCTGCCCGATGACAACCCCACAGCCCCAGTCCCAGTGGACAACCAGCCGCATTTACCTGCAGTTATACAGACCGCAAGTATACCCCACATTTCAGAGAAAGAGTCAGCAGGACCTTTAGGAGAAGAATCATAAAAACCTAAACTTGGAGCAGCAGGATAGGAACCTCCTGCATGAGTATCGACAGTTTTTCCACCGACCCCAACGATATAGGTCACACACACTTGGCAGTCTATCAATACTGGGGATGCACAGCCAATCCGCCAGCGGCCTAGGCGACTTACCTATACCCACCAAGCTGCTGCGAACCAGATGCTACAAGAGATGAAGGATGCTGGCATTATCTAGCCATCAGAACGTTCGTGCGTGTCATCAGTCATTATGGCTCCTAGATAGGATCGGTGGAGATTTTGTGTCGACTTGAACGACAAAACAGTGAAAGACTCCTATCCAGTGCCGCAGATAGACGAGTCCCTCGACTATGTTTCCGGTTCAGCATGGTTTTCCTCGTTGGATCTCTGGAGTGGGTGGCCGTGGCTCCAGAGGACAAAGCCAAGACAGCCTTTTCCATGGGACGGGGCCTGTGGCAGTTCACCACCATGCCGTTCGGGCTGTGGAAAGCCCCAGCAACATTTGAGAGGTTGATGGAAAAGGTCCTTGTCGGTGTTCCCCCGAACGCTGCCTCGTCTACCTCGATCTCCTTGTCCATGGGCCCAGTTTTGACTCAGCACTCGAAGGCCTGAGAGAGGTACTGGAGCGGATCAAGTGTGCAGGCATGAAGCTTCATCCCGGGAAGTGCAGCTTTCTGCAGCGGAAGGTCTCCTTCCTAGGTCACAAAGTGGAGCTGGCATCATGACAAAACCAGACAAGGTAGCGGCTGTCCGGGATTGGCCTACCCCCACTGATGTCCACCACCTGAGATCCTTCTTAGGATTGGCATCCTACTACAGGCGTTTTGTGGCTGGATTCTCTACTATGGCTGCGCCCATGTTCAACTTCCTGCGCAGACACACCCTACGAGTGTGGACCAGATCAGGACGCAGCCTTCCACCACCTGAAACAGGCCTTATGCAAGGACCCGGTGCTGGTCGCACCCAACCCAGAGCTGCCATTTATCCGCGACACGGATGCCAGCAACACACCTTGGTGCTGTACTCTCGCAGCTGACCTCGGAGGGCGAGCGTGTTGTTCCTTACCACAGTCGCACTCTCGATAAGCCAGAGAATAACTACTGTGTCACTCGCAGAGACATAATGTATGTACAGAACTTTATATTCCGTTAAACATCACAAATGTGTACAGTAGGCTACATAGATGAATGCGCAATGAGTCCACATCAGCTGGATGAAAACCTCAGGACGTATATAAATGTTTAGAAAGTAGGAATTATCCGTCATGAATGCGATGGTTTCTCATATACTTTACGTCTTCTTAATTTCCATAGTTAAGATGTCACAGGCAATGCATGCAAAACAAAATTTGTATTGTGTTTCTATGTAAATTTGGAGCGCACACCTTTAACAATGTGCTTGTGTGTGGTTGTGACTGCAATGGTTAACGGCCTGGAAAGAAAGAAATGTTTCCCTTGCTGAATGACTTTCTACTCTTCTGCTCCACTATGGCAGGGCTCAAGACTAACGTTTGCCACTGGTGCCAGTAACTGTTTCATTTGATGGCACCCTAACACATTTAGTCGCACCCCATTATTTGCCGTTCTGTTGCAGTATTGGCATGTCTTTTGTCACGTACCATCCATCTGTGTTCAATCATTTGAACAGAATGACTCACTTTAAATAAGTTGTAATAATTTTTCTATTTTTACCATCAGTACCTCGACATCTCTTTCCACACGAACAAACTCTTCGCGCTCCTCCCCCTTCTATATCTAAAAGCTCTACCAACTAATAATAACAGGCTGCTGATTGGTTAATGCCTCTTCTGAGATATAAAAACATTTCTGTGCATTTCACTGGTAACTTTGTTGAGCTCAAAATCTCTGAATTGGGTCCTGGGTGAGAGGTCACGAGATATAGCATTTTCTGATGCTTTTTTAGTAACTTCCTGTAGGGCTAGAGGCCCCAAATTTGTATTCCTACTTGTCCGTGAGGCACTCCTTCATATAAAATAGACCCCAGGTCTCTTGCTCACTGCCAAGTGTCCTTGACCCCTAGGTCACCTACTAATTACATAACTTCCTGAAGGGCTGGATGTATAGTATGTTATCTGATATTTTAGTAAACCTTAATGCCCTGATTCACAGAAAAGAGACCAGACATCTCTATCTTACTCCCAAGTCATTCTGTGCCTCCGTGAATGGTGTGTTTGCATCACTTCCTGTAGGTCTACCATGTTGATAATTTTAGTAGTCGTTTGAAAATCTTCGTCTTCCTTTTACTGTGTTGATGCACTAACACTTCAAAAAACATTAAAGCTGGATTCATTTGTCATGATTATGTTGCACCCCTGCAATGTTCCGGACCTGTGTGGGGTCCTGTGTGAATGGGAACAGGGATTGATATTCTGGGAAATCTGCACCGGCAATTTGCCTGCTCAAGTCCTAGTAACATTTCCGGATCACTATCTGTACACCTGTGTTGTGAATGAAAGCAGTCACATTGCCGGTATAGAGGCTGTCGTGGATAACCACAACACTTTAATAAAAGAAGAGAGGTCGAGAAAGCCCCAGTTCCCCACTAATTGGATATACACTTATTCTCCTTCTCCGGATTCTCAGTAGATAACATCATAAGGAATTGACCTCTTAAACATTAGTTATAGCAGATATAAGTCAGTGAGATATTCTGTGATTAAAATCCACTCGTCACCTTATTCATTAAACCACGTGTTTATGAGATGAAATTGTCTGCCAATTATCACTGGTTTGAGGTAGTTTACATGTGTGACAAAAACAATCTTGAGTAAAGTATAACCAAAGAAAACAAATGCCTCTACCACATATGAGTTTACATAAAGATGTAACATTGATGGGCACAATGAAAATAATTTCTACTCAGACACTAAAGCATACGTTCAACCAATTGACAACAATACCACAGTATTTGATTGTGGAATACATTCATAAAGCAGGCAATGTTTAACTTTGACTGTAACATTAACTAGTCAGCCTTAACATATAAGTAAGTTGAGAGAAAGAATGAGGTCAGCCAAATATAGAGAGATTACAGCTTTAAGGGTCAACGGTCAACTTGGGGCCAGCTAAATAAAATGAGAAGAATGGAGGGCTCCTTTCCTCTTTGTGAGTTACATGTGGATGTCACTCAGGATGTCCTTTGTCGACTCTGTGCTTTTTCCCACACTTATTTCATTCATATAGGCAATATAATGCTTATACTTCCTTTAACCCTATGGTAAATTTCTCCCATAAGGCACATATGAACGGTTTTTCAAGGGGCCATGACGATTGTTGGGTGACCTCCTTGGGACCTAACCTGGCCCCACTTCCTGTTTTCTTGAATGTCTCTAAAGGGGGCATCGGGGTCTCATTGTAACCAGCTCAGGACAGTCAATTGTTGGAAAAATAATTCTAGACTTTCTAGTTCTTGTTCTAGAGTCATGGACAAACTGCTTACTTGGCAGAGGTCTGTGCTAGGCCAGAAGTATATGAAAAAATACTCAACACACGTAAAAAGATTGCCCCTTCTTTAACATTTATACTTTTATATATCTCATATATATATATATACAAATATTTAAAATGACAAAAAACAATTATGAAAAAAAGTTGTTCAGGCTTCAAACTGGAACACTTCTCTTGCTCAGCACACTATCAGTTCTAACGCTGCTACTGTAACAAATAAGCAGAGCTCCAAGGTGTCCTCAGAAAACGTCATAATGTATGTACAGAACTTCATATTCCATTAAACATCACAAATGTGTACAGTAGGCTACATAGATATCAACGCGCAATGAGTCCACATCGGCTGGATGAAAACCTCAGGACGTATATAAACAGTGGTTAGAAAGTAGGAATTAACCGTCATGAATGCGATGGTTTGTCATATACTTTACGTCTTCTTAATTTCCATAGGTTAAGATGTCACAGGCAACGCATGCAAAACAAAATTTGTATTGTGTTTCTATGTACATTTAGAGCGCACACCTATAACAATGTGCTTGTGACTGCAATGGTTAACGACCTGGAAAGAAATTAATTTTTCCCTTTGTAGCCAATCGCTGAATGAGTTTGTACTCTTCTCTTCCACTATGCACTCCAGTTCGAAGGTTTTTGTTTTTGAGCTCTTCCCAGTAATGTCTCCAGTTCCCATTGTGGTCTGCTCCAAATCCAAATACATTCACCTGAGAATACACACATTGCCATTATCTTCCTATGTGAATTAAAGGATTTTGGCCAGTTTGTCAGGACCCCAGGTTAATTGTTGACATTGTCATGATTTTTGTTCAACTCGCCCCCTCTTGCAGTGTAGGCGCGTTCCCAAATTGGGACAGTTGGCGATCAATTGACATCCATTTTATTCCAAATGAGTGTTTTGCAGATCTCATAGCTGTATCTTTGTTTTGTCCATCCCAGGTAAGCGCATGCAAAAACTGCCCTGGCTAGGTTTCTCCAGTAGTGCCCACAAACAAACAAATCCACAAGTTTTGATTCTGTGTCTACTTGCAACTGCACATTCTCACAGACTTAGAGACTGAGTTAGAATTCTCAGCAAAGATAGTGGCGGTGTTTTAGGAAGTGCGAGATTTCTGAATTCTGAGCAACATCTCAATACGTCACGAGGGTGTAGGAGGCTGTGTTTTTATTTCGTTAGAATTCTTGAATGTTAAATGGCCTGGTCATGGTGGTCACGTTTGGATCGGACTTTGGATTTTTTATTGCCTCGACCCACCGGCGGCAATGGACTGGGAAAGTGGGGAAAAAGGTGAACAGTTGACAGTCTCGTTCTATGTCCATTCAGACTGCGTGCCTCCATGAGCATTCGCAGTGGCATGTAAACACAGAATGGAAACATGTAGATTTGTTCCTTTGTGGGCATTATTGGAGAAACCTACCTAGCCAGGGCAGTTTGTATGCGCTTACTTGTGTTGGATAAAACAAAGATACAGCTATGGGAGCTGCTAAACACTCGTTTGGTACATAATGTATGCCAATGGACGCTAACTGCCCAGTTTTGGAACACATCTGTACATAAACAATGTCAACAATTAACCTGGGGTCTTAGCAAATCTTTAAAGCATGCAAATGTGAAAAGCAACAGTAATCTAGCTAAAAGTGGTTCATTCATCAACCATAGCATAACATTAACATTTAAATAAAAAAATAAGCATAAGATTAATATTCAAATAAATTAAATAAATACATTGTGATTCGATTTCTGTCTATTACCCAGGAATATATACTTATGCATGCATTTTATCCGCAGTTGTACACCATGGAGTGTGTGTGTGGATGATGGCTGGCCTCACCTGGCCCGAGTCAGACTGATTGGACCATGGGGCTGGGGCTGCACACCTGTTGTGCATTGTGCAATCAGTGGGCACAGGTTAAACCAGCCATCACTCCACACACACACACACACACACACACACACACACACACACACACACACACACACACACACACACACACACACACACACACACACACACACACACACACACACACACACACACACACACACACACACACACACACACACACACACACACACACACACACACACACACACACACACACGGAAACCCTGATTTAAATGTATACTATGCAAAGTGTGTTAAAAGGACAGGTGGTAACATATATTATTTTATAAGGAAACCTACCTCATCACAAATGTGTATTGCGAGCATCAGACCTAGAAAGCCAGTGGATGGATAACGTCCGTTATTCTTCAGCCAAATTTCGTAGACATACTTGATGAATTCAGGATTGAGAATCATGACCTGCAGGTGAATGATAATGTCATAGTTAGCCCTACAGTTACAAGTGATATTCATTTTTGTTTTTACAAAAACGTTAATCATACTCACCAAGTCTTTATTAGCTTTGATCTTTTTCTTCACGGGTAGGTATGTGCTGTTAATATACAAGTAAATGTCATTACAGATACAGATAATTATACAGATATTCTTGGAAAAGATAAGACGGATGCTATGGAGGCAATAAGAACATCCTAGATCCCTGTCGCTCCTTGAGTCAAACCCTTAACATAACATACACAACATGCAATACATGAAACCACGCTGAAGGCACTGCACATCAAAGTGTCTCACACAAAACAACTAAAGTCCCAGCACCCAAACACACATCAAGCGACAAACCACTTCAGTCAAATCTCTTGATGTCCATGCGCTTTGTTCACCTAGAGGCCATCTTTGTTCTGAATTCCACATTCAGTCCCCTCTGCCCAGCCAGCGTTTAGAACCAAGATGGCCACTAGGTCAATAAGGCCCATTGGCTCCCATGCTGGCTTCGGTTTCGCAACGCTTACTTGTGTGTGTATGTGTATGTGTAGAAGTGTGCGTTTGTGTGTGTATGTGCGTCACCCCGTTAGTAATGCCCACAGACTCACAACCTAATGGAGCCGGTGGTGAAGGCACTAATTAACCAATAGAGATCCAGCGTTTTAAAGGGGACCAGGACGAGGTGGGTACTGTTGTCCGCCAAATCCACAGCACTCTCCGGGTACATGATGTGAAACGTGGTCTTTTTCCCCACGTCCTCTTCATAATCCTTGGTAGGTGCGCCGTTCATTCTAAATTGTACAGTTACAGTGATCATTACGAGAAATACTTACAAATACATTCTTTGTAGCCATGTAACCTGTTTGCACATATATTGATTTGTATTTTTTATATACACTATATATTTATAAGATTTCTTTGTAAATATGTTTATTTGTTTTATATTCAGGGGTTTAAGTAGCTCAAAACTGAGCGGACTGAATCCATTACTCATTTTAAATGTGATTTTACGCTGGGCTGCACGGGAGCAAATTGAGTGATGAATGTTTGCAAATAGAATGGAAGAGTCAAAGGAGAAAGATCACGTGACATGGTAACTACGGATATATAGGCCTACTATAGTGCCTGGCAAAGGTCAAAGTTCAACCAGAAGGCAATCATTTTCAAATCTCTGTCACTGGGACTAACCTGAAAACAGCGTCACTTAAATCAATGAGGGCCCCATTGTGCGAGGCCTGCAGGTTCTCAGAGTTGCCCACCACGGAACAGCTCATACAGTGCCGGGGCCCGGAGCCCATCAAGCGCTTGCCACTGGGGAAGAGTTGAAACACTTGGTCCACGGCGCGTCTGAAGGTGCCCAAGTCGTTTGGGTCGCCCTGTAATCTCTGGCGTACAAACAAGAAGAATAAAGAGTCTCCGATCAGGCAGTCTCCTGTGTTACAGCAGAAGCTCTGGGGGGAGACGGCACAGAGTCTGGGCCAGAAACGTGGAACTGCAAGGGGCAGAGATACGCCGTGTTTCCTTTTTTAATTTTACCAAAGAAACTAAGATGCGCGAATAGACAAAGCTTTCAGAAGGGGATTTTAATACGTTTGTATCGACAGTGCCCAGTCTACAGGATATTGATTTCAAACCTTTACAGACACTTGGCCAAGTTTGTGTTTGGCAATTACGAGCTTACAGATGCCCGCCGCCAGCAATATGATTGGTCGAAGCACTTATGAAGCAAAAGAAGTGAAACGCCCAGTTCACTGAGATTTGAGCCTGTCTGCCATCACACTTCAGATATCAATCTAAAGTCTTATTTGTGAGACTATCCTCTTCCAGATACGACTATGAAATTGTGCTGCTAAATGAGGTGCCTGATTTTCCTTTGTATCGGGTTAGTTTTAGTTAAGAGATCAGTGGAGCCAAATGGAACGTTGAATGTAGATCACATTTACCTTCCACCAAAGGAAATTTTGGGCTGAGACATTGCTTTGTCGAGTGAGAAAGGGGTGAACTGTTTGGTTAAAATGGGCCATGAACCACTCATCACCCTCTGAGATACACTTGTCACAAGCGCATTTACTCAAATCATCAGGTTGGAAGGGTTGCTGTAAAGCAATCCACCACTCTTCACCACCGTGGTGGCTTACAAAAAGCATCAGGAGTCCTGTGATAGGCAGGAGCAAGAGAGCTTTGAGTCTTCTCATGAAGGCCACCATATTGGCCGTGGGATGGCCGATCTGCGACTATTGAGATCTGTGAATATGAGAATAGTGGGATTATTATTTTCTGTTTTTGGACAGTTTCACTGATGTCTTTGAGGCGTTTGATTATGCTGATTTTGAACATTTTAAAATCGGAACCGCACAATTGTATCTTCTATGTTATGATGATCACTTCTGCTTTGATCCACAATTTGAACATTGCATTGCTTCACATTGATCGGGAGTTCATAACTGTAAAGAGAGAAACAGGATTTACTGGTATTTACCAACCCTGTGTTCCAATACCCATACTATTTAGTAGCCAGAAAAAGATTTAGTACGTCCCAATACATAGTATGGAAAATGCAGTACTCCAAAAATACCAGGATGTTGTACTGCATCCGGTCGCCTTTTGCAGTATGCAAGCCAGCATGCTTTTTAGCTATTCTGCCCCATAATCCTCTGCGCAGCAGAAGATACGTGGGGGTACTCACCTGTAAAATCACCTGTAGTATGTCCTAATATTATGCAATACTGTGTGCAACAGTACGTACCATGTAAGGGTAGCTGCAGTACGTCCTACAAGTAAAAAGTATGCGATTTGGAACGCAGCCCAACTCTATACTCAAGTAGAACAATGATATGTTTCTGACCATCAGAGATGTCACAACCCTTAATGTCCAGGGGGGAGGGGGGGGGGGAGTATAGATTGTGGTATATTTACCACAATCCGGTATAAATTCCCCACACAGACACGCCAACCACCAACACTAAGTGACACACGATATATCAAACTACATCCGTATACCATGTAACAACAGAACACAGATGAATATCTAAGTGGATACAGGCCTACCTGCTGGCTTTGTTTAGGCAGTTGGCAGCAGTGCTAGATAGTGAGGATAGGCCTCTACAAATATTTACTTTTGATGCCATTAGTCGAATATCAGAGAATCATCGTAATGGTAATGTTTCACTGCCTTAGGTGTCTAGTGCTATATCTTCCACCCTACATTGAAATCATGGTTGGCTGGCAATCCCAAGGAACATTTGATATGGGCATTGCTAGATAATAACTATACATAACCAGTGCATAATACAAAGCATTTAGTATGCCATAAATGGCTATGCATGTGAGGGTAACAGTCACAGGCATTTTATTGGCAACACCAAAACTATCCCCAAGACTGCCTGTCATGAAGGAAATCCCCCACTGACGTTATTAGTGAAAGGTATTTAGGGGGAGGTAAATACCCCAAAAATGCAGGCTACTACTACGCCATCATACCCTTTTATTTATATTCTATTGTTGCAGTGAAATATCCTGCGGGCCATATGGATCGAACCCAGAACCTTCCAACCTAGACATTTTTTTCTATACTGTTTTTCTCTTTTCTATTTCTATATATCATTTATTTTCATCGCGTGTGGGTAGACTTATGTTCTGTCTGACATTGAATCCATCCAGGCTTCAACGGGTGCAAACAGACATAACAACCTGCTTTTGTCTCATGCGTTGCACAATGCATTTGTGAAAGAGATTAGTGGATGTCCATAGAAACAATAGAAACCATAGAGCCTACACCATGAGCATGTCCAAAAGCAAAGGTCATACCTGTTTGCAACATGACACGACATGGCACATTCCTTTTATTTGCTCTCCCTTTCCTAAAATAATAGACCCTAGACATTATGTTCATTATAGTAACATTATTCATTATTAATTCACTAATATTTCTTAATATTCTTATCGTATCATTATTTTTTACCTAGATCACAGTGTGGTCACATTTTTATGACCTATTTGCTTATCTTCAGTGCTTCAGGCTGTGGCAAATAATGTTACATTTCGACTTGAGCATAGAGCATAGGTTAAAAAAACGTAACCAACGATAAAATAAGTAGGCCTATGCCTATCTAGAGGGCTAATTACACCGTGGCATCCGGGGAAGCTCCTTCCACAGGTTGCAATCAGCAAGCATTCACAGTAAAGGTGACCATCAGAGCTTGCCGCATTACAAACAGCTTTATTCAGGGACGGACTGGGACCAAAACACGGACGTGTGTGGCCAGTCAGATCGGTCTGACATTAAATCTTTTTGAGTATTCATTTAATTGAAAGCTTTATCCTACCCAAGCTTCCTGTCAGTGTCCGATTTCAACGCGTGCCCAACAGGCAAGCATTAATACCACCGAGTAATGTATGCCTATTATAATCATTATAATCATGCAGTGACACGCAGGAGGAGTTTTTATTTCAATTAAGGGACGAGATGCCTACTGTAGTATAGTTTGATCCGCATTGAAATGGGTCAATGTGTCAATAATCACATCTTACAGAGAACCCACCCATAATAAAAGTAATATGCTTGTATATTTTAATATTTCAAATAAGAACAAGAACAATACAATTCCGTAGGCAACAAATGTTGTGTTGTCTTACCTTGGATATTCTGAAAATATGAACGGATTTGAAAGTCAAAAATGGTTTTTAAATGTGACAAGCTGCCAACAGTGTAAGGCTATAGAAAAACGACCGAATCTCCCGAGTGTTGAGTCATGAGTCGACAGAATGGAGACACTGTCTGTTATTCTGGAGGGCCTGCCTCAGCCGCACCTATAATGGGTCACAGGTTCCTTATGCAAAGCACCAGGCAATATGAGTCTAAGACAAGCTAAAACAAATCAAATGTTTTGTTTTGTTGCATTTATCTTCTGTAGGTAAATCATTGTACACGTTTCTTTTTTTTTAAGTACATTATAGATATTGTAGCCTACCAATATTGTAAAATCAACGCCAAACATTTTGTTTTTAACTGGTCGCTGCAAAGCGGTCTGATGGACATCCCTTCAAGACGTGACCCATTTTCCACCACGTCCAATTGCGATCTCTATTTTCAAATACATGTCCAACAAACCGCTGTCAAGCTGACCACGTCACGTTAGGACGAGACCTCCACAAAACCCGTTGTCGACCGACAATTATGCACATTATGTACTTATATATTCTAGAATGAACGTCGGACGAGGATGGGCGCAGATCACGGAGGGGACAAATCCCCTCCAACCTCTGAAAGACGTGATTGCCCCCCCTCCCCCGCTCCCATATTCATTATTTCTAATTAAATTATGGAATTTAAAACATTTATTTAAAAGAAGAAAACACCGCTTTTCAAATAATTCACTCGTAAATACGTTTTGTTGTTTGGTTGATGACCCCTACGCATCCTGCCCAGTGGTCTGAACCGGTGCGTC
This sequence comes from Lota lota, assembly GCA_026745465.1. NCBI lineage: Eukaryota > Metazoa > Chordata > Actinopteri > Gadiformes > Lotidae > Lota > Lota lota. The sequence goes on along the minus strand of JACYXH010000135.1, from coordinate 2,410,181 downwards.
AACGAATGGCGCGTTACACCGCACTGCTTAAATCAGACAATGGGTGCTGCTGCAATTGTGGCTCTGTAGATGCTACACAAACAGCTCCAAAAAGTATCACAGACTTCATAAAACCAGAAGGTTAAATGTGGTTAAAAAATAGGAATGGCACGGTATCACTTCCTTTCCACTTTCCTTTCTGTTCCCATACTGATATACCAATGTTTTCTTTCATTATAAAGCTGAATATTTGGCTAGCCCATTTACTAACTTTGCTAAATAAATAGATAATTCATTAAAAATGTACATTCTGTGGCAGATCACCCAGATTATACCTATTGACAATTTCACTGTATCACCGTACAATTGACACATAACATACAATCTGCAACATAATACACACTTCTACTATGCACTGATCACAATTAAGGAAATGATGAGTACATGTGTGCACCCAACACCGCTGGCTGGACAGTGCTGTTTTCATTTGCATTGCTGGTGTTTACACTTGACAGGGCCATTTTCTTGCATGCTACGCAACCACTGAAAGATAATGTTATTAATGTCGAGGATAGTTATATTGCGATAATCATTGTTATCGTTTTCTCGCCAGATGAAACACTTATTGGGTGTGCTTATGCCTGGAGATGCAGTCAGCTGTGTTATGAGTCAAGCATACATGGTAAACATCCGTAAAATAAAAAGCTCTGTAAAATGGGGATGTTGACATAGCAGACACCTGTAGATGGCGATGTGCAAATAAAAGTAAGTGCGTTGGAACTCACAGAAGACAATTCACATTATGTATGTGTACCACGATCCACAAATATTTTTGACTTGTGCTTTGTAAAAGGATATCCACACAAATATGTCACAATTCACAAATGCAAATGATTTACTTAATGGGCCCCAAGGGCAAAGTCATCTGACAGAGAGAAAACTCCCAACATTTCAAAGTAAGCCATTTAAGTCAACACCAGGATGCAAGCATGTCGTGGTTGGCTGTTTCCTGGGCAATGGCATTTGTTTTGTCTTCATGTCCAATTCAGATTATATGGGTGACCAAATAGGACCAGAACAACGAGCTTGGTCTTGAAATACAGCAAAGCTGTAACGTCTTTCCATGTTCCTATTGATTCCAAATGCTTCAGTGGATTGGAACCCGCTGTACAAGAACAGGTAGATACCATGAAAGTATAGTAACAGCTGGGCAAAACAATACAAGGCAATCATTTGCGGGGGTCAATGCCAGTGTCAGTTTACTCATTAAGCTCTAGTATTGCTTCTGCAACAAGGGATACATTGGGTTGGTTATTGCTGTTTACATATCAGGCAATATCATATGACAAAGTATTGAAATAATAAAAGGAAGTTCTGACAGCAGACTATTACATGGGCAGTGTGACTATTATGACAAACAGAAAGTGTAAAGGTCTATAGAAAGGTTTATTTAAACCAAACATTACATATGCAGCACTAAGCCTGGAATATGAAAATAAACTAGGTAGGACTAACACTAAATAATATGATTTGTATACATATCATATAATGTTTGGAGGTTCTGCTAAGTTTAAAACGTGTAACTCATTAAACAGCTAAAGATAACAGCACGGTGTGGGAGTGTGTGGATGATGGCTGGCAGCCTCACGCAGCCTTCAAATAGGCTATTGGAGCAATAACCTATTTGAACCCCTGCAGTTCGGTTTCTGCCCGCTCCACAGCACAGAAACTGCACTCCTCAAAGTATTCAATGACTTCCTCACTTTGTACTGACACCAGTGGCCTCAACATCCACATCCTCCTCGACCTGAGTGCAGCCTTCGATACTGTGAGCCACCACATCTCGCTCACTAGACTCGAAGACCTCGGTATTGAAGGCACTCAACTGGCTCTGGTGGACAGTGATGCAATCAACGGAACAATCAACACTTTGTTAGAAGATTGACCGAAATTTGCTGGACTTTTTTTTTTTTTTTACCTGTCCTGGCTCAAAGGGTTTGAACATTATTTCCTTCACTCAATAAAAAACTAACACAAGAAAGTACACTAACAAAACACAAAAAAAACAGTCTGCAATGAAAACCGAACCGGGCGATCTGAATTTTTCTTGAGTTTTGGATATTTCGTTTTGTGTGAAATGCAATGGCTTGTGTATTTGTTTGTGTTATTGAGTGAGTGTTGTCTAGGTTAGACAATGTGCTCATATTAGTCAAAAGGCAGGAGTCTGAGTTTGGTGTTTCCAACCAAAACTGTGACGTTTGGCAAAAGGGAGCAAAGTGAATGTCGGGCTGATTTTCTTAGGTCTAGCTAGCTACGGTTCTATGATAATCATGAGTCAATACGGTTCATTTTGAGTCTGTGATTTATTCATGAATAACGTAAGGCCGCGCACATTTGTGGAAATCAATTGCTACCCAGCCAGGGCCACTGGTTTTCATTGAGAAATGCAAACTTCACAGGGCTATACTTCCACTTTGCCACACACAAGAGGTAACTGAACTTAATTAAAATAACTGCTAACTGCTATGAACACTTCTTGGAAGTTTTATATATATATACTTTATATTAATCAGATTCACTGATTATCTCGACTGTGAACTTCGGCTCACGCCAAAAACGCATATCCGTGGTCATATGTTCACACTGTATGTTCATGAGTGTGGCATGTCACAAATACATAGTGCCAAACATTGGGTTACATCAGGATATCACTGAGGAAGGTCAAATTTACATAGCTGTGATGTTGACATTTGTCACTAATACTTTAATTCCACTGTTTTGTTAGTCAAATGTTGTACGTTGTGAGCCAAGTGTAGCTGGCTGACTCCATTGTGTTTTGTTCTTTGCTTTGTGTTACAAATAAATACGAACAATATCATTCATACAACAAACAGGGTGTGATCTTGTTTTTTGTGTGCAAAATTAAGACACTGTTTTGGCCCTCACTGGCCTTTCCGTTAGAGGGAAACGTGTCTTTGTTAAAGATTGTTGAAAGACGTGCTTGTGATCCGTGTATTGTGCCTTGTTGTATTCCTTTCCAGGCACAGTGCAGAGATGGTCCACAAGCTACGAGTCCTTGCAGTGCTTCATTTGCATCATGCCCCATGCTGTTTTGTTTTAAATAACTCGTAGACTTACGTGAGAATCAACCTTTTTTTAAATTGTCGATCAATGTACGATTTCTCTGACCTTTTCGATATTTACTTTGACTGTTTAATAGTTACAAATAGTCAAGCGGCGTAGACCTACTGTGTCGGTTAACATTGCGTTATAATCCGATCACTTTGTGTCACATTAAAAATTGTGTCAAGATAATTATTTGGGATTTACTAGTAAAGTAAATTGTAGCATATATGCCTATGTTTATACTTAATTAGCAGATTGTGTTTTGTGGTATTCTGGTATAATGGTCACTTTTGGGTCATCAATATGACATTGTTAAATAACTTCCCAAACAACCCCAGAGATCCACATCATTCCTAATCAACGTTTTGTGGAGGACCAGGAAAACCTCAGCGCCCCCAAAGGGCCGAGAATGGACACCCCAGATCTGCAGGTAAAAGGCTGTTGGGAAAGCTAATTGATAATCACTATTATCATTCACAGCTGCTGCAGACCTGGCGCTAGCAATTAGCTCCGGGCCTACTTAAGCCAGGGGAAAGACGACTGCTGGGAGGAAGAAGTGGGGGAGCTTGACTGAATGGCCCGTGAATGTTCGACAAGCTTTATCCTCCGGAGTCCCTGAAAGAAGACAGAAGATAGGAGGAAGTTACCCCGGTCCGGGAAGAATATTAGTTGCCTTATTTGCATTACTGTGTGGTTAAAATAAAGAATACCCGGTGTGGGATTTAACCGCAGCTGTTTTCCTGTTCATTCACTCCGAACCCCGTCCGGGTTACCACAGTTTGTATACGGTATGTTTTTAATATATTTATTAAATAAAAGCTGCAGGTTAGTTTCTTTATGGTCATTTACACAATAGAAACAGCTTTTCCCTGTACAGCACAGGTCAATTTTGGGCCGTCAATACGATGTTGGTAAATTTGATGTCAGTCAGATAACCAACATCAAAAAACCTTTTCTAAAAACCCATCAAATCGACCCGCTAAAATCTATGAAAATCTGCATCTTATCTACAGTCAACCTTGCCTAACATGACATTGTATTATTTGTTATCAATGATAATAGCTTTTCAAATCAGAATTACAACCTTTTTTCTTGTGTTGCTTTAACTGGAGTCCCAGGTTCACCTAAATAACAGGTGTGTCTTGTAACGGGAAACATGTCTTATCCCTGAAACAACTGCATAGTAACTTGTATGTTAAGAATGTGACATGAGGTCATCATGAGGCTTATTAGTGAGAACACTGAGGACTGTATTGCTAGTGAGGCCCCTCTTTAATCTATTCTGAGCAACCACAAATGACGGCTTCCCGGGCTTAGCCTTATTGTTAAACATGGGAGTTTTTCACACGTCCTGCTTCCACAGGTTTGAACATTCTTCAGTCCACTCGAACACTGCCATGCAGTTGCGTCATTGTAAAATGCAATGGTGTGTGTGTGTTCAATGGTACGCAATGTGCTCATGAGGCAAACGGTGTATGAGTTTAGTGTGCCAACAAACATTGTGTCACGTTTGACAAAACGTGAATGTCGGGTGAGTTACTTCTAAATGTAGCTAGCCACTGTTCTGGGATAATCATATGACTCCACGCTGAATTTCCACCATGTGATCAATAAAGAACATCTTACCCTGCCCTATATTCCTCTCTAGGCATCAGAAACCTTGATATTCTACCAGCTTTCCATCTAGGACCATAGACCCTACCAGAAACAACAAATGTTTCCCGTGTGAAAAAATGGGTGATATTAACTTATAATTTCTTTCCACATCGGCATTGAAAGCCTTGGCCTTGCTAATGTAACTATCTGTGGCATGTTGCTTTGTTTCCAGACGATGCAGCCTGGGTATCTACACTATTCCCCCAGTAAGACATTATTGAAAAAAACTAAAAAACCTCCAGCAGAAAGTACAGGACTCAAAACGACCAAATCAGACAAAGAAGAACACAAATATTCTGTGCATTGTATGCAAATGACTGATTTGACTTGCGCACGTAGAAATCGGATCAGGGGATTAACCTACAGAACAATGACTCCTAGGTTGAGCAGATATGGATTGCGGTCAATGGCTGAATGTTGTTTGTTATGGTATGTGAAGTACCTCAAGCAATCAACTCAATAGGTTATTGTCTGAGGGCATGTCTTATGCCAAGCAGCTTGAACATTGAAATTGCATGAAACAAAACGACCACATTCCATGAACTAGGCATTACCAACGACTTGGGCCAAAAAAAAAGTCTGTCCTTCCATTTCTCTCAAGGCCACTGGTGTGACAGATGAGACCCACTCACTGTGCTTACACAAGAGCTTCTACCTTTTGTTGCTTTCACTGGTTAATCGTTTCAACGCCATTATGGGTTGACAAAGCGGATGAAGTCATGGCAAATCTGGGCCGTGTTGCTAGAGCTATCTCACTTTTGTCGACGACCTGGCGAGTTGAAGTTGCAGAGGGATTAACCTTTTTTTTAAGACCAACTGATATTTCAGTTGAAAGGAAACATTAGCTCGATTCATCTATCAATGCATTCAAGCACCCAACATCATAAAACATTTGGCAAACGGAAGCAAGTTGAATACCAGGTCATGGTATCAGCCAGGTATCCAACAGGACTTCTTTCATCTGGTGTTCCGTCTCCACCCTTTTCTGTCTGTGATAAATGAAGTGCATCTTGCCTTATCCTCTTCCTCTGTATTTACTCCTATCAGTCCCTCTCTATCTTAAATGCTTCCAAAGCATCAGTTTCATCCTACATGCAGCCTGGTAACATCCATTCTTACAAAATCAATTTAGATAGAAAAATGTTAACACTATTTATTACACATTCCACCTAGTTTTATTTAACTTATTTTATATTATACTGGTTTATAACCTATTCATAAAGTTCTGTCCATCCACCTTTGAAAAATAAAACGAGTTTAACTGGTGTTAATTATCAGTTTGCTCTAAACACTACAGTTGAATGAGTTTCCTCTAATCCGTAGCCGGTATAGCAAAAGGAACATCCACACCAGAGTGTTAGCTGTGAAATGCACATTTTATCCCCTTTCACTCATTATCTGCTAATGGTTGAACCTCTTTTCAGGTGAAGGACAAAGAACGGCTACATCAAATTAGCCACTGGCTAATCAACCGCTTTCTTGCTGTTTGTTTTATCTTTTCTTTACCCAAACTCCACCTCACTAACACATCATCTGTACAAATTTCTGACCAACCCACATTTAGTTTAATGCATCTAAACTCATTTACCAACTTGCTGCCCTGTCAGCTTCTAGACTGATTGATTGCAATGCATTTCATTTTATTCAAGACATACATTTTCTGAGTTTTACTCCATGGGTTTATGCTTTTCTCTCAGCTTTGACAGCAATTCTTTTTTTTCTTTTTTTTCTCATGAAAAATATGATAAAACGGGACTAACAACTATGAATAAAGCAATATTATAAAGAAAATTATCAATAATAATACATTCCATGGATTTTACTATCACGTTCACAAATTTCACATGCATTTTCAAGCTGGCAGCGCTGTGTTGTGGTTCGAATCAATGGCAGAACCTCTTCATCCCGAAATGCCCCATTACCGGGTAAAGCCCCTCCCCCCAATTGCAAATTGTAAGCCATTTAAAAACATGAGAAATCAGTCATGTCACACACCACTAGAAAGATTAGATTATCAACCTTTAGTCTATCATAACCATTGTTAGCTAAACGAAAGACAATTCCAACCCCAAACAAAATAAGAAGCATGAAACAACAAGAGTTATGTATTTCATAACTACACATGCCGTCAATAGCGATCTTTTTCATCATTTGATTTTGACTCCACTGATTCCAACAGTCCAAACCATATCACTCACTGTGACCGGAACTCGCCGAACTAGAGGCAAAAAACAATCAAGAACAAACTGCACTTTTTCTAGCTAATACAGATTATGTCTTACCATTGTTGTTTTTGTCATCAAAGTTGTTGTTTTTAATCACAGAAAACCACCATAAACGGGTAATCTAGGGTCTCTGCACCATTTTGCAACTAAACACTGTGTTTACAAATCAATGTTTAGTAGCTAACAGAGGGTTTCAGAGGAAATAGGTAAATTGCCTTCAATCAGAACACATGTTGTTCATCCCCATCTGGTGGCCGTGTGGTGCATTTGTGACAATTTGTACAATGGGTTCCCAAGATCCACCTGTTAGTGCCTCATCAAGTTTATATTGTCTGTTTGCATTGGATTTATGTGTTTATTTGGAGATTGTGCCTAAACCTACCTCTACTAAAACCTCTCTCCCTTTGCTCTACTTCACTTTTTTGGCATCACATATTGACCCAGGTACTCATCAGACTTTGTGCTATGGTACTATAGGGCTACCAACTGATAATGCATTAGGTGGTATTAACTCTAAAACCTGAAATGTATTTCAGGCGGAAATAAAATCGTCCACTTATGCTGTGTTCTCGCTTTATTCACTCTAACCAAGGAGTATCCACATTGATTATTTCACTTGCACAACAATCTCACAGGTGTTCTCTTTCTTTTTCTACCAAGATGACATATTATAGCCCTTGCAGTTGTGGAGATATAATCTAATTACTTTGGATGTGTTATCTTCAGAAATATGCCTAGTGATGAAGAGGTACAATTCATAGTGATAAGGCATTTTCGTTGGAGCACGGCTGGGTGTGGTCATGCTCATTTGCTCACATTTTAAAGGTCTAGTTGGTACTACGTATGGTATAATCAGTCTTCGGCAGTGGCAACGTTACTACTTTAACCACATTTCTCAGTAGTGTTGTGGAAACGTAGCTGTTTTCTAAATCAAATATCTTTTCAGTAGCTACGGTCTTTCATTGACAAAGTAGCGCGGTAGCGTCCACACAAGCTACACTTCCCGAGCATTTCTGAGGCTCAAGCATAGCGGAGCTTTCCGCTGCAGTCTGAAATAAATCGAAGAATCGGTAACCCCACACACGGGACGATAAACATAGGAAGACGTTAGGTGTTCTAATGTCGATGGTATCTGAAAGAAGCCCTTCTGTATGACGTCGACGTCACATACCAATCATTGCGCTGACGCTACGAGAGTAGACACACACCCTCACGCACGCAGAGACCAGACACACGCAGAGGGAACTGAACAGATTTTGTTTCCAGTTTAACTGGCTTCATGGATGATAGAAATGTGAGCTTAATCTTTGTAATCCTTTAAATACATGGCAATCTGGCATGGCTCAATCTGGCGTGTGGTGTGAATAGACATCTCTATTGTTTAATAAATTGTGTAATAATTTAACTGAACATTTTTACCTGCGTATGTGTTTGACTGACAGGTGTATTGATCACATAGCATTGAATAAGCACGTTTTTGTGGCTTAGCTTGCTACATTTCTCTGCGGGGTAGATTCTGTGTAGTGAAGCTTCATTTAACATAGAGTAACTGGTAGCTTGGCTCACTACACTTTCCAAGTAGCTTGCCCAACACTGGATACAATGTTATATACTGTGTGGTAAAATTTGTGGACTCTGGTACTTACATGAGCTATCTTAATTCAAAGCGCAAGCTAGCCAAGTGGGAGTTGCTTTTCAATAGTATTCGTCTGGATCGTGCTTCTTAAACCCCCATGATCCCTCAGTCCAAGTATGAAATTCCTGGTTCCCCCACCAGGAATAGCCTTGTTAGTAAGAAACCTTGTTACTACTACTTCCTCTGAAATAAAATATTCGAGAAAAAAAATTCAACGGTGGTAACTCAGCCACAGATTTTTTTCACACAGCTAAAATTGTAATTGACAAAGATTTAACTTTAATTATAGGAAAAATAGGACTGATTTTACTAGTCTTTGACAGATTGACAGGTTGATAAAGCTGAAAACCTACCTCTTTACTCTTTCGTAAAGAGGTATCTAGGGGTGCCATCAGCTGCTGTTGCTGTTTGCCCAGATTGCTATTGCTGATAGGCACTCAATTAGCAGTTGCCTGCATCTCTTTTAGCGTGTTGCTGTGACGGTGGCTGGATGCCTGGTCTATTGCAGTGACTGTGGCTGGATGCCTGGTCTATTGCAGTGACTGTGGCTGGATGCCTGGTCTGTTGCAGTGGCTGCAACTGGATGCCTGGTCTGTTGCGGTGACTGGCTGGATGCCTGGTCTATTGCAGTGACTACGACTGGATGCCTGGTCTGTTGCAGTGACTGCAACTGGATGCCTGGTCTGTTGCGGTGACTGGCTGGATGCCTGGTCTATTGCTGTGACTACGACTGGATGCCTGGTCTGTTGCGGTGACTGGCTGGATGCCTGGTCTGTTGCGGTGACTGGATGCCTGGTCTGTTGCAGTGACTGGATGCCTGGTCTGTTGCGGTGACTGGATGCCTGGTCTGTTGCAGTGACTGGATGCCTGGTCTGTTGCGGTGACTGGATGCCTGGTCTGTTGCAGTGACTGGATGCCTGGTCTGTTGCGGTGACTTCGACTGGATGCCTGGTCTGTTGCGGTGACTGGCTGGATGCCTGGTCTGTTGCGGTGACTGGATGCCTGGTCTGTTGCAGTGACTGGATGCCTGGTCTGTTGCGGTGACTGCGACTGGATGCCTGGTCTGTTGCGGTTATGAATGATCACTAATCATTCATAGCTCATTTTCAATTCCTCAGATACAATTTAGAGAGAGAATGATCCGAGGACACATATGTACAGTTAAAGGAAATGATTGAAATTAAATTAAAATTGTCATCGCTAAAAGGGTTCATTACGTTTAAAAGGGAACCCATCTCATCTGTAAATTGATGGATTCCGCCTCAGTATTAGTATTAGTATTAGTGGAGTAAATAATGTATTTATTCCATTGGTCAAATTGTTTGTGAGTGTTTCTTATTTAATGACACAGATATATCTTTTTTTCTCGGTACAATCACAGTTGTTCCGGAAATGTAAAATTAAAGATTTCATATTATAACCTTTGTTCCCCAATATAGACCTAGGCTAACCTAAGTTATAGGTTATAGGTTGGAAGGCTAAACCATCAACATTAATGAATGTCTATTCAGTTTGATGTTCATCATTTGAATATGTGACGTGTTAACCATCAGAGCACTCACCATGGAAGGTAACACACAAGTTAATTTGAGTCCTGTATCCACTGTCCAACTTGCAATGCATATCCATACAGTCTTATGTCAATATAGATTTACATAAAATTTTGAATGCACAGAAGTTTGGCGTGATTTTATCACTCCATGGAAGGACATTAATGCGGCTAAAAGGTAATTAAGATTTATATTATAAAACAATATGTGCACAGCTTTTCTTTTGTGTAATTTTCTCCTCTATCACTCTATCACTTTTCCTTTTGTATTTGTTTCCTATTTCGTACTATGACATGCATTAAATAGGGTTTTAATACCTCTAAATTACCCTTTTGTTGCCACCTATACTCCAATAAAGTACAGTGGCACAGCGCCCAAACTATATTTTCGCAAAATCGTTTTACTTTTGACTGCACTGGCAGTTAACAGGATAACTGTGCCCATGGTGCTTAACCAATCAAAAACTGCATTTCATATTCAATAGGCTACATTTTGCAAATGTATTTTAGTAGTCAATTTTTCAGTTGATTCAGAATGATTACAAAATATGGAGGAATGCTGAGAGAGCCTTTTTCCACTTCTGTTATTGGAAAAAAAAAATGGAGCTGCAGAAGTATTTTCAGGCTGATGATTCCCCGAGAGTCTTAATTAAAAGTTTTGCGTAGAGAAAGACGTCAGTTGATTGGCAAACGCCTGTGGCCTATTTTCATGTTTGCCTCTGTGGATATATAGGCCTACTATTAACACAACAACATGAGCCTGTAGGTTATTTAGGTTTGGTCAATTTAGTTAGCCTCGTATAAAAACGGTTTTGTCACCCTGGAGAGTTGTGTAGAATTGATTTTTGGACTATTGGCTTAGGAGGCTATTAAGGGCGCAAGCTTTGCAGTGGGGGTCATACTTACTTAGCATTGGCGTCGATAGACCCCGAATTCAAGGGCTTGAGCCTCGAATCAATTCTATCCAGCCCCGATCCGTACCAAACACGCCCCTGCCCCCTACTTAGCGTATAATCCGCCAAAGCAGTCCAAATACCAGTCACATCAAAACATCCACTTATGTTTTGCCATGTCACTGCAACCCTAACCCTACCACCACCAGTGACTGAGCTTTAGCATTTTACACACAGTAAACCACCAATACATGCGTATTGTTATCTTGCTTAACCCATTTCCCAACTACAGGTCACTAATTACCTTAAATAGCCCACGCAGCCTCCATTACACACGTGTTACAAATATGATCCAACGGGATGAAGACGTTTTTATCAAATGCGTGTTGCACATCTTCTGCTCGTTAACTGCAACGTCTTCATACACGGTCTGTTGTTGTGAGGGTACGCCTCGCTCACATCCTACGATTTCTGATGAGCAACTGGTGTGTGTGTGTGTGTGTGTGTGTGTGTTCATACCTGCGCGCTATATCACTTTGCATTTGTCAACAATAGCTGCTGCGATATAAAATAAATGAGGGATTACCTTTTCTTTCCGGGAGGATGTTAAAGGGGTTTGTCCGATTTAAGAGCACAGGTTTTAGAAAAACGAATAAAAACTAGAAATACAATGGGTATCCACAGATGGTCAGAATACACTTGTATACATGCAGCCCTTGGTTATAATAAAGGTTATCCCCTCCAGTCAGTTCAGGTGCCATTACCACATCCAGGAACACAAGGGATAGGACCCAAACTCAGAGCACGGAACGGTAGCAGAACGGTAAAAAAGAACGTGTAAACTAGAATTACAGATCAAAGTCCCATGCTACACTCCACCTAGGTGACTTTCCTCGGGCTCCTCCAAACAATTGGACACAGGGTGGTGATGTTGAAAGACCGGTTTATTGCAACGGTTGAGTACGATGGTACATGCAGATGGTGCTCCATACTGCCATGTAGGAAAGCTCTCCCTGAGTGTGTGCGGTGATGGCTGGTTTAACCTGTGCACATTGATTGCTCAATGTGCAACAGGTGTGCAGTCTCACCCAGCTCCAGACTCCAATCGGTCTGACTCGGGCCAGGTGAGGCTGCTTCAACCAGCCATCATCCACACACACACACACACACACTCCCACATACCCCCAACACCAAATTGAAGCCGGGTAGAATACCCAGCTGAAGCCTACTCCCCCCCCCCCATCCAAAAATGAAATACATAAACCAGACTCTTCCCAGGGTTACCATACCTAAAATAAAAACCAACCCCATAGTCCCCACACTTCCCCAGGGTGACCCGCCAACCCACCCTCCCCCTCCATCCTGGAGACCGGAGGCCGGAGGCCTGGGCTGCTGCCTTGACTGGCGGAGGTGTCGGCGGACTTGGCCATTCCAGGGCTGTCTGGCCGGGCTGGTAGAGGTGTCATCTGGGCTGCGGTGCTGGCTGGATGCTGGGGCGGCTAGCCGCAGACGGTTGCCCGTGGCGGTTGCTGAGCTGCCTCCCCCATCCTCCGCCGGGATCCACCGCGCCATTGGGGAAAGGGATGGTGTTGGGAGGCGACTGTCCGTCGTCGCTGCTGGTGACCCAGTGTGCCCCTGGACAGCCTTCCTGAGTCCAAAGCGGTTTGGAGAGGCCCCACATCTGGCTCCAGTGTAGCAAAGTCCCATGCTACACGCCATCTAGGTGGCTTCCATACTCCACCTAGGCGACTTTCCTCGGGATCCTCTAAACAATTGGACACAGGGTGGTGATGTTGAAAGACCGGTTTATTGTAAAGGCTGCATAGAATGGTACATGCGTAGAATGGTGCTCCATACTGCCATGTAGGAGAGCTCTTCCTGAGTGTGTGTGGTGGTGGCTGGTTTAACCTGTGCACATTGACTGCTCAATGTGCAACAGGTGTGCAGCCTCACCCAGCTCCAGACTCCAATCAGTCTGACTCGGGCCAGATGAGGCTGCTTCAACGAGCCATCATCCACACACACTCACGCTGGCTGGCTGGCTGGGTGAGTGAGTGAGTGAGTGAGTGAGAGTGCGTGTGTGTGTGTGTGTGTGTGTATGTGTGTATGAGATACAGATGGCATATTTAAAGTGTGAAGATATTGATTGAAACTCAATTTTAAAGTCTACTCTTCATCCTGAGAACACATTTGGGTTTTCATTGAGGTTAGCACTGCCATCATTGTGTATAACAGGAAAGCTTGCTCTTAATGCTGATACGAAACCTCAAGGTTTTTCCTGCATTGAAAAGGCTTAGGCGGCCTACCGAAGGTATTTTTCACCCCACCTTATCAACAATGCGAGGTTATCCACACCTTATCCACAGAGCGATGTGCACGATGGCTCCCTCACTAATATGAATCTCTCCAGTGAGATTTCGTGCCCCCCTCCCTCTCCCTAGGCTTTTCATTTAAAGCACGTGGACCACCTGGGTCTTGCCCTACCACTCCAGGTGCTGCTGCGAGGTGTTAAGAAGTGGCTGAAGGAAAGAAGAAAATAAGACAAAGAGAGGGAGACAGAATAGGACTAATTAGAGCAGTGTGACAAGGCAACCGGATGCTGGTGTAATCTCTTGCACAACATGACCAGTTAAGCATCATACCTCTTTGTTGCCTATTGTACTGCTAATTGGCAAAGAGATTTGGATCCACACCCAGCTCCCACACAGCCAACGAACGTTCCTTTACTGCTTTTGTTTTAAAGCCATCACTGTTAACAATTTGCAGTTTGATTAGATTTATTTATGTACATTAGTTTTTTATGCAATGATAATCGATATGACCTTTCCTAAATAGATTACACGCAGATGCCTACTTGACAGTTGAGATTATCCACAGCTCAATGGAACCAGTGACCAACCCTGCAACCACAACCCACATCCACCCATTTAACTGTCGTATAAATGTAAACTGCTCAAAAAAATCATATCAATGGAAATCAAATTTATCAACCCATGGAGGTCTGGATTTGGAGTCACACTCAAAATGAAAGTGGAAAACCACACTACAGGCTGATCCAACTTTGATGTAATGTCCTTAAAACAAGTCAAAATGAGGCTCAGTAGTGTGTGTGGCCTCCACGTGCCTGTATGACCTCCCTACAACGCCTGGGCATGCTCCTGATGAGGTGGCGGATGGTCTCCTGAGGGATCTCCTCCCAGACCTGGACTAAAGCATCCGCCAACTCCTGGACAGTCTGTGGTGCAACGTGGCGTTGGTGGATGGAGTGAGACATGATGTCCCAGATGTGCTCAATTGGATTCAGGTCTGGGGAACTGGCGGGCCAGTCCATAGCATCAATGCCTTCCTCTTGCAGGAACTGCTGACACACTCTAGCCACATGAGGTCTAGCATTGTCTTGCATTAGGAGAAACCCAGGGCCAACCGCACCAGCATATGGTCTCACAAGGGGTCTGAGGATCTCATCTCGGTACCTCTGGCGAGCACATGGAGGGCTGTGCGGCCCTCCAAAGAAATGCCACCCCACACCATGACTGACCCACCGCCAAACCGGTCATGCTGGAGGATGTTGCAGGCAGCAGAACGTTCTCCACGGCGTCTCCAGACTCTGTCACATGTGCTCAGTGTGAACCTGCTTTCATTTGTGAAGAGCACAGGGCGCCAGTGGTGAATTTGCCAATCTTGGTGTTCTCTGGCAAATGCCAAACGTCCTGCACGGTGTTGGGCTGTAAGCACAACCCCCACCTGTGGACGTCGGGCCCTCATACCACCCTCATGGAGTCTGTTTCTGACCGTTTGAGCAGACACATGCACATTTGTGGCCTGCTGGAGGTCATTTTGCAGGGCTCTGGCAGTGCTCCTCCTGCTCCTCCTTGCACAAAGGCGGAGGTAGCGGTCCTGCTGCTGGGTTGCTGCCCTCCTACGGCCTCCATCACGTCTCCTGATGAACTGGCCTGTCTCCTGGTAGCGCCTCCATGCTCTGGACACTACGCTGACAGACACAGCAAACCTTCTTGCTACAACTCGCATTGATGTGCCATCCTGGATGAGCTGCACTACCTGAGCCACTTGTGTGGGTTGTAGACTCCGTCTCATGCTACCACTAGAGTGAAAGCACAGCCAGCATTCAAAAGTGACCAAAACATCAGCCAGGAAGCATAGGAACTGAGAAGTGGTCTGTGGTCACCACCTGCAGAACCACTCCTTTATTGGGGGTGTCTTGCTAATTGCCTATAATGTCCACCTGTTGTCTATTCCATTTGCACAACAGCATGTGAAATTTATTGTCAATCAGTGTTGCTTCCTAAGTGGACAGTTTGATTTCACAGAAGTGTGATTGACTTGGAGTTACATTGTGTTGTTTAAGTGTTCCCTTTATTTTTTTGAGCAGTGTATAATTGGGAATCTTCAAGGCCAAGCATGTCACACCTCCTGATCTGTATCATTATACTCCCCTCCCATAGCTGCGTCTGTTCCGCTGATTGAGCCGGCTGCCAATAGACTGTTTTTCTTGTATGCCTTGTCATTTGATCTTCTTTTATACTTTGCATCTTCAGAACACCCAGCATTGTCATCAGACATTTGTGAACGTCTAATCACATCCATTTCTTATGTCATCCTAAAAGTTGTAAAATTGGCAGAATAGGAACGTTGACGTTCACACTATTAACACACACACACACACACACAAGGGCTCTAAGCTGACCTTTTCCCAATGGAGCAGTGTGCTCTAAAATCTAAAAAAGTTAGGGACAGTTTTCATATTTTTGTTTTATGCTGTGTAGGCCTATTTGTTTTACAATGCAAAATGGTAGTATCTACCAATTTAGAGTAGTCACAGCCTGAATAAATAAAGTAAGTATAACAAATGTAGGGATGAAGGGTTACCATCTTTGTATGTTGCACACAAAAATAAAGTACGGGACACACAAAGACAAGCGTGTCATGAATAGATATGCTTTTTACTGAAACGTCACATCCCTCGAGTCATAGCAGAAAAATCTACAAATAAATTACACAACTATTTTTGTAACTGAATTAAAATAATCCTCTGTATTTTGCATGTATCGTAGTTCGTTTTTCCACCTTAGTACAGCTCTATTTTTTTCCTCATGTGGTAGCAAAATGGGCTTAATGCCAAGCAGTGCACACACATGCAGAATGTCCTCATGTTTCTTTCATTGTTTATGATGTAAAGATGCATTCACAATCCAAAAAGCCCCAGGTCTTCTATGTTGTCTGCAGTTTCATTGTGTCCTACCTCACCCAGGTATGTTTTCTGAGAGATGGCTCATGTTTTTGTGTGTGTGGATTTTTCCATTGCCATATCAACAATAATCAACAGGTGTGTCATGTGTGTGGCACACCAGAAACATTTTGCAATTCATGCAAATGGATTCCATGTCTCGGTTTCAACCATTTCAGACAATACAGTATTTACGCACAAAACCATGCAGCTAATAGTGGGCTTTCTGGACCAACACGTAGTTTGCCAATTTGGATCCTTCCCTTGTTTCCTCTGTAACAATGGGGCTACACAGAACTGCCTCAACCCCTGCCTTGCAAAAGTCAGTCACTGGTAATAGTCAAATAAAAAAACATGCACATTGAGTCTTCAACACAGATGAGCTGGTGGTGGCCTGGAGGCGAGCTATGAGGGAACAACGGAGACTTGGTGGTCGTAGATTACTTTCTTTTATTTATTTATGGTCTGAAAAATGATTGTGTTTGGATTTAGAGCTTCTGGATCTTGGCTAGAAAACATGCACACAATCCTAGGTACTAGATGAACACATACGAGTCCACATCATACTGGAAAGGGAAAAGTCAGAAGTAGCTCCCAGCATGTTAATAAGGGTTAATAAGCTATATTAAAGATGCAAAGAAGTAAGGTTCTTTAGATTTAGTTTTAAATTAAAATAGGATTAAAACTAGTGGCTATATATATTGTATCTATCTCTCTCATATGGTGAATGAAAGAGGATGTAAGAAAAGTAAATCATCACGTCATTAGACCTGTTTCTTTGACTAGACTTGGGAGGTAACTGCCCAGGCTTGCCCTCAGTCAATGCTCAAGGTTATTGGTATGTATCTAAGCTGAGTTAATCTTGATGCGCAGCCTGTTTCATTTAATAAGATAGGAGTGCTGTCTTATTTATATCTTGGTTAGCATTCAAACTGCACCTCCCCGGCCCTAAAGTTGATGATGCATCTTGTTTTTTTTCAGCTCAATATTGACATCGTTCCTATGGACGTGTAGTTTTGCCTGCAGTTATCTAATAACAAGGAGGTGTGAATGTGGAGGTTTTCCTCATTGATGGATAGATCAAGTTTGAGTTGGCTGGTGCCGAGATGTGCTGTTGTCGGCCTGCGTTTTCTTCTTCTTCTCTTCGTTCATGCTTTTCTCTATTACATCATTACTAGTGCAAATATACCTTGCTGTGCCATCCAGTCAAAGCAGAATGCACATTCTGGTGGTCCAGGAAACAGATTTGCTGTTTAATAGACACATCTGTTTACTGGCTCCCGGGTCCTGTCCACCGTGCTTTTCAAAAATGAAGATTTTCTACAAGCCACAGGAGCGGTAAAATGGGGTTGTATGTTTCAAAATACCACAAATAAGCCGCTCTGTACGCGTCACTGCGCGTCTTTGCCCACAACCAAAACACTTGCATGTGCCGCACAATGCTTGTTTACACGGTGCAGTGTTCCTTAGGGCCTCGACCACGCCACGTTGCCAGTCAACCGATGGTTGAGGATGCGTCCGTGGCTATTTGGAGAGAATGCAGATTTCAAGCTTTAGTGAAACCCTGAACGTTTTGACAGATGGAGAAAACAATGCATATTTTATTCCGCAAGCAATTCATTTAGACGCAGAGGCTTTGAATGATCATTCATGGACTGAGAGCACATTTTGGACTTCCTTGTTTTTTGGTCAGTTATGAAGTGATGCCAATGTTTCTTTCTTTACAAGGTTATCTTTTACTCGCAAACCTCTAATGCAAATGAGCATCTGGGCTTTACATTGTGACAGCATAAGGAACTTCATGTTTTATCACTCGAACGCAAATAACTGAAAACGGCGCACATTCTCTCTGTTGTAGAGTGGGATATGACCACTAGGGACAGTAGTGCCATTGTTGGGCACAGGAATTTACCGCTCTCCCCCCTGAGTTAGAAGTTGATGCATGGTCGCTATCAATAAAGAGTTATGAGCAAAGTCTGTGTCGGTCCAGTTACTAATTAGTATTCCCAGCATACTACACTCTCTTTGAAGGTTTGCGTAATCTACCTATAATCACAGGCCACGGCTTTGTTTTCGAAAGAATACCGCAGGACTATATCATCTAGTCTCATAATTCTTGCAAGTGGCCAACCCTAACCCCTACCTTTGTTTACAAGAATCGTGCTATAGACGCGCCCAAATGAAATGCGCCACCAACGCCACCCAGCCGGCCGAGTGACGATCGCACAGTCGCACAGCCAGCTGGAGTAGACCGAACACTGTCATAGAGTTTATTTGGGACTGTTGCCAAAGCGCCATAAACGTCCTGTCCAGTTATTGAGCGACCCGTGACGTGCGAGTCTGTTGACGGTCCCCCTCTGATGAGTTAAATACGTGCAATCGTCAGTGCAACGAAGGGCCATTGGCAACACCTGTATAGTTAAAAGTCCCAGTGCTGTTACGCTATACTTATACTAACTGTTTTATAATAAAGGTTATTAGTCTGTATTGCATTAATCCCCAGTGGATTTTAAACAGTGCTATTATAAACAGTGATACTTAGTGGGACTTTATTATCCTTTATTAAATACACAGCCAGTAACAATGACTAAGTCCTTAATTCTAGGAACCTTAGGAATACAGTATGTGTGGATGAATCAGTGATCACATTTGTTTACCGGGAGCAATTCATTTTTGTGTACAACACACAGATAATTCGGCTGTATTTTCGGTGGTGGGATTATTGGGCTACCTGTGATGGCCGCTGGTAGACAAGCCTCTGCTTAACTACCCAGCCAGAAGAAGCTGGTAGTATCATTGCACCAGCGACACATCACATGTAGCCTAATAATCCCACCACAGAAGATATTGGTGAATTATGTGTATTTGTAGACAAACTACGATCTTGTTGCGTTGTTAATGGCACTTGTTTTGAATCAGTGACTATAAGTCATAGAGTTCACAGATATTTTGGCGTATCTCTTTAAGATGATTGCACTTTGAAGGCTTATTGGTTTGTTTGATGTAATGATTCTTTTTCATGAAAAGGTTTTGCTGTTTAATTTTTAGTTGTGTTGAGTCTGGTGTTCAGATGAAATCCAGGCCCTGTTAGATAATGAAGGTGGCTTTTTCATGTTGACCGTTAAACCATGGGCAGTCGTCCGGTCTTGTTTATATTATAACCATTATAACAGCTGGTAAAAAACCCGTAGGACTACTAATTGTAGAGACGTCAAGCCGTGATCAGATACTTTTTTTTGGGGGGGGGGGGGGACAAAAGGAGAAACACGCTCTGATTAATTTGATTTGATAATGTATTATATTATATATATATAGTAGATACAACATACGACAATATAGAACATTATAGGTATTCCCCTTCTCCTGGCTGCTTATCTAAAGATCAGTATCAAAACACAATAGATAATAACGTGATAATAAAATGTAAATAAATATGCAAATGTACATAAACTAACACATCTATATTGTGTATTTTTGATTTATTATCTTCTGACTCAGAGGCTAAAGAAGAAGTACATTTATCATTTATAGATTTACTAACTTTGAAAAAAGGTATTTTTAAATAACTACTGTGATGAATTAGTGGTGAAAACGGGCAAAGAGCTATCTTCAGTAAGGGCTCCTGATGTTACCAAAACTGGATGGTCAAAGCAACACTGCATGAAAAGTGATGTATCAGGAAGCAACACTGTACATTTCCATGGAAGAGCAGGTTTACGACTGTTTGCAGGAATTTGTAGGCAGCACAGAAAACTACACATTTTATTTTACAAGCCTGAGAAGCTCCCCCAGCCCCTATGTGTAGGGGAGGCTTTCACATGTAAATGAAAATGCTGTAAGCTATACAAAGGTGTAGATTTAGTTAGGTAGAGACGTGTCCCTGCCAACCTATTGTTTTCATTGGGAGCTGTTGCACGCTTCATACTGGCTCAGCTCACTCTGTAGGGTAGGCTTTGGTGGTGAATTGCCGAGCTACGCAGACACACTAGCGCATAAGTATGTGTCAAGGAACAGGACTAGGGACCCAAACGCGAGACACAGTGAGGAGACGGTGGAGCGGCTCAAACGGGAATTTATTTGCGGAACAACAGACAGGGGCTAGGCGAGTCGTGGTCGGGCAGGCCAGAGGGTCGGTGGTCGGCAGGCAAACAGGCAATCGGGTTTAGGCGGCAGGCGAGCGGTCTTAACAGGCGTGGGTTGGGCGGCAGGTGGTCAATCGGGCGGGCGGGGGTTGGGTGGCGGGCGGGCGGGCGGGGGTTGGGTGGGTGGGTGGGTGGGTGGCGGGCAGGCGGGTGGGCGGGCGGGCGGGCGGGCGGGCGGGCATCCGGGAAAGGTTGGTAGTGAGTACAACGAACTAGCGCCGGCTGCCAGGAACCCGGGGAATAAGTAGGGTGCGTTGATTGGCTGAAAGGAAACAGGTGTGTACACATGGAAGCACGTGGGGAAGTGGCAGCCGGCGCCACTAAGTGGAGGAAGGAGGCGGCGTGACAGTGTGCTCACAACGGCCGCTTGCGTAGGCTCTGTGTAGATTTGACGAAGAACTAGAATTGCGTCAAATCGGCTTACAACAGACAACAACACATCAGTTCATACATACATACATACAGGGGTTGACAAGCTAGTTAATCTCACCATAACCTCTTCCACTTTGTTTTTGTTTTTGTCTCCATTTATTTTGTTCAAAGTAATGTTTACACTTTTGTTCATACATACAGGGGAGGGCCAATAGAGTTAATGAGTGATCATATCAAATAATAATAATATAAGAGGTCTCTCTGGGGAGTGGAGTGGGCAGTGTGTGCAGTAGGGGTGGACACACCCCTACTGTACAGTAGCCCTGTTTCCTCTTGGGCTACAAGACTTAGAACTGAAAAGAAACACC
The DNA here is from genome assembly GCA_026745465.1 of Lota lota. NCBI lineage: Eukaryota > Metazoa > Chordata > Actinopteri > Gadiformes > Lotidae > Lota > Lota lota. The sequence continues at coordinate 2,388,990 of JACYXH010000135.1, read as the reverse complement.
TTTATTCTTCCCTATGAAGAGCTTAGTACACTATCCTATAGACACCATGTAGAGTGGCATGACTACAGTCACCTTTTGTTATCTCGCTTGAATCCACAGTGGATGTGTTTACCACACATCTTTCAGCAACGCGAGCCATGAGAGGCAGAGGCAACAGAGAAAGAAGAGGCTAAGATGTATTACAGTAGTGTAAATAAGAGATGTATTGTGTCAACATGTAGTGCATTGAGTAGTACTGATTGTCTGTACCGATGAGTTACAGCTGCTGGAAGCTAGAGTGTACTACCTTGACATGACGTGGACGTCTGGAGAGTGTACTAGCTTGACATGACGTGGACTTCTGGAGAGTGTACTAGCTTGACATGACGTGGACTTCTGGAGAGTGTACTAGCTTGACATGACGTGGACTTCTGGAGAGTGTACTAGCTTGACATGACGTGGACGTCTGGAGAGTGTACTAGCTTGACATGACGTGGACTTCTGGAGAGTGTACTAGCTTGCCATGATGTGGACTTCTGGAGGGGCATCATGATTGATATGATGTCCGATCAGGAGGACAGCACCTTTGAGGGGGTGTCTTGGTGGATCGTGCGGCCTCCATCCTTTCGCAGACAGTGGCTCATGTATCAATGTATAATGTATTGCTGATCATATGAATATTCTTATTGTCCATATTTCACACCTTTACATTCTCAGGAAATGCTGCTTGTGTTTTTTAACTGTTATGTATATTGCTGCTATGCACATTTTGTTGCAATTCTGCTGCTGCTTCTTTGTTACTGCTAAGTGTATTTATAATTGCTAATCTTGACATATTTAGTTGTTTTTGCCCTTATTTGTGAATATCTTTAATAACTGTATCAATAAAACGTTCCTCGCAAATTGTTATCCCTCAATGAATTAATAATGGATATAAGGCTTGTATTTATCCACATACCTTAAATTACTATCATTATTATTAATATAAAGGAAGAGTTTACCGAAGCTTGGGAGGGATCAGTTTATCCAGGAAGATTAACTTCACACAGCAGTTAGCGGGATATTAAGGGAAGTTGTCAGGAACAGGGCCAAATATCCAGTTTTTCGTGCAGTGCAAGCTTCAATGTTGCTATGAATAACCGTTGGCATTGGTCTAAAGGAGGCGGCCTGCAGACAGCCGTAGAGGCATGGATTATAGATATCGTGAAACAAGCGCAGTGTGTCATATGTTAGAAAATAACCAAGGAGTGATTGTCCACAAACGTTGATGTAAGCCATGTGGGTTTCAATCTTTTTTCATTTATGTAAAAGTGTTTGTGTTCATGTTAATGTTCGATCAAATCAAATGTTCGTCTATTTGCAGTGCAGAGAAGAAGACTCATGTGCCATTGACCTCCAGGGAGTCACAACTGGGCCTAGAGACTGTTTCCCCCCACAACAGAAGAAAGTGAACTGCACATTGGTGTGGTTTTGCTGGACTGCTGATTTCTTTTCCAACCTCAATGCCTTTGAGGCAGGGTAAATGCCTTTATTTTCAAATTGACTGCCAATACTGCCATACTGCCAGTATGGAATAAATCTACCTGGCAAGCAATAGTTTTAATGTGTAATCCGGAATTATTTTAACTGTCAAATGGTTACCTCTATCCACCATTAGCTGGTAGCAGGTGTGCATTTTGGACCGTGCTTTAAGGAGATTCATTGTTTTTGGAATGTTTTTTTAAATAATTATTTCTTTGTTTATATGTATTGAAATATTGTGTATGCATAGAATCATGACAATGCTCAGAAGAAGATGTCTCGGGATCAAGATTGTTGTGCTCAGCGTCATAACCTTCACCATGCTGCTGTTCAGCTACCCTTTCCCGGACCCCAAGCGGCTCTTCAAGCAGAAATCCCACCTGCTTGACGAACCCTTGCCCCCGGATCTGTGTGCGTGTCCGGGCCACTGTGTGGCCGAGCTGCAGGGCCACCCCTGGTTCTCTGAGCGCTTCAAGGGATCCTTTTACCCCCTCCTGACCAAGGAAAACTACATACTGTCTAAGGATACCTTCAACTGGTGGCAGGTGAGACCTGGCATCATTGGTAGAAACAATAATGCAGCTAATAATTACATTTCTACTTATAGTGTGTATAGATATATTTGATCTATGTCCATATATTTTTGGTAGTCTGGGATTTATAAAGCACATCTTATATTTATTTTCTTTTCAATGTCTACTTATGTTTTTTATTATAAAAAACAAGATAAATGATAAACAACGAAGATGAGCTCATCATATTCACCTCACACTCAGAATATCAAATTAGAAGAGATTAGCAATTGAAAAAACAAACACAAAATGACAGCATGGTTGCCCCCTATCAACCATAGAGTGTCCCCCTCTCTTCAGCAGCAGAAGCTCAGCCAGATGGGTTTGGGGTTAGGATGCCACAGGGCAAGAAACAAAATGGAAATGGCAGACGAGAGGACTTTAAAGAGGAACTCTTCAGTTAAAATGTGTCACACACACTTTTCCCACAGAATGACTAAAATTCTACATAGACGTTTGTTGCGAGTTAATTGCTTAGAGTGTGTGTCTGTGTGTGTGTGTGTGTGTGTTCCTAAGGAGTACCTTCAGGTACCATTTTAAATGTTAACGACCTTGTGTAAATGGTGTGTTTAAACGTTTATGGTTGGCTTCATGCGTTTTCTCTACCCTCTGCCCCACAATTTAACAGGCTTACCCATACATATTTCATTCCTTTGATACTTTGATCCTGTAAAAAATGTCCAGAAGATTTAACAGCAACTTGCTTTCTTGGCCTCCTCAGTACATTCATGTGTGGGGAAAATGTTACAAAAACGATTACATTTTTACAATTATTTTCATGTAAATTCTTTAGTCTGTGCATGGATATAAAAACGATTCCAGCTGTAATTCAAAGTCAAACAAACATATTATTTTTCAATCGTCTTTGATAGCAAACACAGATTGGCATAGACAGGCTTTTAAAAACCAATGTGCGACTTTCAAACTCGCTTCATTAAATTGTTTATTATCCACAGTTTGGAGTCGATTTCACAGCCGTAGAAGGCTCTAACTCTGTTTACCTTTAGGATTCTCAGTATCGAGAATCGACTTATATCGAGTTGACTCTGGACTCTCCATGCTGACTTGTCTCTTCCCATCTGTACTGGTCAGTTGATCCTCTCTGTTGTCCCCCTCCCACTGCCATCTTAAGAGGCTGCAGCCGTCGCACAAGGCCAGTAAATTCAACCAGGTGATGGAGGAATTGTTCGCGCTGTTCCCGGGCGAGTCGCTCTTCCAGGACGCGGGCCCAGACCGCTGCCGGAGCTGTGCCGTGGTGGGCAACTCGGGGAACCTCAAAGGCTCGTATTACGGAAGGATAATAGACTCCAACGACCTGGTCATAAGGTATTATTATTACAGCATGAAAGATGGCAATGCCGCAAAATACAGTATACAACCAAACATGGACCCTATTCAATTAGCGGCCATATTGGTTAGTTGGGTGTGGAAACCTTTAAGCTCTTTGGAAACCATGTAAACTTGTGCCGCTTTCCATTTCCCCACCCAGATCACATTTAGAGTGAATCAATCCTTCAAATCAATCTGAAAAGTAAAATATATATATATATATACTATTGTTATTGCTCTAGATCTGAAAAAACTCCCTTTACTTTGATCACACCAAGCCCGTAAAACAGGTTATGATTTCTAAAGTCTACTTGTAAACCTGAAACACCAAAGTGGTTTGTCTGAGATACCAAAGTACATTGGGTACAAATAAAAATCTGAGTATGTGCTGTAAAAGTCTAAGTTTGTCACTTCAACTCACTTGCATATTGAACATGGTTATAAGGTGAGGGCTGCTAGGCAGCCGTCAGCTAATGTTCTTCTTAGGCTTTATAAGTGTGTTGGCAAAGCAAGCCACACTACTGTTATAAGTGTAGCTTCAAAGCAAGCCTCACTACTGTTATAAGTGTGGCTTCAAAGCAAGCCTCACTACTGTTATAAGTGTGGCTTCAAAGCAAGCCACACTACTGTTATAAGTGTGGCTTCAAAGCAAGCCACACTACTGTTATAAATGTGGCTTCAAAGCAAGCCGCACTATTGTTATAAGTGTGACTTCAAAGCAAGCCACACTACTGTTATAAGTGTGGGTTCAAAGCAAGCCACACTATTGTTATAAGTGTTGCTTCAAAGCAAGTAAATAAAAAATAATATCCAGCAGGGAGATGGCAAAAGGCGTAGCCGGGAGGAACAAGCAGCAAGCATAGTTATTCTATGTTTTAAATGGTTCTTATTCTTCCGTCTCATTATCTATAAATTCTCCTAAAGTTTCTGAGGGATCACCACCAAAACATCACAAAAAGGTTGGGTATATATAGAGCCCAAAGGTTGGGCTTTAACAGGTTAAATATTGTAGTATACACATCTGGGAGTTGTCTAATTTAAAACACAAATGGAAACCAGAAATAAGCAGGTCTCCATAAAGTTAGATACTGTTTGAAACCAAAAGGGGCGCTATAACTCACAGTCAAACCTAAACAGCTACCGTTTGGCAAACATTTCTGAAACTTGGTATCTGGGCCTTATTTGACATTAAAACCTCTTTGCCTCAAGGTCCATCTGGATTGACTGGTCACTTCCTTGCAAGTTTTGGAAAACGTAGAACATTTGTAAATGCAAATGGCACCAAATTTGGTACGCATGTTCCTTAGTATGTCATGTATTATACATGACATACCTAATATCTAAAATTATTTAGATATTAGACAATACGATTGTGGAAATCGTATTTGTGAATAATCGCTGCCATTATTCAATGAAACAAAAGTAATCTTCACAAAAGGTCAGGGACTTCAAACTTGGTGGGAACCTTAAGTACATCCCCCTTAGTTAATGTTGAAAGCTTGGTGTTGATAGCTCAAAATATGACACCAAAGTGTCAATTTGGATTTAGCACTGTTACATGTTTTTTTTTATAATGGAAGTCAGTGTGATGAAGTCAATTATTAGCCTTGCTAGCATGAGCATGTTAGCATGCTCACGGAAAATGTCACCTCCAACGAGTTGGATCATAAAACCACTTGTGTCTAAACATGTCGACATATCTAATTATTTCTTATTATCTCTACCTGAAAATGTTGGACCCAGGTTTATTTTAATATGGGTCCCAGTGGAGACTCTCCCCTTTCTGTCTCGTCTTTTACACTATAACGTCTCAAATCAACCCACATACTATAAAGGACAGACACATGTTGGACATCCACGTAATCGTCTACTTCTACTGAGCATGACAGATTTATAGTTGTCCGGGTTATAGTTTTTGAGAACGAGGAGATAGAGAGATAGATAGAGAGAGAGAGAGAGAGAGAGAGAGAGAGAGAGAGAGAGAGAGAGAGAGAGAGAGAGAGAGAGAGAGAGAGAGAGAGAGATAGATAGATAGATAGATCACACAATACAGATTTTTGGGACTTCTAGTGTGATCGACACGAAATGGACATTAGAGTTGTTGTTTTGTTTGTTTTTATATTTAATCTGTTTGCTCTATGTTTTGCCCTATTTATTCTTTCATATTGTAAAGTGTATTGGAACCATACTGCATTCAGATTCTGCACTTTAAATACAACTGATTGAAATTGATTGACTTGCAGAATGAACCAGGCTCCTACCCAGGGATTTGAAGATGACGTGGGGGCCCGGACCACCCACCACCTCATGTATCCCGAGAGTGCTATTAACTTGGGCCCCAACACCAGTCTCGTGCTGATCCCATTCAAGACCCTTGACCTGCAGTGGCTCATCAGTGCCTTCACTACTGGCACTGTCCAACAGTGAGTGAATGTGCAGGGTCCTGGAGCGATAGGAAAACGGATGGGAAACTGAGTGGGCATGGGAAAAAAGAACGGAGCTGTATGTCAGATGTTAGAGCTATAGTTTGAGTGTCATTTGTTAGAGATGCCATAGCTTTACATAAGCTATTAGTGAGTTAAATGCTCTGTGAGAAAGTCTGTTTAGAGTTGACTCCGTCTGCATCTGTATGACACAATTTCGGGCTTATTTCTGAGTAATCACGGCATCTCTTCCCTGATTGGTTTGGGAAATCCTTCTTGCCTGTCAATCACAGGTACATTACTGCATCACCATCAAATGGACAATGGAATCCCATAAAATGACAGATCCATGTAGATGTAATGTTTGTGCTAGGCTAATATTAAAACTCTGAAAAAATCAGAAGTGTAGTACAATACAATATCAACCTCACCCAAGTGACATTTATCACAGAGGTATTAAATGGGTGAAAGAAGGTGTGGCTCTTTCAGTTAAAGGTAATGAGTGTAAGGTGCGTATCGGTATGCTATACCAGTGTATTGCTCTGGTATAGCATATACCAGATAGCGTCATGAGGTACACCTTACTAATACACCTCTGTGATAAAGGCCTAGTTTAACCTCTGGTTGTCAGCAAACAAAACTGCAACCGGAGTTTGCACATTGTTGTTAGGTACTATGATGTCACTAAATTACCGAAAAGGTTTAAGTACAGGAAAGCCCGTTTACAAAGCCCCTGGTAATGAATACCATTCTGTGTTGTCAAATATTGTATTGGCGCTTCATCTAGTTTTGTGTTCTGTATTTTGTATGTTTGTGTATGGGTCTGATGTGAATGTTTACATTTTTTTTAATCTTATGCATATTCCAATATATATCATTTATATTGAACTTGGAACTGCAATATTTCACCCATTTAGCATATTTGCTGTAATATTTTCAGCCAAATCGGCTTATTAAAAAAGGAGCATACCAAACTTTCAGGATCAATGTTTAGTTTTAAGCAGTGGCGTAGTATGCTTCTCATTATGATTGGTTTAACCAGTGTACATTACATACATAGAATAGTTGGAAACTTTTTGTATGTCAATTACCAAATGTATTTGATGGTTGTAAGTGTATATTAAGCTAAATATACAAAATGGGTGGAATATTGCTTTAACAATTTGTTTCAGATAGTAAGATAATTTAAGGTCACAATTAAAATGAAGAGTATTTTTTCTCTGTTCATTATTGCAGAACATACAGACGTGTCATGGCCAGGATACAGGCAAATAGAGAGAAGGTACGTTATGAAGGTGTGGGGTTTTGTTTGCATTCACTATGAGTCTAGCAGTGCAGTTGCTATTGTATACAGTCCCCCCCAGTGACCCCAACTAGTGAGCGATGTTGCCACATCATAGGACATAGGTTTCGTAAATTATCCTCCCATCTCGTCCCGTTTTCGGACTAGCAGACTATAATAACAATGTCACTAACTAGGATGAGGTTGCTGTTTGCAGGTAATGATTTACAGTCCGGAATTCATGAAGTACGCCTATGATAATTGGTTGGACAAACACGGACGCTATCCCTCGACTGGCTTCTTCAGCTTGATGTTTGCACTGCATATATGTGATGAGGTGAGATCAAATGTGTTATGAATACATAGAGTTCGCCTTATCATTGGGCTTAAGCCGGTCTAACTGTTTGCTCGCTGTCAGTTGAAGGGAAACTATTTAAATTCTGCATGGATGTAGTTCTATATGTTTTATTCTTTTGATATGACTCTTAGTAGGGTTGTACAATATAATAAATTATAGGACATGATTATTGCATTATGAATGACTACCATGTTTGTGCTGTTATGACTCTCCTCATGTTGTATGTACTCCTTTCACAACACTGTCGTTATCTCTTTATCATACATGCACCATATTCCTATCATAGCCCTATGAAAGTCAGCAGCCATTTTGTTTTCAATGCTCCTTGCAGGTGAGCGTGTTTGGATACGGTGCAGACGAGCAGGGAAACTGGCACCACTACTGGGAGAATGATCACGGAGGCGGACTATTCAGACAAACGGGCGAGCACGGCGGAGACTACGAGTACAACATCATGGTGCACCTGGCCACCATAAACAAAATCAAAATGTTCTCTGGCAACTGATGACATGATATGATACCCCCCCCCCCCCCCCCCCCCTCTGCCCAAACACACAGACTTTGTGTCCCATAGGCCATGCTTTGGTAAACAGGCAATTTGATTGTGTTTCTTGTTTTTCACTCCGATGTGGTAAAGGCTAGGATTCAATTTAACAAAAGTTGTCCATTGTCTTTTCTCACCATTTCAATGGGGAGGAAAACCAACAGAACAGGAAGAACTAAGTACAATGCTTGTTGATGGATATGGCGTCATGCTGAAACTTGCTTTAGCCTATTTAGCAACCAATGCGAAATGTTTTTTTTTTATATTGAAAGATTACAAACTGTACATAGTTTAAGGAAAACCCTTAGAAATGATGGTCTGAATGATGGTCATTCTTGAAATGAATGGTCGAAAAGTGGCCTCAACTCTATTCGTTTGCTGTGTTTTGGAAAATACTTTTGGCCTCACTTTCAAGTGCATTCCATATCACGTCGATAAAACCTCTGCAAAGCCACCAGTACTTTTAAGGACTAAGGAGACGAAGGCTGTGCCACGTCACATGTCTTTCACTTCGCTTTCAAGTGCCTTTTCGCTGACACACTGTCTATCATTTTGGTAGCCCACTTTAAGAGTTTGACTTTTACGTGCCTCAAACGTTTTGCACTTAATAAACCTTTTAGGGTATTTCATAATGCAAATATCTTTGGGGATATATTTTTTGTTGATGTGCATGAAATATTTCTTCATATTTGTATAACATTAGGAAACGTGACAATAGTGTTTGATGCCCATTCTATGCAGATTTGTAGACCAAAAGGGAATGTACATTTTTGTTTATTTTATCATTGAAAAACGACTATGCTAATAATATTCCATTTATAATGCATAGTGTCATTTCTCCTGACGTCATTGTTTTCTCTCACTGTTTGGTTCCCTGTGCCTTGTTCATTTTAGGTCATTGTTTTAATGAGATTTCTTTGTATCGCAGACACTGTAGCCTACTGTGTATTTAACGAACAATTTTTTTTAAATCAAAATAATAATAAAGATGGTTCGCCGCCTTGTGTAGCTCAGACTTTGTGTCAACACGGACTATTTATCTCAAAGAGAGCACTGCCATCTAGTGGAAAATTAACCTATCCTTCCGCTTAATCCACGTGTATTGAAACAGTGTCCAGTGAAGTCTTGCTTGCCATTGCTTTAATGGCACACTTTCCTTCACTGGAACTGTAAGTCACAACATTACAGCTAGATGGTTGGATTCAGCATTGCGTTAGTCTCACAAATCAGACTTCAGATCAACAGCTAAGCATTGTCAGACTTCTCTATCCGAGATAAGCTTTGTTTCAGTGGCTCCTTTCATGACATGGAGAGGACAAATGAGCAATAGTTATGTTATTATAACTCTAGTTCTATGAGCGTAGCCGTCAAGGCTTCGCCTTATGGGCTTGTCCCGTGCGCGCACTCGCATGCACTGAACGTTTTCAGCAATGCACCGATCAACGTGGGCACCGCCCACATTTCCCACGGCACCGTGTATATAAAGCGGCGCATAGCTGCGTTCGTCCTCCCAGCTATTCTTTCTGTTTGGTGGGTACGGCAGGTGGGAAACTAGACGGTGACGCCTACAATCGTGGGTTGGCGGGTCACCCTGGGGAGGTGTGGGGACTATGGGGTTGGTAGTTGTTTTTTTTGTTTTAGGTATGGTAACCCTGGGTCAGAGTCCGGTTTATATATATATATATTTTTTGGATGGGGGTGGAGGAGGGGGGGGGCGGGGGGAGTAGGCTTCAGTTGGGGATTCTCCCCAGCTTCAATTTGGTGTTGGGAGTATGTGGGAGTGTGTGTGGATGAGGGCTGGCTTATGCAGCCTCACTTGGCCCGAGTCAGACTGATTGTAGTCTGGAGCTGGGTGAGGCTGCTACCAATAGCAATGAGCAACAAGGCCCTTCCTACATACGCTCAAAAAGAGGCGGCAGGAGGAAGCTGTTGTGCAATGTTTAATAATAGAGGACATGATATTAAAACGTCGGTTACGAACCGTAATCAAAGCAATAATAACCTGTCACTCCTGAGCTCAGTACCCACGCTGGAACACCCCCGGTTGACAGCGGAGAGAGAAAGAAGCTGAGCGACATCACGAGCGTAACAGGCTCTGAGCGATAAACCAATATCTAATTCGTAGAGAGGGACCCCGACTCCAGCACATAGTCGCCGAGTGAGCCCCTGGACATGTCCAACATGTAAAAACGAATAAAAGGACCGGGGAAAGACCATGACGCAGCCGCGCAAATGTCTTCTACCGAATCCCCCTTGAATAGGGCCGACGAAGCGGCCACCCCTCGTGCAGAGTGAGCTCTAACACCCAAAGGTGATGCTAAGCCCTGCCGAGTGTAGGCTAAGCAGACACCCTCACATATCCAGCGGGACAGATGCTGTTTAGAAAGAGCTCCTTTAGTCTCGCATTTACAGTGGGGTCACAGAATACGACGGCCAGCTATCATGGATTGTGACCTATCGTGGATTGTTTCCTGTTGCGTGTGGACTCTGATGATCGCAGACATGAATAATTATACAGGACGACAAATGAAAAACAGGTTGCTGTCGGGTGCTTCGTCCCGCCGTGCTTCGACTGGAGCTACAGGCTACTGCCTCTTCAGTGGCCACCATACTCAGGGCGCAATACTGTCGGCTCTGCGCGGTCGTTGCGCTGGACAGCGGTGGACAGCGGGCTTCAGATCGCACCAGCACGACACCAAACGTAGGCAAAAGCACCTTGGACTTTGGAACAGAGAGGAAAACACCAAGGAAAGGACTAATAACGAGGCAAAGAGAGGAAGCAACCACCTGTGGCATGTGGTTGCGATCGCACCAAATTGGTTCCCTAGTAAATTGTGCTCTTAGGTCACTAAAATCACCCGTACGCCGCAAATCCACCCAAGTCACTGCAATCACGCACACTTTACACCTATACAGGCATTAGTTCCGTTTATTTCGTAAACTGCAGTAATCAAAAAACGGTGGGCATTATAACAAAAACATAACCACAGTTTGAGCAATCAGAGAGGGGCTCGTAATGAAGAAAGATCTCTCCCCCATCCCCTTGTAATTAAATGTGCTTTATAAATACATTTGATTTGATTAGCATTTTACAGACACATACTATGGATGGGGCGTTTACTACGGTCCACCACCGTTGCTTCTTTTCCCATAAGAAGCGACAATCAGTGTTTAATTACGTTGATTTACCTTTGAGTATTTTCTACTATAGGCTACTGTGTGAAATGCTGTTTAGAATTGACCAACACCGTTTCTATATTCACGTTTGTGTAAAGAAAGAAAGACCCGTCATCATCGTGCCACCACAGAGGCAAATCAACCGCTTTGCTCCATCCACTCAACAGGCTAAACAAAACGAACGACCCCATCCCGAGTGAGCGATGGCGATACGATGTTTAGTTTTAAGCTCGTGCATGTTTCCGCACATGAACGACTTCATGCCTTCAAACTCGTGCTTGTTGCAGGAAATGTGCAACAGCGACCCCTGGGGTCACAGAATACGGTGGGTCACAGAATACGGTGTAACACCGGCGGGGACATGAGGTCCGCCCCAAAGTTCAGGGCGCCCACGATATGCAGGGCTCTCAGGCTGAGCAGGTTCTGATGAGCCCACAGCCAGAGCTCGACTGCTGCTCGGTGGAGAGCAGCGGAGCGCGCTCCCCCTTGTTTGTTTATGTATGCCGCCGCTGACACGCTGTCCGTTCGGATCAGAACGTGGCGGCCGTACACCAGGTGAGAGAAATGTACAAGCACTTTCCTCGCCGTGGTGAGCTCCAGCTCATTTATGTGTGGAGTGGGGAGCGTCGGCCACTCGCCTCCGACCGAGTGGGAAAGGCACGTTCCTCCCCAACCCGTCAACGAGGCATGCGTGAAGACTATCACGTGAGACGTGACTCTGCCTAGGGGAACCCCTCTGAGAAGAGCCGGGGGACTCCCCGAATATCCCAGGTCTGGAGACACCGAGCAGGGTACGGACAGCATCATGCGCTTGTGTCGCCTGGGATCCAGTCTCTGGCGAGCAAACCACCGCTGTAGTCAGCGCATAAAGAGCAGACCCAGGAGCACCACAGGGTGAGCAGCTGCCATCAGTCTCAACAGGTGCATGACGGACAGTGCGGTCACGCTCCTGCGAGCGTGAAAACGGGAGCGCGCCAACAGGACGGCATCTCGCCGAGGAGGCGAGAGCGTCGCTGTGAACGTGACGGAGTCTAGGCAAAGCCCCAAGTAGACTAGCCGGCGGCTGGGGAGCGGGGAGCTCTTCACCCAGTTGATGGCGAAACCCAACGAGGAGAGATGATTTATCACCGTCATGGTGTCTCTTCTCGCAGCTACCTCTGAGTCGCTCAGAATCAGTAGGTCGTCGAGGTAAAAGAGAACTCTCTTTCCCTGACGCCTGAGCGGCCCCAGCGCTTTATCTACACACTTTGAAAAAGTGCGTGGGGCCAGGGAGTAACCGAACGGCAGGCACTGGTACTCGTATGCCACGCCCATAAAGACGAAGCGGAGAAATTAAGTTAAGATGTCACAGGCAACGCATGCAAAACAAAATTTGTATTGTGTTTCTATGTAAATTTGGAGCGCACACCTTTAACAATGTGCTTGTGTGTGGTTGTGACTGCAATGGTTAACGGCCTGGAAAAAAAAGAAATGTTTCCCTTGCTGAATGACTTTCTACTCCACTATGCCAGGGCTCAAGACTAACGTTTGCCACTGGTGCCAGTAACTGTTTCATTTGGTGGCACCCTAACAAATTTGGTCACACCCCATTATTTGCCGTTCTGTTGCAGTATCGGCATGTCTTTTGTCATGTACCATCCATCTGTGTTCAATCATTTGAACAGAATGACTCACTTTAAATAAGTTGTAATAATTTTTCTATTTTTACCATCAGTACCTCGACATCTCTTTCCACACGAACAAACTCTTCGCGCTCCTCCCCCTTCTATATCTAAAAGCTCTACCAACTAATAATAACAGGCTGCTGATTGGTTAATGTCCTCCACTTACAATTTTATTAACTTTTCTGGCGATCCGTCATCCAGAATAGTGCTGTTCTTCGCATGCTCTTGAATAGCGCTAGTGCTCACTGCAATTTCATTGAATTTTTGCACAATGTTCAAAGCAGTGTGTCTTCATTGGAACTTAAGTTGGTCGTGGTTTCCAATGAGAGCACACTCAAACCGGCGCCGCCATACAGCCCATACAGCCATAACTTCAAAACCGTGGCGCGCATCGCAGCGCCATCAATTACCACTCACTATATTTAACACAGAACAAGACCTCAAATCGAATCTTCTGGCGGCTTTTGTCCTTTCTACGACGTGACGCCGCCCAACGCTACGCTCCGTGGCGTCTGGTGTGCGACCCGCTCAACATTGAAGCTCTGCCGTAACAGCGTGCCAACCAACAACCAATGGCATTGGTTTCAAGAGACCCCATTTCTGGTGGAATGGAGATAGAAACTTGTGCCTTAAGGCGTGTAAAGACAGCTGACCTGTGGACAAGTTTTTCATATATGGGGTTAAAAGGGGCCCGCGTCATGCCTCTTATGAGATATAAAAACATTTCTGTGCATTTCACTGGTAACTTTGTTGAGCTCAAAATCTCTGAATTGGGTCCTGGGTGAGAGGTCACGAGATATACCATTTTCTGAGGCTTCCCAAATGTGTATTCCTACTTGTCCGTGAGGCACTCCTTCATATAAAAGAGACCCCAGGTCTCTTGCTCACTCCCAAGTGTCCTTGACCCCTAGGTCACCTACTAATTACATAACTTCCTGAAGGGCTGGATGTATAGTATGTTATCTGATATTTTAGTAAACCTTAATGCCCTGATTCATAGAAAAGAGACCAGACATCTCTATCTTACTCCCAAGTCATTCTGTGCCTCCGTGAATGGTGGGTTTGCATCACTTCCTGTAGGTCTACCATGTTGATAATTTTAGTAGTCGTTTGAAAATCTTCGTCTTCCTTTTACTGTGTTGATGCACTAACACTTCAAAAAACATTAAAGCTGGATTCATTTGTCATGATTATGTTGCACCCCTGCAATGTTCCGGACCTGTGTGGGGTCCTGTGTGAATGGGAACAGGGATTGATATTCTGGGAAATCTGCACCGGCAATTTGCCTGCTCAAGTCCTAGTAACATTTCCGGATCACTATCTGTACACCTGTGTTGTGAATGAAAGCAGTCACATTGCCGGTATAGAGGCTGTCGTGGAGAACCACAACACTTTAATAAAATAAGAGAGGTCGAGAAAGCCCAAGTTCCCCACTAATTGGATATACACTTATTCCCCTTCTCCGGATTCTCAGTAGATAACATCATAAGGAATTGACCTCTTAAACATTAGTTATAGCAGATGTAAGTCAGTGAGATATTCTGTGATTAAAATCCACTCGTCACCTTATTCATTAAACTGATTCAAAACAGACATAATAAACCACGTGTTTATGAGATGAAATTGTCTGCCAACTATCACTGGTTTGAGGTAGTTTACATGTGTGACAAAAACAATCTTGAGTAAAGTATAACCAAAGAAAACAAATGCCTCTACCACATATGAGTTTACATAAAGATGTAACATTGATGGGCACAATGAAAATAATTTCTACTCAGACACTAAAGCATACGTTCAACCAATTGACAACAATACCACAGTATTTGATTGTGGAATACATTCATAAAGCAGGCAATGTTTAACTTTGACTGTAACATTAACTAGTCAGCCTTAACATATAAGTAAGTATAAGTAAATTGAGAGAAAGAATGAGGTCAGCCAAATATAGAGAGATTACAGCTTTAAGGGTCAACGGTCAACTTGGGGCCAGCTAAATAAAATGAGAAGAATGGAGGGCTCCTTTCCTCTTTGTGAGTTACATGTGGATGTCACTCAGGATGTCCTTTGTCGACTCTGCTTTTTCCCACACTTATTTCATTCATATAGGCAATATAATGCTTATACTTCCTTTAACCCTATGGTAAATTTCTCCCATAAGGCACATGTGAACGGTTTTTCAAGGGGCCATGACGATTGTTGGGTGACCTCCTTGGGACCTAACCTGGCCCCACTTCCTGTTTTCTTGAATGTCTCTAAAGGGGGCATCGGGGTCTCATTGTAACCAGCTCAGGACAGTCAATTGTTGGAAAAATAATTCTAGACTTTCTAGTTCTTGTTCTAGAGTCATGGACAAACTGCTTACTTGGCAGAGGTCTGTGCTAGGCCAGAAGTATATGAAAAAATACTCAACACACGTAAAAAGATTGTCCCTTCTTTAACATTTATACTTTTATATATCTCATATATATACAAATATTTAAAATGACAAAAAACAATTATGAAAAAGAGTTGTTCAGGCTTCAAACTGGAACACTTCTCTTGCTCAGCACACTATCAGTTCTAACGCTGCTACTGTAACAAATAAGCAGAGCTCCAAGGTGTCCTCAGAAAACGTCATAATGTATGTACAGAACTTCATATTCCATTAAACATCACAAATGTGTACAGTAGGCTACATAGATATCAACGCGCAATGAGTCCACATCGGCTGGATGAAAACCTCAGGACGTATATAAACAGTGGTTAGAAAGTAGGAATTAACCGTCATGAATGCGATGGTTTGTCATATACTTTACGTCTTCTTAATTTCCATAGGTTAAGATGTCACAGGCAACGCATGCAAAACAAAATTTGTATTGTGTTTCTATGTACATTTAGAGCGCACACCTATAACAATGTGCTTGTGACTGCAATGGTTAACGACCTGGAAAGAAATTAATTTTTCCCTTTGTAGCCAATCGCTGAATGAGTTTGTACTCTTCTCTTCCACTATGCACTCCAGTTCGAAGGTTTTTGTTTTTGAGCTCTTCCCAGTAATGTCTCCAGTTCCCATTGTGGTCTGCTCCAAATCCAAATACATTCACCTGAGAATACACACATTGCCATTATCTTCCTATGTGAATTAAAGGATTTTGGCCAGTTTGTCAGGACCCCAGGTTAATTGTTGACATTGTCATGATTTTTGTTCAACTCGCCCCCTCTTGCAGTGTAGGCGCGTTCCCAAATTGGGACAGTTGGCGATCAATTGACATCCATTTTATTCCAAATGAGTGTTTTGCAGATCTCATAGCTGTATCTTTGTTTTGTCCATCCCAGGTAAGCGCATGCAAAAACTGCCCTGGCTAGGTTTCTCCAGTAGTGCCCACAAACAAACAAATCCACAAGTTTTGATTCTGTGTCTACTTGCAACTGCACATTCTCACAGACTTAGAGACTGAGTTAGAATTCTCAGCAAAGATAGTGGCGGTGTTTTAGGAAGTGCGAGATTTCTGAATTCTGAGCAACATCTCAATACGTCACGAGGGTGTAGGAGGCTGTGTTTTTATTTCGTTAGAATTCTTGAATGTTAAATGGCCTGGTCATGGTGGTCACGTTTGGATCGGACTTTGGATTTTTTATTGCCTCGACCCACCGGCGGCAATGGACTGGGAAAGTGGGGAAAAAGGTGAACAGTTGACAGTCTCGTTCTATGTCCATTCAGACTGCGTGCCTCCATGAGCATTCGCAGTGGCATGTAAACACAGAATGGAAACATGTAGATTTGTTCCTTTGTGGGCATTATTGGAGAAACCTACCTAGCCAGGGCAGTTTGTATGCGCTTACTTGTGTTGGATAAAACAAAGATACAGCTATGGGAGCTGCTAAACACTCGTTTGGTACATAATGTATGCCAATGGACGCTAACTGCCCAGTTTTGGAACACATCTGTACATAAACAATGTCAACAATTAACCTGGGGTCTTAGCAAATCTTTAAAGCATGCAAATGTGAAAAGCAACAGTAATCTAGCTAAAAGTGGTTCATTCATCAACCATAGCATAACATTAACATTTAAATAAAAAAATAAGCATAAGATTAATATTCAAATAAATTAAATAAATACATTGTGATTCGATTTCTGTCTATTACCCAGGAATATATACTTATGCATGCATTTTATCCGCAGTTGTACACCATGGAGTGTGTGTGTGGATGATGGCTGGCCTCACCTGGCCCGAGTCAGACTGATTGGACCATGGGGCTGGGGCTGCACACCTGTTGTGCATTGTGCAATCAGTGGGCACAGGTTAAACCAGCCATCACTCCACACACACACACACACACACACACACACACACACACACACACACACACACACACACACACACACACACACACACACACACACACACACACACACACACACACACACACACACACACACACACACACACACACACACACACACACACACACACACACACACACACACACACACACACACACGGAAACCCTGATTTAAATGTATACTATGCAAAGTGTGTTAAAAGGACAGGTGGTAACATATATTATTTTATAAGGAAACCTACCTCATCACAAATGTGTATTGCGAGCATCAGACCTAGAAAGCCAGTGGATGGATAACGTCCGTTATTCTTCAGCCAAATTTCGTAGACATACTTGATGAATTCAGGATTGAGAATCATGACCTGCAGGTGAATGATAATGTCATAGTTAGCCCTACAGTTACAAGTGATATTCATTTTTGTTTTTACAAAAACGTTAATCATACTCACCAAGTCTTTATTAGCTTTGATCTTTTTCTTCACGGGTAGGTATGTGCTGTTAATATACAAGTAAATGTCATTACAGATACAGATAATTATACAGATATTCTTGGAAAAGATAAGACGGATGCTATGGAGGCAATAAGAACATCCTAGATCCCTGTCGCTCCTTGAGTCAAACCCTTAACATAACATACACAACATGCAATACATGAAACCACGCTGAAGGCACTGCACATCAAAGTGTCTCACACAAAACAACTAAAGTCCCAGCACCCAAACACACATCAAGCGACAAACCACTTCAGTCAAATCTCTTGATGTCCATGCGCTTTGTTCACCTAGAGGCCATCTTTGTTCTGAATTCCACATTCAGTCCCCTCTGCCCAGCCAGCGTTTAGAACCAAGATGGCCACTAGGTCAATAAGGCCCATTGGCTCCCATGCTGGCTTCGGTTTCGCAACGCTTACTTGTGTGTGTATGTGTATGTGTAGAAGTGTGCGTTTGTGTGTGTATGTGCGTCACCCCGTTAGTAATGCCCACAGACTCACAACCTAATGGAGCCGGTGGTGAAGGCACTAATTAACCAATAGAGATCCAGCGTTTTAAAGGGGACCAGGACGAGGTGGGTACTGTTGTCCGCCAAATCCACAGCACTCTCCGGGTACATGATGTGAAACGTGGTCTTTTTCCCCACGTCCTCTTCATAGTCCTTGGTAGGTGCGCCGTTCATTCTAAATTGTACAGTTACAGTGGTCATTACGAGAAATACTTACAAATACATTCTTTGTAGCCATGTAACCTGTTTACACATATATTGATTTGTATTTTTTATATACACTATATATTTATAAGATTTCTTTGTAAATATGTTTCATTTGTTCTATATTCAGGGGTTTAAGTAGCTCAAAACTGAGCGGACTGAATCCTCTACTCATTTTAAATGTGATTTTGCTCTGGGCTGCACGGGAGCAAATTGAGTGATGAATGTTTGCAAATAGAATGGAAGAGTCAAAGGAGAAAGATCACGTGACATGGTGACTACGGATATATAGGCCTACTATAGTGCCTGGCAAAGGTCAAAGTTCAACCAGAAGGCAATCATTTTCAAATCTCTGTCACTGGGACTAACCTGAAAACAGCGTCACTTAAATCAATGAGGGCCCCATTGTGCGAGGCCTGCAGGTTCTCAGAGTTGCCCACCACGGAACAGCTCATACAGTGCCGGGGCCCGGAGCCCATGAAGCGCTTGCCACTGGGGAAGAGTTGAAACACTCGGTCCACGGCGCGTCTGAAGGTGCCCAAGTCGTTTGGGTCGCCCTGTAATCTCTGGCGTACAAACAAGAAGAATAAAGAGTCTCCGATCAGGCAGTCTCCTGTGTTACAGCAGAAGCTCTGGGGGGAGACGGCACAGAGTCTGGGCCAGAAACGTGGAACTGCAAGGGGCAGAGATACGCCGTGTTTCCTTTTTTAATTTTACCAAAGAAACTAAGATGCGCGAATAGATAAAGCTTTCAGAAGGGGATTTTAATACGTTTATATCGACAGTGCCCAGTCTACAGGATGTTGATTTCAAACCTTTACAGACACTTGGCCAAGTTTGTGTTTGGCAATTACGAGCTTACAGATGCCCGCCGCCAGCAATATGATTGGTCGAAGCACTTATGAAGCAAAAGAAGTGAAACGCCCAGTTCACTGAGATTTGAGCCTGTCTGCCATCACACTTCAGATATCAATCTAAAGTCTTATTTGTGAGACTATCCTCTTCCAGATACGACTATGAAATTGTGCTGCTAAATGAGGTGCCTGATTTTCCTTTGTATCGGGTTAGTTTTAGTTAAGAGATCAGTGGAGCCAAATGGAACGTTGAATGTAGATCACATTTACCTTCCACCAAAGGAAATTTTGGGCTGAGACATTGCTTTGTCGAGTGAGAAAGGGGTGAACTGTTTGGTTAAAATGGGCCATGAACCACTCATCACCCTCTGAGATACACTTGTCACAAGTGCATTTACTCAAATCATCAGGTTGGAAGGGTTGCTGTAAAGCAATCCACCACTCTTCACCACCGTGGTGGCTTACAAAAAGCATCAGGAGTCCTGTGATAGGCAGGAGCAAGAGAGCTTTGAGTCTTCTCATGAAGGCCACCATATTGGCCGTGGGATGGCCGATCTGCGACTATTGAGATCTGTGAATATGAGAATAGTGGGATTATTATTTTCTGTTTTTGGACAGTTTCACTGATGTCTTTGAGGCGTTTGATTATGCTGATTTTGAACATTTTAAAATCGGAACCGCACAATTGTATCTTCTATGTTATGATGATCACTTCTGCTTTGATCCACAATTTGAACATTGCATTGCTTCACATTGATCGGGAGTTCATAATTGTAAAGAGAGAAACAGGATTTAGTGGTATTTACCAACCCTGTGTTCCAATACCCATACTATTTAGTATGCCAGAAAAATATTTAGTAAGTCCCAACACATAGTATGGAAAATGCAGTACTCCAAAAATACCAGGATGTTGTACTGCATCCGGTCGCCTTTTGCAGTATGCAAGCCAGCATGCTTTTTAGCTATTCTGCCCCATAATCCTCTGGGCAGCAGAAGGTACGTGGGGTTACTCACCTGTAAAATCACCTGTAGTATGTCCTAATTGTATGCAATACTGTGTGCAACAGTACTTTGTAAGGGTAGCTGCAGCACGTCCTACAAGTAAAAAGTATGCGATTTGGAACGCAGCCCAACTCTATACTCAAGTAGAACCATGATATGTTTCTTGTCACACCCTCTCCCGTGTTCTGTCAAACTCCGCCATCTAGTGGCACCCAGCCTCGATTACACCATGTGCTTTTGTTTACCTCCCGTCGTCAATTAACCACGTGCACTCCCTCTGTCTACCCACACCTGCAGCTCATCACCAATCACCCCCCACAGTACTTAAGCACTGGCTTCTCACAAAGCCAGTGCTAGTTCGTAGTTTGCTCACACTTGGTAACTACGTCCTCGCCTTTTAGACTTCCTGTTCCTGTTTACGGGTCCCACTCCCGTTTCTGTTCCCATTATGGGTTCCGTTCCTGTTCCTGCTCCTGTTCCTACTCCAATTCCTCTACCTGTTCCTAGTCCCTGCCTGCCTGGCTCCCCGTCGCCGAACCCTTGCCTTTCTGACTACTCCCCTCGTTGCCGAACCTCGCCTATCTGGACTACCCGCCTGCCTACGTCCCTCTGCCTGCTTGATTACCCGCCTGCTTTGCCCTTGCCTGTGTGTAAATCAATCCCCTTTCAACCTGCTCCCTTCTCGTCTCCGTGTCTTGCATTTGGGTCCTAGTCGTAACCTTAACATTTCTGACCATCAGAGATGTCGCAACCCTTAAGTTCAAAGGGGGGGGGGGGGGGGGTATAGATTGTGGTATAGTTACCACAATCCGGTATCAATTCTCCACACAGACACGCCAACCACCAACACTGAGTGACACACGATATATCAAACTACATCCGTATACCGTGTAACAACAGAACACAGATGAATATCTAAGTGAATACAGGCCTACCTGCTGGCTTTGTTTAGGCAGCTGGCAGCAGTGCTAGATAGTGAGGATAGGCCTCTACAAATATTTACTTTTGATGCCATTAGTCGAATATCAGAGAATCATCGTAATGGTAATGTTTCACTGCCTTAGGTGTCTAGTGCTATATCTTCCACCCTACATTGAAATCATGGTTGGCTGGCAATCCCAAGGAACATTTTATATGGGCATTGCTAGATAATAACTATACATAACCAGTGCATAAGCATTTAGTATGCCATAAATGGCTATGTATGTGAGGGTAACAGCCACAGGCATTTTATTGGCAACACCAAAACTATCCCCAAGACTGCCTGTCATGAAGGAAATCCCCCACTGACGTTATTAGTGAAAGGTATTTAGGGGGAGGTAAATACCCCAAAAATGCAGGCTACTACTACGCCATCATACCCTTTTATTTATATTATATTGTTGCAGTGAAATAACCTGCGGGCCATATGGATCGAACCAACAACCTTCCAACCTAGAAAAAATTTTCTATACTGTTTTTCTCTTTTCTATTTCTATATATAATTTATTTTCATCGCGTGTGGGTAGACCTATGTTCTGTCTGACATTGAATCCATCTAGGCTTCAACGGGTGCAAACAGACATAAAAAGCCTGCTTTGTCTCATGCGTTGCACAATGCATTTGTGAAAGAGATTAGTGGATGTCCATAGAAACAATAGAAACCATAGAGCCTACACCATGAGCATGTCCAAAAGTAAAGGTCATACCTGTTTGCAACATGACACGACATGGCACATTCCTTTCATTTGCTCTCCCTTTCCTAAAATAATAGACCCTAGACCCTGTTCATTATAGTAACATTATTCATTATTAATTCACTATTATTTCTTAATATTTTTATCTTATCATTATTTTTTACCTGGATCACATATTGTCGGTTCACTTTTTTGTGACCTATTTCTTTATTTTCAGTGCTTCAGGCTGTGGCAAATAATGTTACATTTGGACTTGAGCATAGAGCATAGGTTAAAAAAAACGTAACCAACGATAAAATAAGTAGGCCTATGCCTATCTAGAGGGCTAATTACACCGTGGCATCCGGGGAAGCTCATTCCACAGGTTGCAATCAGAGCTTGCCGCATTACAAACAGCTTTATTCAGGGACGGACTGGGACCAAAACACGGACGTGTGTGGCCAGTCAGATCGGTCTGACATTAAATCTTTTTGGGTATTCATTTAATTGAAAGCTTTATCCTACCCAAGCTTCCTGTCAGTGTCCGATTTCAACGCGTGCCCAACAGGCAAGCATTAATACCACCGAGTAATGTAGGCCTATTATAATCATTATAATCATGCAGTGACACGCAGGAGGAGTTTTTCTTTCAATTAAGGGACGAGATGCCTACTGTAGTATAGTTTGATCCGCATTGAAATGGGTCAATGTGTCAATAATCATATGTTACAGAGAACCCACCCATAATAAAAGTAATATGCTTGTATATTTTAATATTTCAAATAAGAACAAGAACAAGAACAATACAATTCCGTAGGCTACAAATGTTGTGTTGTCTTACCTTGGATATTCTGAAAATATGAACGGATTTGAAAGTCAAAAATGGTTTTTAAATGTGACAATCTGCCAACAGTGTAAGGCTATAGAAAAACGACCGAATCTCCCGAGTGTTGTGCCATGAGTCGACAGAATGGAGACACTGTCTGTTATTTTGGAGGGCCCGCCTCAGCCGCACCTATAATGGGTCACAGGTTCCTTATGCAAAGCACCAGGCAATATGAGTCTAAGACAAGCTAAAACAAATCAACTGTTTTGTTTTGTTTTGTTGCATTTATCTTCTGTAGGTAAATCATTGTACACATTTCTTTTTTTTTAAGTACATTATAGATATTGAAGCCTACCAATATTGTAAAATCAACGCCAAACATTTTGTTTTTAATTGGTCGCTGCAAAGCGGTCTGATGGACATCCCTTCAAGACGTGACCCATTTTCCACCACGTCCAATTGCGATCTCTATTTTCAAATACATGTCCAACAAACCGCTGTCAGGCTGACCACGTCACGTTAGGACGAGACCTCCACAAAACCCGTTGTCGACCGACAATTATGCACATTATGTACTTATATATTCTAGAATGAACGTCGGACGAGGATGGGCGCAGATCACGGAGGGGAGAAATCCCCTCCAACCTCTGAAAGACGTGATTGCCCCCCCTCCCCCGCTCCCATATTCATTATTTCTAATTAAATTATGGAATTGAAAACATTTATTTAAAAGAAGAAAACACCGCTTTTCAAATAATTCACTCGTAAATACTTTTTGTTGTTTGGTTGATGACCCCTACGCATCCTGCCCAGTGGTCTGAACCGGTGCGTCAACGAATGGCGCGTTACACCGCACTGCTTAAATCAGACAATGGGTGCTGCTGCAATTGTGGCTCTGTAGATGCTACACAAACAGCTCCAAAAAGTATCACAGACTTCATAAAACCAGAAGGTTAAATGTGGTTAAAAAATAGGAATGGCACGGTATCACTTCCTTTCCACTTTCCTTTCTGTTCCCATACTGATTGTCATGACACCCTCTTCCACTACCTAGGGGCGCCGGCTGCTATTCCACCTTGTGCACTCTGCTTTCCACACCAGCCTTCAATTAAACAATCACCGCACTCTACTTAATCGCCAGTCTTCCTAGCAGCCGGTGCCAGATCGTTGTTTAGCCACCTCGTTCCAGTTACTTCGTTCCAGTAAACAGATATCGTTATTCTCTCCCTGTCTACCCCTAACCTGTTCTTTTGTAAAATAAATCTTTTTGGAATCTATCACATCTCCGCCTCGTAGTGTCCGCATTTGGGTTCTCGTCCTGTCAGCGTAACAGACAACGTAACAGTACGATCTGGCCAATATGGACCCAGCGGACATTGATTCGTTACGGCAAGTAATCTCCAACCAAGGGGTTCGGCTTGGTCAACATGAGCAGGCGTTCCAGGAGTTCGCTACAACTCTCCAAGGGGTGACCCAGACGCTCAGCGAGCTCCGCGCGTCGTTACCGTCCACCGGGACTCCGGCGTCTCAACCCGCCGTTTCGATTTCCCCGACGTCTTCCCGAGAACCTTCCATCCCCGCTCCTGAACGCTACAAGGGTGACCTGGGATCTTGCGGTGCATTTTTGGTACAGTGCTCCCTTGTGTTTGAGCTCCAGCCGCTCACCTATCCGTCCGAGAAGTCACGCATCGCTTATATAATCGAGGCACTGAAAGGCGATGCCCTTGCCTGGGCTACAGCGTTGTGGGAGTGAGGGTCGGAGATTTGTTCCTCTTACTCGAGATTCACCGAGGAGATGCGCAAGGTCTTAGATCATCCGATCAGAGGCAGAGAGGCTTCTCAACGTTTACTATCGATACGCCAAGGAACGCGAAGCGTCGCTGAGTTCACGGTGGAGTTCCGCACCCTGGCTGCAGAGAGTGGGTGGAACGAAGAGGCTCTGCTGGGAGTTTTTTCAAGCGCGCTCTCTGACACCATCCGGGACGAGTTGGCGTTTCGAGATGATTCCCCGAGTTTGGACCACCTAATCTCCCTTGCCATTCGTTTGGATAACCGGCTGCGTGAACGACAACGCGAACGTACACTCCGGTATTCTCCTGTCTTCCGGCCACCTCCCCCTGGATTTACCTCAACCGGAAATGAACCCGCACGTTTTCCTGAACCTGAACCTATGCAGTTGGGCCGCACCCACCTCACGTCTGACGAGAGGGAGCGTCGTATGCGGTCTGGGGCCTGTTTGTATTGTGGTCAGTCGGGCCATTATCGGTCCTCCTGTCCCAATCGCCCGGGAAACGGTCCGGCTCGCCAATAACTCGAGGGGTTTTGGTGAGTCAAACGCTCAACCCCTCGGCTCCCCGACCTCTACTAGACGCCATCTTATCCTGGCAGGACCAATCCCAACAGCTCTCGATCCTCCTGGACTCGGGGGCAGACGAGTCTTTCATCGACCGTGAGCTGGTCAAACAACTGGGGATTGAGACTTCGCCTCTCGAGTCTCCACTAGAGGCCCAGGCACTCAATGGGAAACCTCTCGCCCGAGTGGAGCGTCGGACGTCTCCCGTCTCCCTGTTGATCTCCGGTAATCATAGTGAGTATATCTCCCTTCATGTGATAGACTGTCCTTTCACCCCTGTAGTTCTGGGTTTGCCTTGGTTACAGATTCACAATCCCCATGTCGACTGGAGAGCGGGCCGCATAACGTCCTGGAGTCCATTCTGTCTTTCGCAGTGTCTCCGTTCTGCACAGTCCCCCTGTTCCTCTGAATTCCGAGCCCCGCCACCACCCCCTTCCGACCTGTCCTCGGTTCCAGAGACGTACCACGACCTCGCAGAGGTCTTCAGCGAGGCCCACGCCATGTCTCTGCCACCTCATCGCCCATATGATTGCGCCATTGATCTGCTTCCTGGAGCCCCCCTGCCTAGCAGTCGCTTATTCAACCTCTCTCGCCCGGAACGTGTATCCATGGAACAATATATCCAGGAGTCTCTAGCAGCCGGGATTATCCGTCCCTTGTCTTCCCCGGTTGGAGCAGGCTTCTTCTTCATCGCCAAGAAGGACCACTCTCTCCGCCCCTGTATTGATTACCGAGGCCTGAACAACATCACCGTTAAGAACAAGTACCCCCTACCCTTGATCAGCTCTGCCTTTATTCCCCTCCACGGCGCCACGATATTTTCAAAGCTCGACCTTCGCAACGCATATCATCTGGTCCGCATCAGGGAGGGGGATGAGTGGAAGACCGCATTCAACACACCCCTGGGACATTTAGAGTATCTGGTAATGCCATTCGGTCTCACCAACGCCCCCGGGGTCTTCCAAGCTCTTGTCAACGACGTCCTTCGTGACATGTTGAATCGTTCCGTCTTCATCTACTTAGATGACATCCTCGTTTTCTCCGCGTCGCTGGAGGAGCATAAGGTTCACGTCCGGCAGGTTCTCCAGCGGCTACTAGAGAACCGGCTATTCGTGAAGACTGAGAAGTGCGAGTTCCACGTCACTTCCACTTCATTCCTGGGGTACATCATCGGCCAGGGACAAGTAAGGATGGATCCTGCAAAGGTTTCAGCGGTGACCGAGTGGCCCACTCCCACTTCTCGCAAGAAGCTCCAGCAGTTCCTGGGCTTCGCCAACTTCTACCGGCGTTTCATCCGTGGCTACAGCCAGGTCGCAGCACCCCTCACGGCCTTGACCTCAATTAGGAGCCGCTTCCTGTGGACTCCGGAGGCCGAAACAGCGTTCGCAGCCCTCAAGAAGCGCTTCGTCTCTTCTTCGATCCTCATTCAACCCAACCCCGCCAACCAGTTCGTTTTGGAGGTCGACGCTTCTGACACCGGTGTGGGCGCGGTTCTCTCCCAGCGCTCCTCCTCAGATCAGAAAATGCACCCGTGCGCCTTTTTCTCTCGCCGCTTGACGCCTCCCGAGAGGAATTATGACGTAGGCAACCGAGAGCTACTGGCCGTAAAATTAGCGCTGGAGGAATGGCGACACTGGCTGGAGGGCGCCGAACTGCCGTTCGTTGTCTGGACCGACCACCGGAATCTTGAATACATACAGTCAGCTAAGAGACTAAACTCCCGGCAAGCCAGGTGGGCCCTATTCTTTGGCCGTTTCAGGTTTACCTTAACCTACCGCCCAGGATCTCAAAATATCAAACCCGACGCTCTCTCCCGCCTCCACTCTCCCGAAGACTCCAGACCGGACCCAGAGCCCATTCTTCCGCCCACTTGCCTAGTCGCGGCTCTCACATTAGAGGTCGAATCAGCTGTAATTCAGGCCCAGAGAGATCAGCCTGACCCTGGTAATGGTCCTCTCAATCGCTTATTCGTCCCGGATTCAGAACGCACAAGAGTCCTTTCTTGGGCCCACGCCTCCAAACTATCCTGCCATCCAGGTGTGACCCGTACCCTGGACTTCGTTCGCCGTCGGTTCTGGTGGCCAACCATGAACGTGGATGTCCGTTCATTCATCGCGGCTTGTTCCACCTGCGCTCGCAACAAGACCTCCACCCAACCCCGCTCCGGCTTACTTCGTCCCCTCCCCATTCCCAGTCGTCCTTGGTCCCACATTGCTCTGGACTTCGTCACCGGTCTCCCCCCTTCGGAAGGGAACACCACTATTCTCACGGTGATCGACCGCTTTTCCAAGTCCGCCCATTTTCTAGCCCTCCCAAAACTTCCCTCTGCCAGGGAGACCGCGGATCTCCTTGTTTCCCACGTCTTCCGTCAGCATGGTATCCTGGTGGACGTAGTTTCGGACCGAGGTCCTCAGTTCACCTCCCAAGTCTGGTGCGCCTTCTGTACAGCCTTGGGGATCTCGGTCAGTCTTTCCTCGGGATACCATCCCCAGTCCAACGGCCAGTCGGAGAGGGTTAACCAGGAGATGGAGGCCACCCTTCACTGCATCACAGAGACCAACTCCGCGACTTGGAGCTCTCAACTCGCTTGGGTGGAGTACGCACACAACACCCTTGTGAACGCCTCCACAGGTCTCTCCCCCTTTATGTGCTCTCTGGGGTACCAGCCACCCCTATTTCCCTCCCTGGAGGCAGAGATCTCTGTTCCCTCGGTCCAGGCCCACCTGCAACGATGTCAGCGCACATGGAAACGCGCTCGGGCTGCGCTTCTCCAGGCATCGTCTCGCTCCCAGCGGCAAGCAAACAAGCATCGCCTTCCAGCCCCCCAGTACATCCCGGGACAGAAAGTTTGGCTTCGATCCAAGGACCTCCCCCTGAAGGGGTTCAACCAGAAGCTCTCCCCCCGCTTCATCGGCCCGTTTCCTGTCGAGTCCGTTGTTAATCCCTGTGCCGTCCGTCTCAAACTCCCCTCGTCTCTCCGTGTTCACCCCACCTTCCACGTCTCCCAGCTTAAGCCCGTCTCCTCCAGCCCACTGTCGCCCCCCACCCCAGCGCCGTCACCCCCCCGGATGATCGACGACCACCCATCCTGGACAGTTCGTCGTCTCTTAGACGTGCGTCGTCACGGCCGGGGCCACCAGTACCTTGTGGACTGGGAGCGGTACGGACCAGAGGAACGCTCCTGGGTTCCGTGGAGTCACATCCTTGACCCTACTCTCATTAAGGACTTCCACCGTCTGCACCCTGACCATCCTGTGCGTCCGCCTGGAGGCGTCCGTAGAGGGGGGGGGTACTGTCATGACACCCTCTTCCACTACCTAGGGGCGCCGGCTGCTATTCCACCTTGTGCACTCTGCTTTCCACACCAGCCTTCAATTAAACAATCACCGCACTCTACTTAATCACCAGTCTTCCTAGCAGCCGGTGCCAGATCGTTGTTTAGCCACCTCGTTCCAGTTACTTCGTTCCAGTAAACAGATATCGTTATTCTCTCCCTGTCTACCCCTAACCTGTTCTTTTGTAAAATAAATCTTTTTGGAATCTATCACATCTCCGCCTCGTAGTGTCCGCATTTGGGTTCTCGTCCTGTCAGCGTAACAGACAACGTAACACTGATATACCAATGTTTTCTTTCATTATAAAGCTGAATATTTGGCTAGCCCATTTACTAACTTTGCTAAATAAATAGATAATTCATTAAAAATGTACATTCTGTGGCAGATCACCCAGATTATACCTATTGACAATTTCACTGTATCACCGTACAATTGACACATAACATACAATCTGCAACATAATACACACTTCTACTATGCACCGATCACAATTAAGGAAATGATGAGTACATGTTTGCACCCAACACTGCTGGCTGGACAGTGCTGTTTTCATTTGCATTGCTGGTGTTTACACTTGACAGGGCCATTTTATTGCATGCTACCTAACCACTGAAAGATAATGTTATTAATGTCGAGGATAGTTATATTGCGATAATCATTGTTATCGTCTTCTCGCCAGATGAAACACTTATTGGGTGTGCTTATGCCTGGAGATGCAGTCAGCTGTGTTATGAGTCAAGCATACATGGTAAACATCCGTCAAATAAAAAGCTCTGTAAAATGGGGATGTTGACATAGCAGACACCTGTAGATGGCGATGTGCAAATAAAAGTAAGTGCGTTGGAACTCACAGAAGACAATTCACATTATGTATGTGTACCACGATCCACAAATATTTTTGACTTGTGCTTTGTAAAAGGATATCCACACAAATATGTCACAATTCACAAATGCAATGATTTACTTAATGGGCCCCAAGGGCAAAGTCGTCTGACACAGAGAAAACTCCCAACATTTCAAAGTAAGCCATTTAAGTCAACACCAGGATGCAAGCATGTCGTGGTTGGCTGTTTCCTGGGCAATGGCATTTTTTATTTGTTTTGTCTTCATGTCTAATTCAGATTATGTGGGTGACCAAACAGGACCAGAACAACGAGCTTGGTCTTGAAATACAGCAAAGCTGTAACGTCTTTCCATGTTCCTATTGATTCCAAATGCTTCAGTGGATTGGAACCCGCTGTACAAGAACAGGTAGATACCATGAAAGTATAGTAACAGCTGGGCAAAACAATACAAGGCAATCATTTGCGGGGGTCAATGCCAGTGTCAGTTTACTCATTAAGCTCTAGTATTGCTTCTGCAACAGGGGATACATTGGGTTGGTTATTGCTGTTTACATATCAGGCAATATCATATGACAAAGTATTGAAATAATAAAAGGAAGTTCTGACAGCAGACTATTACATGGGCAGTGTGACTATTATGACAAACAGAAAGTGTAAAGGTCTATAGAAAGGTTTATTTAAACCAAACATTACATATGCAGCACTAAGCCTGGAATATGAAAATAAACTAGGTAGGACTAACACTAAATAACATGATTTGTATACATATCATATAATGTTTGGAGGTTCTGCTAAGTTTAAAACGTGTAACTCATTAAACAGCTAAAGATAACAGCACGGTGTGGGAGTGTGTGGATGATGGCTGGCAGCCTCACGCAGCCTTCAAATAGGCTATTGGAGCAATAACCTATTTGAACCCCTGCAGTCCGGTTTGTGCCCGCTCCACAGCACAGAAACTGCACTCCTCAAAGTATTGACTTCCTCACTTTGTACTGACACCAGTGGCCTCAACATCCACATCCTCCTCGACCTGAGTGCAGCCTTCGATACTGTGAGCCACCCCATCTCGCTCACTAGACTCGAAGACCTCGGTATTGAAGGCACTCAACTGGCTCTGGTGGACAGTGATGCAATCAACGGAACAATCAACACTTTGTTAGAAGATTGACCGAAATTTGCTGGATTTTTTTTTTTTTTACCTGTCCTGGCTCAAAGGGTTTGAACATTATTTCCTTCACTCAATAAAAAACTAACACAAGAAAGTACACTAACAAAACACAAAAAAAACAGTCTGCAATGAAAACCGAACCGGGCGATCTGAATTTTTCTTGAGTTTTGGATATTTCGTTTTGTGTGAAATGCAATGGCTTGTGTATTTGTTTGTGTTATTGAGTGAGTGTTGTCTAGGTTAGACAATGTCCTCATATTAGTCAAAAGGCAGGAGTCTGAGTTTGGTGTTTCCAACCAAAACTGTGACGTTTGGCAAAAGGGAGCAAAGTGAATGTCGGGCTGATTTTCTTAGGTCTAGCTAGCTACGGTTCTATGATAATCATGAGTCAATACGGTTCATTTTGAGTCTGTGATTTATTCATGAATAACGTAAGGCCGCGCACATTTGTGGAAATCAATTGCTACCCAGCCAGGGCCACTGGTTTTCATTGAGAAATGCAAACTTCACAGGGCTATACTTCCACTTTGCCACACACAAGATGTAACTGAACTTAATTAAAATAACTGCTAACTGCTATGAACACTTCTTGGAAGTTTTATATATATATACTTTATATTAATCAGATTCACTGATTATCTCGACTGTGAACTTCGGCTCACGCCAAAAACGCATATCCGTGGTCATATGTTCACACTGTATGTTCATGAGTGTGGCATGTCACAAATACATAGTGCCAAACATTGGGTTACATCAGGATATCACTGAGGAAGGTCAAATTTACATAGCTGTGATGTTGACATTTGTCACTAATACATTAATTCCACTGTTTTGTTAGTCAAATGTTGTACGTTGTGAGCCAAGTGTAGCTGGCTGACTCCATTGTGTTTTGTTCTTTGCTTTGTGTTACAAATAAATACGAACAATATCATTCATACAACAAACAGGGTGTGATCTTGTTTTTTGTGTGCAAAATTAAGACACTGTTTTGGCCCTCACTGGCCTTTCCGTTAGAGGGAAACGTGTCTTTGTTAAAGATTGTTGAAAGACGTGCTTGTGATCCGTGTATTGTGCCTTGTTGTATTCCTTTCCAGGCACAGTGCAGAGATGGTCCACAAGCTACGAGTCCTTGCAGTGCTTCATTTGCATCATGCCCCATGCTGTTTTGTTTTAAATAACTCGTAGACTTACGTGAGAATCAACCTTTTTTTAAATTGTCGATCAATGTACGATTTCTCTGACCTTTTCGATATTTACTTTGACTGTTTAATAGTTACAAATAGTCAAGCGGCGTAGACCTACTGTGTCGGTTAACATTGCGTTATAATCCGATCACTTTGTGTCACATTAAAAATTGTGTCAAGATAATTATTTGGGATTTACTAGTAAAGTAAATTGTAGCATATATGCCTATGTTTATACTTAATTAGCAGATTGTGTTTTGTGGTATTCTGGTATAATGGTCACTTTTGGGTCATCAATATGACATTGTTAAATAACTTCCCAAACAACCCCAGAGATCCACATCATTCCTAATCAACGTTTTGTGGAGGACCAGGAAAACCTCAGCGCCCCCAAAGGGCCGAGAATGGACACCCCAGATCTGCAGGTAAAAGGCTGTTGGGAAAGCTAATTGATAATCACTATTATCATTCACAGCTGCTGCAGACCTGGCGCTAGCAATTAGCTCCGGGCCTACTTAAGCCAGGGGACAGACGACTGCTGGGAGGAAGAAGTGGGGGAGCTTGACTGAATGGCCCGTGAATGTTCGACAAGCTTTATCCTCCGGAGTCCCTGAAAGAAGACAGAAGATAGGAGGAAGTTACCCCGGTCCGGGAAGAATATTAGTTGCCTTATTTGCATTACTGTGTGGTTAAAATAAAGAATACCCGGTGTGGGATTTAACCGCAGCTGTTTTCCTGTTCATTCACTCCGAACCCCGTCCGGGTTACCACAGTTTGTATACGGTATGTTTTTTATATATTTATTAAATAAAAGCTGCAGGTTAGTTTCTTTATGGTCATTTACACAATAGAAACAGCTTTTCCCTGTACAGCACAGGTCAATTTTGGGCCGTCAATACGATGTTGGTAAATTTGATGTCAGTCAGATAACCAACATCAAAAAACCTTTTCTAAAAACCCATCAAATCGACCCGCTAAAATCTATGAAAATCTGCATCTTATCTACAGTCAACCTTGCCTAACATGACATTGTATTATTTGTTATCAATGATAATAGCTTTTCAAATCAGAATTACAACCTTTTTTCTTTTGTTGCTTTAACTGGAGTCTCAGGTTCACCTAAATAACAGGTGTGTCTTGTAACGGGAAACATGTCTTATCCCTGAAACAACTGCATAGTAACTTGTATGTTAAGAATGTGACATGAGGTCATCATGAGGCTTATTAGTGAGAACACTGAGGACTGTATTGCTAGTGAGGCCACTCTTTAATCTATTCTGAGCAACCACAAACGACGGCTTCCCGGGCTTAGCCTTATTGTTAAACATGGGAGTTTTTCACACGTCCTGGTTCCACAGGTTTGAACATTCTTCAGTCCACTCGAACACTGCCATGCAGTTGCGTCATTGTAAAATGCAATGGTGTGTGTGTGTTCAATGGTACGCAATGTGCTCATGAGGCAAACGGTGTATGAGTTTAGTGTGCCAACAAACATTGTGTCACGTTTGACAAAACGTGAATGTCGGGTGAGTTACTTCTAAATGTAGCTAGCCACTGTTCTGTGATAATTATGTGACTCCACGCTGAATTTCCAGTATGTGATCAATAAAGAACATCTTACCCTGCCCTATATTCCTCTCTTGGCATCAGAAACCTTGATATTCTACCAGCTTTCCATCTAGGACCATAGACCCTACCAGAAACAACAAATGTTTCCCCGTGTGAAAAAATTGGTGATATTAACTCATAATTTCTTTCCACATCGGCATTGAAAGCCTTGGCCTTCCTAATGTAACTATCTGTGGCATGTTGCTTTGTTTCCAGACGATGCAGCCTGGGTATCTACACTATTCCCCCAGTAAGACATTATTGAAAAAAAAACTAAAAAACATTAAACCTCCAGCAGAAAGTACAGGACTCAAAACGACCAAATCAGACAAAGAAGAACACAAATATTCTGTGCATTGTATGCAAAGGACTGATTTGACTTGCGCACGTAGAAATCGGATCAGGGGATTAACCTACAGAACAATGACTCCTAGGTTGAGCAGATATGGATTACGGTCAATGACTGAATGTTGTTTGTTATGGAGAAGTACCTCAAGCAATTGACTCAATAGGTTATTGTCTGAGGGCATGTCTTATGCCAAGCAGCTTAAACATTGAAATTGCATGAAACAAAACGACCACATTCCATGAACTAGGCATTACCAACGACTTGGGCCAAAAAAAAAGTCTGTCCTTCCATTTCTCTCAAGGCCACTGGTGTGACAGATGAGACCCACTCACTGTGCTTACACAAGAGCTTCTACCTTTTGTTGCTTTCACTGGTTAATCGTTTCAACGCCATTATGGGTTGACAAAGCGGATGAAGTCATGGCAAATCTGGGCCGTGTTGCTCGAGCTATCTAACATTTGTCGACGACCTGGCGAGTTGAAGTTGCAGAGGGATTAACCTTTTTTTTAAGACCAACTGATATTTCAGTTGAAAGGAAACATTAGCTCGATTCATCTATCAATGCATTCAAGCACCCAACATCATAAAACATTTGGCAAACGGAAGCAAGTTGAATACCAGGTCATGGTATCAGCCAGGTATCCAACAGGACTTCTTTCATCTGGTGTTCCGTCTCCACCCTTTTCTGTCTGTGATAAATGAAGTGCATCTTACCTTGCCCTCTTCCTCTGTATTTACTCCTATCAGTCCCTCTCTATCTCAAATGCTTCCAAAGCATCAGTTTCATCCTACATGCAGCCTGGTAACATCCATTCTTACAAAATCAATTTAGATAGAAAAATGTTAACACTGTTTATTACACATTCCACCTAGTTTTATTTAACTTATTTTATATTATACTGGTTTATAACCTATTCATAAAGTTCTGTCCATCCACCTTTGAAAAATAAAATGAGTTTAACTGGTGTTAATTATCAGTTTGCTCTAAACATTAGAGTTGAATGA
Organism: Lota lota; assembly: GCA_026745465.1. Lineage (NCBI taxonomy): Eukaryota > Metazoa > Chordata > Actinopteri > Gadiformes > Lotidae > Lota > Lota lota. Next base: position 2,354,428 of record JACYXH010000135.1, on the reverse strand, counting down.
GTTTCCTCTAATCCGTAGCCGGTATAGCAAAAGGAACATCCACACCAGAGTGTTAGCTGTGAAATGCACATTTTATCCCCTTTCACTCATTATCTGCTAATGGTTGAACCTCTTTTCAGGGGAAGGACAAAGAACGGCTACAGCAAGTTAGCCACTGGCTAATCAACCGCTTTCTTGCTGTTTTTTTTTATCTTTTCTTTACCCAAACTCCACCTCACTAACACATCATCTGTTCAATTTTCTGACCAACCCACATTTAGTTTAATGCATCTAAACTCATTTACCAACTTGCTGCCCTGTCAGCTTCTAGACTGATTGATTGCAATGCATTTCGTTTTATTCAAGACATCAATTTTCTGAGTTTTACTCCATGGGCTTATGCTTTTCTCTCGGCTTTGACTGCAATTCTTTTTGTGTTTCTCATGAAAAACATGATCAAACGGGACTTACAGTTGTGAATAAAGCAATATTATAAAGAAAATTATAAATAATAATACATTCCATGGATTTTACTATCACGTCCATAAATTTCACACACACCACTAGAAAAATTTGATTATCAACTTTTAGTCTATCATAACCATTGTTAGCTAAACAAAAGACAATTCCAACCCCAAACAAAATAAGAAGCATGAAACAACAAGAGTTATGTATTTCATAACTACACATGCCGTCAATAGCGATCTTTTTCATCATTTGATTTTGACTCCACTGACTCCAACAGTCCAAACCATATCACTCACTGTGACCGGAACTCGCCGAACTAGAGGCAAAAAACAATCAAGAACAAACTTCACTTTTTCTAGCTATTACAACAATTATGTCTTGCCATTGTTGTTTTTGTCATCAAAGTTGTTTTTAATCACATAAAACCACCATAAACGGGTAATCTAGGGTCTCTGCACCATTTTGCAACTAAACACTGTGTTTACAAATCAATGTTTAGTAGCTAAGAGAGTGTTTCAGAGGAAATAGGTAAATTGCCTTCAATCAGAACACATGTTGTTCATCCCCATCTGGTGGCCGTGTGGTGTATTTGTGACAATTTGTACAATGGGTTCCCAAGATCCACCTGTTAGTTCCTCATCAAGTTTATATCGTCTGTTTGCATTGGATTTATGTGTTTATTTGGAGATTGTGCCTAAACCTACCTCTACTAAAACCTCTCTCTCTCTTTGCTCTACTTCACTTTTTTGGCATCACATATTGACCCAGGTACTCATCAGACTTTGTGCTATGGTACTATAGGGCTACCAACTGATAATGCACTAGGTGGTATTAACTCTAAAACCTGAAATGTGTTTCAGGCGGAAATAAAATCGTCCACTTATGCTGTGTTCTCGCTTTATTCACTCTAACCAAGGAGTATCCACATTGATTATTTCACTTGCGCAACAATCTCACAGGTGTTCTCTTTCTTTTTCTACCAAGATTACATATTATAGCCCTTGCAGTTGTAGAGATATAATCTAAGTATTTTGGGTGTGTTATCTTCAGAAATGTGCCTAGTGATGAAGAGGAACGATTCATAGGTCAATATCACCTTATAAAATAAATAAAATGCCTTATAAAATAATAAAATGCCTTATCACTTGATAAGGCATTTTCGTTGGAGCACGGCTAGGTGTGGTCATGCTCATTAGCTCACATTTTAAAGGTCTAGTCGGTACTACCTATGGTATAATCAGTCTTGGGCAGTGGTGACGTTACGACTTTAACCACATTTCTCAGTAGTGTTGTGGAAACATCACTGTTTTCTAAATCAAATATCTTTTCAGTAGCTACGGTCTTTCATTGACAAAGTAGCGCGGTAAAGTCCACACAAGCTACACTTCCCGAGCATTTCTGAGGCTCAAGCATAGCGGAGCTTTCCGCTGCAGTCTGAAATAAATCGAAGAATCGGTAACCCCACACACGGGACGATAAACATAGGAAGACGTTAGGTGTACTAATGTCGATGGTATCTGAAAGAAGCCCTTCCGTATGACGTCGACGTCACATACCAATCATTGCGCTGACGCTACGAGAGTAGACACACACCCTCACGCACGCAGAGGCCAGACACACGCAGAGGGAACTGAACAGATTTTATTTCCAGTTTAACTTGCTTCATGGATGATAGAAATGTGAGCTTGATCTTTGTAATCCTTTAAATACCTGTCAATCTGGCATGGCTCAATCTGGCGTGTGGTGTGAATAGACTTCTCTGGTTATTGTTTAATAAATTGTGTAATAACAATTGAACTGAACATTTCTACCTGCGTACGTGTTTGACTGACAGGTGTTTTGATCACTGAGATAGCATTGAATATGCACGTTTTTGTAGCTTAGCTTGCTACATTTCTCTGCGGGGTAGATTCTGTGTAGTGAAGCTTCATTTAACATAGAGTAACTGGTAGCTTGGCTCACCACACTTTCCAAGTAGCTTGCCCAACACTGGATATAATGTTATATACTGTGTGGTAAAATTTGTGGACTCTGGTACTTACATGAGAGCTCTATCTTAATTCAAAGCACAAGTAAGAGCTAGCCAAGTGGGAGTTGATTTTCAATACTCATCGTACCGATGCCTGGTCTGTTGCGGTTATGAATGATCATTAATCATTCATAGCTCATTTTCAATTCCTCAGATACAATTTGGAGAGAGAATGATCAGAGGACACATATGTACAGTTAAAGGAAATGATTGAAATGAAATTAAAATTGTCATCGCTAAAAGGGTTCATTAAGTTTAAAAGGGAACCCATCTCATCTGTAAATTGATGGATTCCGCCTCAGTATTAGATTAGTAGTGGAGTAAATAATGTATGTATTCCATTGGTCAAATTGTTTGTGAGTGTTTCTTGCTTAATGACACAGATATATCTTCTTTATTTTTTCTCGGTACAATCACAGTTGTTCCGGAAATGTAAAATTACAGATTTCATATTACAACCCTTGTTCCCCAATATAGACCTAGGCTAACCTAAGTTATAGGTTATAGGTTGAAAGGCTAAACCATCAACATTAATGAATGTCTATTCAGTTTTATGTTCATCGTTTGAATATGTGACGTGCTAACCATCATAGAGCACTCACCAGGGAAGGTAACAGTTAATTTGAGTCCTGTATCCACTGTCCAACTTGCAATGCATATCCATACAGTCTTATGTCAATATAGATTTACATAAAATGTTGAATGCACAGAAGTTTGGTGTGATTTTATCACTCCATGGAAGGACATCAATGTGGCTAAAAGGTCATTAAGATTTATATTATAAAACAATATGTGCACAGCTTTTCTTTTGTGTAATTTCTTTCCGATTTCGTACCATGACATGCATTAAATAGGATTTTAATACCTCTAAATTACGCTTTTGTTACCACCTATACTCCAATAAAGTACAGTGGCACAGCGCACAAACTATATTTTCACAAAATCGTTTTACTTTTGACTGCACTGGCAGTTATAGCAGGATAACTGTGCCCATGGTACTTAACCAATCAAAAACTGCATTTCATATTCAATAGGCTACATTTTGCAAATGTATTTTAGTAGCAACATTTTCAGTTGATTCAGAATGATTACAAAATGTGGAGGAATGTTGAGATCTATATTTGCTGAAGAACCCAATGTTCCAATAGCTCCATCTGATGCCTTTTTCCACTTCTGTGATTGGAAAAAAATGGAGAAAGCTGCAGATGTATTTTTAGGCTGATGAGTATCCCTGGTTGCAGCGGATGAGTCCCCGAGAGTCTTACTTAAAAGTTTTGCGTAGAGAAAGACGTCAGTTGATTTGCAAACTTATTGTGCAAATGCCTGTGGCCACGTTTCATGTTTGCCTCTGTGGATATATAGGCCTACTATTAACACAACAACATGAGCCTGCAGGTTGTTTAGGTTTGGTCAATTTAGTTCAATTTAGTACACCCCTGGAGAGTTGTGTAGAATTGATTTTTGGACTATTGGCTTAGGAGGCTATTAAGGGCGCAAGCTTTGCAGTGGGGGTCATACTTACTTAGCATTGGCGTCGATAGACCCCGAATTCAAGGGCTTGAGCCTCGAATCAATTCTATCCAGCCCCGATCCGTACCAAAAACGCCCCTGCCCCCTACTTAGCGTATAATCCGCCAAAGCAGTCCAAATACCAGTCACATCAAAACATCCAATTATGTTTTGCCATGTCACTGCAACCCTAACCCTACCACCACCAGTGACTGAGCTTTAGCATTTTTACGCACAATAAACCACCAACACGTGCGTATTATTATCTTTGATAATCTTTGACACAGGCCATTGAAAAACAATGGCCTGTGTATTAATGTATGGAGGTATTGCATGGCCATTTATCTGCCCAAACTCTGCCAATGGCGAATTATGTAATTGTCTCGTGTTGCGTTTCGATGCCAGAATCCGCTGTTAGAAAGGGGCGTAGTCCCCCCCCCCCCCCCCCCCCCCCCCCCCCAAACACACACACACACACACACACACACACACACACACACCACCTCCTCCATCATATCCACATGGGCAGTAGGCAGCGAGGAGGAGTAGCGGAGAGAACCGTTACTTCCAGTCGTCACTCCCTACGACTTGGATTTTTGACAATTTCACGATGTAGTCAGCAAATCTGACTACGATTGTTATCATGTTTGACCTACATTCCCACACCTCCCGAAGAGCTGTACGCACGACGGGACTAATGGAGGTCTGGTTGTACTAGTGAGTAGACGGACACATCTTTGATTGGCTGATTTCCGTCCGTCCTTGGCGACACAACGGTGCTACGCTTACCTTCGCTCGAACTGTAAGTGGACATCTCAGCGCAAACCTCATAAGACTATAATCATAGCAATACATCCCATTTCCCAACTACAGGCCACTAATTACCTTAAATAGCCCACGCAGCCTCCATTACACACGTGTTACAAATATGATCCAACGGGATGAAGACGTTTTTATCAAATGCGTGTTGCACATCTTCTGCTCGTTAACTGCAACGTCTTCATACACGGTCTGTTGTTGTGAGGGTACGCCTCGCTCACATCCTACGATTTCTGATGAGCAACTGGTGTGTGTGTGTGTGTGTGTGTGTGTGTGTGTGTGTGTGTGTGTGTGTCTGTGTGTCTGTGTGTCTGTGTGTCTGTGTGTGTGTCTGTGATCATACCTGCGCGCTATATCACTTTGCATTTGTCAACAATAGCTATTGCAATATAAAATAAATGAGGGATTACCTTTTCTTTCCGGGAGGATGTTAAAGGGGTTTGTCCGATTTAAGAGCACAGGTTTTAGAAAAACGAATAAAAACTAGAAATACAATGGGTATTCACAGATAGTCAGAATACCTAAAAATACACTTATATACATGCAGCCCTTGGTTATAATAAAGGTTATCCCCTCCAATCAGTTCAGGTGGCATGACCTTGGGGGTGCCATGTAGGACATGTTTGGCATCCATTATCAGCTCTGTCAACCAGACCTGGTTGTGATAAAAAATAAAAAAAACACATCCAGGAACACAAGGGATAGGACCCAAACGCAGACGCAAACTCAGAGCACGGAACGGTAGCAGAACGGTAAAAAAACGTGTAAACTAGAATTACAGATATTTACAAAGAGTGAGAAACAGAGTGCCCTCTGTTTCTACTTAACAACTCTGGCTGAGTTCCAATGCACATCTCAGCTTTTTGGTCATTCTGCATGCCAGCCAGCCAGCATGAGTGTGTGAGTGAGTGAGTGAGTGAGTGAGTGAGTGAGTGAGTGAGTGAGTGAGTGAGTGAGTGAGTGTGTGTGTGTGTGTGTGTGTGTGTGTGTGTGTGTGTGTGTGTGTGTGTGTGTGTGTGTGTGTGTGTGTGTGTGTGTGTGTGTGTGTGTGTGTGTGTGTGTGTGTGTGAGATATGGATGGCATATTCAAAGTGTGGAGATATTGATTGAAACTCAATTTTAAAGTCTACTCTTCATCTTGAGAACACATTTGGGTTTTCATTGAGGTTAGCACTGCCATCATTGTGTATAACAGGAAAGCTTGCTCTTAATGCTGATACGCAACCTCAAGGTTTTTCCTGCATTGAAAAGGCTTAGGCGGCCTACCAAATGTATTTTTCACCCCACCTTATCAACAATGCGAAGTTATCCACACCTTATCCACAGAGGTAGCTATGGCAGGTTTGATCACATTCCTTCTACGATGTCTCCCTCACTAATATGAATCTCTCCAGTGAGATTTCGTGCCCCCCTCCCTCTCCCTAGGCTTTTCATTTAAAGCATGTGGACCACCTGGGTCTTGCCCTACCACTCCAGGTGCTGCTGCGAGCTGTTAAGAAGTGGCTGAAGGAAAGAAGAAAATAAGACAAAGAGAGGGAGACAGAGAAATAGGACGAATTAGAGCAGTGTGACAAGGCAACCGGATGCTGGTGTAATCTCTTGCACAACATGACCGGTTAAGCATCATACCTCTTTGTTGCCTGTCGTACTGCTGATTGGCAAAGAGATCTGGCTCCACACCCAGCTCCCACACAGCCAACAAACGTTCCTTTACTGCTTTTGTTTTAAAGCCATCACTGTTAACAATTTGCAGTTTGAATCGATTTATTTATGTACATTCGTTTTTTATGCAATGATAATCTATATGACCATTCCTAAATAGATTACACGCAGATGCCTACTTGACAGTTGAGATTATCCACGGATCAATGGAACCAGTGACCAACCCTGCAACCACAATCCACATCCACCCATTTAACTGTCGTATAAATGTATAGTTGGGAATCTTCAAGGCCAAGCATGTCGTACCTCCTGCTCTGTATCATTATACTCCCCTCCCATAGCTGTTCCCCTGATTGAGCCGGCTGCCTATAGACTGTTTTTCTTGTATGCCTTGTCATTTGATCTTCTTTTATACTTTGCATCTTCAGAACACTCAGCATTGTCATCAGACATTTGTGAACGTCTAATCGCATACATTTGTTATGTCATCCTAAAAGTTGGAAATTGGCAGAGTAGGAACGTTGATGTTCACACTATTAACACACACACACACACACACACACACACACACACACACACACACACACACACACACACACACACACACACACACACACACACACAAGGGCTCTAAGCTGACCTTTTCCCAATGGAGCAGTGTGCTCTAAAATCGAAAAAGGTTAGGGTGTTACGCTAACAGGACGAGAACCCAAATGCGGACACTACGAGGCGGAGATGTGAGAGATTCCAAAGAAGATTTATTTTTCAAAAGAGCAGGTTAGGGGTAGACAGGGAGAGGATAAGGATATCTGTTTACTGGAACGAAGTAACTAACACAAGGTGGTTAAACAACGATCTGGCACCGGCTGCTAGGAAGACTGGTGGATAAGTAGGGTGCGGTGATTGTTTAATTGAAGGCTGGTGTGGAAAGCAGGGTGCACGAGGTGGAATGGCAGCCGGCGGCCCTAGGTGGTGGCAGAGGGGGTCATGACATAGGGACAGTTTTCATATTTTTGTGTTATGCTGTGTAGGCCTATTTGTTTTACAATGCAAAATGGTAATATCTACCAATTTAGAGTAGTCACAGCCTGAATAAATAAAGTAAGTAAAACAAATGTAGGGATGTAGGGTTACCATCTTTGTATGTTACACACACAAAAAGGTACGGGGCACACAAAGACAAGCGTGTCATGAATGGATATGCTTTTCACTGAAACGTCACATCCCTCGAGTCATAGCAGAAAAATCTACAAATAAATTACACAACTTTTTTTGTAACTGAATTAAAATAATCCTCTGTATTTTGCATGTATCGTAGTTCATTTTTCTACGGAGCCCCTAAGGGGACATGAGCAAAAACATTTTTTTTATTTAGTTTCACGTGCGCACGCGATAGGTTTCACGTGCGCACGAGATAGTTTCACGTGCGTACGTGATAGTTTCACGTGCGCACGTGAAAAGGTTTCGCGTGAGCACGTGAAAGCCGTATGTAGCCTGGGCCATACTGGAGACTGTGACAGCTGGAGAAATGACTACAGTACCGGAGTTAGTTGTACTATATTGTAGCAACCCTGTTTATATGCGTCCAAGCACCACACAGGTTGTTTTGATGAACTCTCTTTTATTAATCGCGGACACACGACGATGTCTAACGCTATAACACAACGAACATGAACTTCCACACACTGTAACCCGGATATCCAACTTTAAGGCCCGCCCCCTTCTCCTGAACACCCAATCAGAACATCAACACAATGCAGACAAACACGCAACTCAGAATCGTTACAATATTTTAATCTAGGTCTTCATTATAAGGACATTGCTGCTTGCAAGTCGTTACCATTATATTGTTTCGATACGACATTTAAAACGAATTTTAAAGTCTTGTAATCTGTTCCAACTCATCTTTAGCCACCATCTAACCGTAGTTCTTTGTTGAGACTTTCTCGTGCACACGTGAAACTATCTCGTGCGCACGTGAAACTATCGCGTGCGCACGTGAAAGTATCTCGTGCGCACGTGAAACTATCTCGTGCGCACGTGAAAGTATCGCGTGCGCACGTGAAACAATTATTTTTTTATTTTTGCTCATGTCCCCTTAGGGGCTCCGTATTTTTCCACCTTAGTACAGCTCTATTTTTTTCCTCATGTTGTAGCAAAATGGGCTTAATGCCAAGCCCTGCACACACATGCAGAATTTCCTCATGTTTCTTCAATTGTTTATTATGTAAAGATGCATTCACAATCCAAATAGCCCCAGGTCTTCTATGTTGTCTGCAGGTTCATTGTGTGCTACCTCACCCAGGTATGTTTTCTGAGAGATGGCTCATGTTTTTGTGTGTGTGGATTTTTCCAAAGCCATATCAACAATAATCAACAGGTGTGTCATGTGTGTGGCACACCAGAAACATTTTGCAATTCATGCAAATGGATTCCATGTCTCGGTGTCAACCATTTCAGACAATACAGTATTTACGCACAAAACCATGCAGCTTTCTGTACCAACAAGTAGTTTGCCAATTTTGAACCTTCCTTTGTTTCCTCTGTAACAATGGGGCTTCAACCCTTGCCATGCAAAAGTCAGTCACTGGTAATAGTCAAATAAAAAAACATGCACATTGAGACTTCAACACAGATGAGCTGGTGGTGGCCTGGAGGCGAGCTATGAGGGGACAACGGAGACTTGGTGGTGGTAGATTACTTTCTTTTATTTATTTATGGTCTGAAAAATGATTGTGCTTGGATTTAGAGCTGAGCGGCTGTGCATTCTGGATCTTGGCTAGAAAACATGCACACAATCCTAGGTACTAGATGAACACATACGAGTCCACATCATACTGGAAAGGGAAAAGTCAGAAGTAGCTCCCAGCATGTTAATAAGGGTTAATAAGCTATATTAAAGCTGCAAAGAAGTAAGGTTCTTTAGATATAGGATTGTATTAACTAGTGGCTATATATACCGTATCTATCTCTCTCATGTGGTGAATGAAAGAGGATGTAAGAAAAGTAAATCATCACGTCATTAGACCTGTTTCTTTGACTAGACTTGGGAGGTAACTGCCCAGGCTTGCCCTCAGTCAATGCTCAAGGTTATTGGTATGTATCTAAGCTCAGTTAATCTTGATGCGCAGCCTGTTTCATTTAATAAGATAGGAGTGCTATCTTATTTATATCTTGGTTAGCATTCAAACTGCACCTCCCCGGCCCTAAAGTGGATGATGCATCTTGTTTTTTTTCAGCTCAATATTGACATCGTTCCTATGGACTTGTAGTTTTGCCTGCAGTTATCTAATAACAAGGATGTGTGAATGTTTACATTGTGACAGCATAAGGAACTTCATGTTTTATCACTCGAATGTAAATCACTGAAAACGGCGCACATTCTCTCTCTGAAGGTTTGCGCAATCGACCTGTAATCACAGGCTGTACGGCAGGCCTATATCAGGCCTATATCATCTAGTCTCACAATTCTTGCAAGTGGTTAACCCTAACCCCTACCTTTGTTAACAAGAATCGTGCTATTGACGCGCCCAAATGAAATGCGCCACCAACGCCACCCAGCCGGCCGAGTGACGATCGCACAGTCGCACAGCCAGCTGGAGTAGACCGAACACTGTCATAGAGTTTATTTGGGACTGTTGCCAAAGCGCCATAAACGTCCTGTCCAGTTATTGAGCGACCCGTGACGTGCGAGTCTGTTGACGGTCCCCCTCTGATGAGTACGTGCAAGGTTCAGTGCAATGTGCAATCGTCAGTGCAATGAAGGGCTATTGGCAACACCTGTATAGTTAAAAGTCCCAGTGCTGTTATGCTATACTTATACTAACTGTTGTATAATAAAGGTTATTAGTCTGTATTGCATTAATCCCCAGTGGATTTTAAACAGTGCTATTATAAACAGTGATACTTAGTGGGACTTTATTATCCTTTATTAAATACACAGCCAGTAACAATGACTAAGTCCTTAATTCTAGGAACCTTAGGAATACAGTATGTGTGGATGAATCAGTGATCACATTTGTTTACCGGGAGCAATTCATTTTTGTGTACAACACACAGATAATTCGGCTGTATTTTCGGTGGTGGGATTATTGGGCTACCTGTGATGGCCGCTGGTAGATAAGCCTCTGCTTAACTACCCAGCCAGAAGAAGCTGGTAGTATCATTGCACCAGCGACACATCACATGTAGCCTAATAATCCCACCACAGAAAATATTGGTGAATTATATGTATTTGTAGACAAACTACGATGTTGTTGTGTTATTAATGGCACATGTTTTGAATCAGTGACTATAAGTTTTCATGAAAAGGTTTTGCTGTTTAATTTTTAGTTGTGTTGAGTCTGGTGTTCAGATGAAATCCAGGCCCTGTTTGATAATGAAGGTGGCTTTTTCATGTTGACCGTTAAACCATGGGCGGTCGTCCGATCTTGTTTTTATTGTAACCATTATAACAGCTTGGAAAAAAAGTCTTTCTTTTTAAATAACTACTGTGATCAGTTAGTGGTGAAAAATGGCAAAGAGCTATCTTCAGTAAGGGCTCCTGATGTTACCGAAACTGGATGGTCAAAGCAACACTGCATGAAAAGTGATGTATCAGGAAGCAGCACTGTACATTTCCATGGAAGAGCAGGTTTACGACTGTTTGCAGGAATTTGTAGGCAGCACAGATTATTTTACAAGCCTGAGAAGCTCCCCCAGCCCCTATGTGTAGGGGAGGCTTTCACATGTAAATGAAAATGCTGTAAGCTATACAAAGGTGTAGATTTAGTTAGGTAGAGACGTGTCCCTGCCAACCTATTGTTTTCATTGGGAGCTGTTGCACGCTTCATACTGGCTCAGCTCACTCTGTAGGGTAGGCTTTGGTGGTGAATTGCCGAGCTACGCAGACACACCAGCGCACAAGTATGCTCACAACGGCCACTTGCGTAGGCTCTGTGTAGATTTGACGAAGAACTATAATTGCATCAAATCTACTTACAACAGACAACAACAAATCAGTACATACGTATCTCACAAAAGTGAGTACACCCCTCACATTTTTGTAAATATTTGAGTATATCTTTTCATGTGACAACACTGAAGAAATGACACTTTGCTACAATGTAAAGTGGTGAGTGTACAGCTTGTATAACAGTGTACATTTGCTGTCCCCTCAAAATAACTCAACACACAGCCATTCATGTCTAAACCACTGGCCACAAAAGTGAGTACACCCCTAAGTGAAAATGTCCAAATTGAGCCCAAAGTGTCAATATTTTGTGTGGCCACCATAATTTTCCAGCACTGCCTTAACCCTCTTGGGCATGGAGTTCACCAGAGCTTCACAGGTTGCCACTGGAGTCCTCTTCCACTCCTCCATGATGACATCACGGAGCTGGTGGATGTTAGAGACTTTGCACTTCTCCACCTTCCGTTTGAGGATGCCCCACAGATGCTCAAAAGGGTTTAGGTCAGGAGACACGCTTGGCCAGTCCATCACCTTTACCCTCAGCTTCTTTCGCAAGGCAGTGGTCGTCTTGGAGGTGTGTTTGGGATCGTCATCATGTTGGAATACTGCCCTGCAGCCCAGTCTCCGAAGGGAGGGGATCATGCTCTGCTTCAGTATGTCACAGTACATGTTGGCATTCATGGTTCCCTCAATGAACTGTAGCTCCCCAGTGCCGGCAGCACTCATGCAGCCCCAGACCATGACACTTCCACCACCATGCTTGACTGTAGGCAAGACACACTTGTCTTTGTACTCCTCACCTGGTTGCCACCACACACGCTTGACACCATCTGAACCAAATAAGTTTATCTTGGTCTCATCAGACCACAGGACATGGTTCCAGTAATCCATGTCCTTAGTCTGCTTGTCTTCAGCAAACTGTTTGCGGGCTTTCTTGTGCATCATCTTTAGAAGAGGCTTCTTTCTGGGACGACAGCCATGCAGACAAATTTGATGCAGTGTGTGGCGTATGGTCTGAGCAATGACAGGATGACCCCCCACCCCTTCAAACTCTGCAGCAATGCTGGCAGCACTCATACGTCTATTTCCCAAAGACAACCTCTGGACATGAAGCTGAGCATGTGCACTCAACTTCTTTGGTCGACCATGGCGAGGCATGTTCTGAGTGGAACCTGTCCTGTTAAACCACTGTATGGTCTTGGCCACCGTGCTGCAGCTCAGTTTCAGGGTCTTGGCAATCTTCTTATAGCCCAGGCCATCTTTATGTAGAGCAACAATTCTTTTTTTCAGATCCTCAGAGAGTTCTTTAACATGAGGTGCCATGTTGAACATTCAGTGACCAGTATGAGGGAGTGTGAGAGCGATGACACCAAATTGAACACACCTGCTCCCCATTCACACCTGAGACCTTGTAACACTAACGAGTCACATGACACCGCGGAGGGAAAATGGCTAATTGGGCCCAATTTGGACATTTTCACTTAGGGGTGTACTCACTTTTGTTGCCAGCGGTTTAGACACTAATGGCTGTGTGTTGATTTATTTTGAGGGGACAGCAAATTTACACAGTTCTATTTCATGTAGGCTACGCCGTCTAGGCTTCGCCTTATGGGCTTGTCCCGTGCGCACACTCGCGTGCACTGAAAGTTTTCAGCAATGCACCAATCAACATGGGCACCGCCCACATTTTCCACGACATCGTGTATATAATGCGGCATACAGCTGTGTTCCTCCTCTCTTTTTTCTTTCAGCATTTGCACTATCTAATCGAATTAACCATGATGACTTCATGCAGCAGCGGCGTGGCGGAGCCAGCGGAGGTACGGCCCTTTACAGGGCCTCTCTACTTCTCTTGCCCGGCTATCCTCTCTCCGGACGACTGGCACGTTATGTGCTTCCGTTGCCTCGGTGCGGAGCACGCCATGGCAGCCTTTTCGGGCTCCGGTTCCTGCACCACCTGTACCGTCTTGCCTCGAGAGGTGCTCCTCTCGAGGCGCCTGTTCTTTTCCCCGTCGGTGGAGCTTGCGGACGCGTCGATATTTTCGACGCCGTGGCGGCACCGGAAGAAGACGAGGACTACGACCTCGACGTGGACTCCGCATCGGGGACTTCTTCACGTCCTTCGGGGGCTTTGCCCCCGGAGAAGCCGCACCGTTTCACCGACATGTTCGGCAAGATCATGGGCGAGGCAGCGGCCATCAAGGGCATCACCATGCCACCTCGACCGCCCTCCCCGGAACTGGACGATATGCAGGGGGACTATTTTAGACTCCCTTTGTCATCCAGACGGCCAACCTCATGCCCCCCTGTTCCCACCCGTCCAGCGGTATCTTACCGCGGCGGCTGGGGACCCGTCCTCCCTTAAAGCCCCGGTGAAGGCGTTCACCGATTTCACCAGGGTAGAGGGGTGGTCCGCCACACAGGCGAGGGGGATACCTCGCCTGGAGCCTCCTTTGGCAGCGCTCCTCTTTCCACAAGAACAAGAAGCCGCTGCCCCCCGACCGCCTTCTTAAGCAGCTCGCTGCCTTGTGGGACAGATCCTTTATCTACGCCTCACAGGCTGCGGCGGCTGTGAATAACATTGCGCTACTCTCCTCTGCCCTGTCTGCCATGACAGTATGCAAGGATTCGTTCGTTCGTTTGCCTAGACTCCGTTACGTTCACATCGACGCTCTCGCCTCCTCGGCGAGATGCCGTCCTGTTTGCGCGCTCCCGTTTTCATGTTCGCAGGAGCGTGACCGCACTGTCCGTCATGCACCTGTTGAAACTGATGGCAGCTGCTCACCCTGTGGTGCCCCTGGGTCTGCTCTTTATGCGCTGACTACAGCGGTGGTTTGCTCGCCAGAGACTGGATCCCAGGCGACACAAGCGCAGGTTACTGTCCGTACCCCGCTTGGTGTCGCCAGACCTGGGATATTGGGGGAGTCCCCCGGCTCTTCTCAGAGGGGTTCCCCTAGGCAGAGTCACGTCTACGTGGTGGTCTTCACAGACACCTCGTTGACGGGTTGGGGAGGAACGTGCCTTTCCCACTCGGTCGGAGGCGAGTGGCCGACGCTCCCCACTCCACACATAAATGAGCTGGAGCTCACCACGGCGAGGAAAGTGCTTGTACATTTCTCTCACCTGGTGTACGGCCGCCACGTTCTGATTCGAACGGGGGCTCTCCACATAGCTCAGGGGGGGGAAGAACATGCTGAGCATCTGACCTGGGGGGAGACGTCAACGAGTGGCGGTTACATCACGACATTGTCAAACTGATCTGGCAGATGCGGGATGGCTACGCGCCCTTGAGCGAAACCACCCAGTGCAGTTGTGGTGGTTCTCAACGTTGGGGAGTGGATTGCGGGCCCACCCGGCCGCGGGCTTCCTTATGGTTCTCCGCCGCCACTGTCCACCCTCCTTGTCCAGGGGGTCATCCTGTGGTCCGTCAACACGCTAGACTCTGTCTTCACGTGTGCCCAGCGGAACCACCTTCTTCCTCAGCGTGGTGGTTGTACCACTTTAGGTGGTGGGTACCACGGATGCGACATCACAGTGGTCGGATTGTGTGTTGATTTTTAGTAGAATCTGAGGTTGTGACACAGCCCGTTGTACCTTGACCTTCTACTTGATTGTGTTGCCTTAGCGGCGAAGTGGTTTTTGTTGCTCAATATACGGAGCGTGTCTGCGGCGGCATACATAAACAAACAAGGGGGAGTGCGCTCCGCTGCTCTCCACCGAGCAGCAGTCGAGCTCTGGCTGTGGGCTCATCAGAACCTGCTCAGCCTGAGAGCCCTGCATATCTTTGCCTGGGCCCTGAACTTTGGGGCGGACCTCATGTCCCCGCCGGGACGAGTGGCGGTTACATCCCGACATTGTCAAACTGATCTGGCAGAGGTGCGGGATGGCTCAGGTGGACCTTTTTGCGTCCAGAGAGAACACCCAGTGCAGTCTGTGGTTCTCTCTCAGCCCCCGTTGGGGGTGGACGCGATTGCGCACGCACCGTGGCCGCGGGCTTCCTTATATGAGTTCCCAACGCTTCAACTGATCCATCCTCTCCTGGACTGGGTCAGGCAGGAGGGATTGTCCCTCATTCTAGTGGTCCCGGAGAACCGCTCAGCTCTGTGGTTCCCAGAGCTAGCGGCACTCTCTTGCACGGAGCCGTGGATGGTACCGATCAGACCGGACGCGCTTTCACAGGCGCACGGGACAGTGCACAACCCGCCCGATGTGGCGGGTCGGTTTTTGTATTGGCTTCTGAGAGGTTGATTCTACAAGGCAGAGGTCTGCCAGCAGCAGTTATCAACACTATTTAGAGTGCTCGCGTGCCTTCCACTTCCTCTCTTTACGCGGCGAAGTGGGGCGCTTTCTCTACGTGGTGTGGCCTCAACCACGCAGGATATGACGGGAAACCGGTTTTCAGTCACCCACTAGTCAAGAGATTCTTGCGTGGGGTTAGACGTGTTAAGCCTGTTTCTCGTGTGCTTACACCACGTAGGGATCTTCCCACCGTGTTGCGTGGTTTATCCAAGGACCCTTTCGAGCCTCTGTCTCAAGCCTCTTTGGATGTCATTTCCTTTAAAACGGCGCTCTTATTGGCTTTGGTTTCTGCCAAACGTGTCGGTGAATTGGCCGCGCTGTCTGTCAGCCCGAGCTGCTTGTTATTGAACGAGGACAGCTCCTTCGCGCTGCTTAGACCCAATCCTGCGTTCCTCCCCAAGAACACATTCAGTTCTTTTCGGTCTAGGGTTATTGTGCTTAAGGCTTTTCACCCCCGCCTCATACTAGTGAAGCGGATGCGGAGTTGCATCTCCTGTGCCCGGTGCGGGCATTGGCTATGTACGTGAAACGATCAGCTGAGTTTCGCTCCACACAACAGTTGTTTGTGTGTTATAGCGACGCTGCCAAGGGCCGCGCTCTTTCTAAACAGCGTCTGTCCCGCTGGATATGTGAGGGTGTCTGCTTAGCCTACACTCGGCAGGGCTTAGCATCACCTTTGGGTGTTAGAGCTCACTCTGCACGGGGGGTGGCCGCTTCATCGGCCCTATTCAAGGGAATTTCGGTAGAAGACATTTGCGCGGCTGCGTCATGGTCTTCCCCCGGTCCTTTTATTCGTTTCTACATGTTAGACATGTCCAGGGGCTCACTCGGCCACTCTGTGTTGGAGTCGGGCTCCCTCTCTACGAATTAGATATTGGTTTATTGCACAGAGCCTGTTACGCTCGTGATGTCGCTCAGCTTCTTTCTCTCTCCGCTGTCACCCGGGGGTGTTCCAGCGTGAGCACTGAGCTCAGGAGTGACAGGTTATTATTGCTTTGATTACGGTTCGTAACCGAAGTTTTAACATCCTGTCCTCTATTATGAAACATTGCACAACAGGTTCCTCCTGTCGCCTCTTTTTGAGCGTAGGTAGGAAAGCCCTTGTTGCTCGTTGCTATTGGTAGCTTGGTTTTCTTCCTAGCTCCCCCCCTATGGTAGCGGACGTAGGAGAAGCCCTTGTTTGTGAAAATGTTTGCCCTTATTTGTGAATATCTTTAATAACTATCAATAAAACGTTTACATTAACATGTTCCTCGCAAATTGATTTCCCTCAATTAATTTATAATGGATATTAAGGCTTGTAATTATCCACATACCTTAAATTACTATCATCATTATTATTATTATTAATATAAAGGAAGAGTTTTTTTGCCTGGGGGGGGGTTCAGCTTATCCAGGCACGCTAACGTCACAGGCTGTAAACGGTTGTTAACTGCTGGATATTGCTGGAAGTTGTCAGGAACAGGGCCAAATATCCAGCTTCAATGTTGCTATGAATAACCGTTGGCATTGTTCCAAAGGAGGCGGCCTGCAGACAGCCGTAGAGGCATGGATTATAGATAACGTGAAACAAGCGCAGTGTGTCATATGTTAGAAAACCACCAAGGAGTGATTGTCCACTACGTTCATGTAAGCCATGTGGGTTGAAATCGTTTTTCATTTATGTAAAAGTGTTTGTGTTCATGTTAATGTTTGATCAAATCAAATGTTTGTCTATTTTCAGTGAAGAGAAGAAGACCCATGTGCCATTGACCTCCAGGGAGTCACAACTGGGCCTAGAGACTGTTTCCCCCCACAACAGAAGAAAGTGAACTGCACATTGGTGTGGTTTTGCTGGACTGCTGATTTCTTTTCCAGCCTCAATGCCTTTGAGGCAAGCCTTTCTTTTCAAATTTGGACCATTTACCTGCCAGTATGGAATAAATCTACCTGACAAGCAATCGTTTTAATGTGTAATCTGGAATTACTTAAACTGCCAAATGGTTACCTCTATCCACCATTAGCTGGTGGCAGGTACGCATTTTGGACCGTGCAGTTCACTTTTAGATTATTTTTTAATAATTATTCCTTTCTTTATATGTATTGAAATATTGTGTATCTATAGAATCATGACAATGCTCAGAAGAAGATGTCTCGGGATCAAGATTGTTGTGCTCAGCGTCATAACCTTCACCATGCTGCTGTTCAGCTACCCTTTCTCGGACCCCAAGCCGTTCTTCGAGCAGGCATCCCACCTGCTTGACGAACCCTCGCCCCCGGATCTGTGCGCGTGTCCGGGCCACTGTGTGGCCGAGCTGCAGGGCCACCCCTGGTTCTCTGAGCGCTTCAACAGCTCCTTTTACCCCCTCCTGACCAAGGAAAACTACATACTGTCTAAGGATACCTTCAACTGGTGGCAGGTGAGACCTGGCGGAAGTAGTAGTGGCATCATTAGTAAAAACAATAATGCAGCATTTACATTTCTACTTAGTGTATAGATATATTTGATCTATGTCCATATGTTTTTGGTAGTCTGGGATTTATAAAGCACATTTTATCTTTCTTTTATTTTCAATGTCTACTTCTTATGTTTTTTTATTATAAAAAAACAAGATAAATGATAAACAATTAAAATGAGCTCATCATATTAACCTCACACTCAGAATATCAAATTAGAAGAGATTAGCAATTGAAAAAACAAACACAAAATGACTGCATGGTTGCCCCCTATCAACCATGGAGTACATAGTGTCCCCCTCTCTTCAGCAGCAGAAGCTCAGCCAGATGGGTTTGGGGTTAGGATGCCTCAGGGCAAGAAACAAAATGGAAATGGCAGACGAGAGGACTTTAAAGAGGAACTCTTCAATTAAAATGTGTCACAAACACTTTTCCCACGGAATGACAAATATTATACATTTATACATACATTATACATACATTATTATACATTATACATACAACAGACGTTTGTTGCGAGTTAATTGCTTAGTGTGTGTGTGTGTGTGTGTGTGTGTGTGTGTGTGTGTGTGTGTGTGTGTGTTCCTAAGGAGTACCTTCAGGTACCATTTTAAATGTTAACGAGCTTGTGTAAAGGGTGTGTTTAAACGTTTATGGTTGGCTTCATGTGTTTTCTCTACCCTCTGCCCCACAATTTAACAGGCTTACCCATACATATTTCATTCCTTTGATACTTTGATCCTGTAAAAAATGTCCAGAAGATTTAACAGCAACTTGCTTTCTTGGCCTCCTCAGTACATTCATGTGTGGGGAAAATGTTACAAAAACGAATACATTTTTACAATTATTTTCATGTAAATTCTTTAGTCTGTGCATGGATATAAAAACGATTCCAGCTGTAATTCAAAGTCAAACAAACATAATATTTTTCCATCGTCTTTGATAGCAAACACAGATTGGCATAGACAGGCTTTTAAAAACCAATGTGCGACTTTCAAACTCGCTTCATTAAATTGTTTATTATCCACAGTTTGGAGTCGATTTCACAGCCGTAGAAGGCTCTAACTCTGTTTACCTTTAGGATTCTCAGCATCGAGAATCGACTTATATCGAGTTGACTCTGGACTCTCCATGCTGACTTGTCTCTTCCCATCTGTACTGGTCAGTTGATCCTCTCTGTTGTCCCCCTCCCACTGCCATCCTAAGAGGCTGCAGTCGTCGCACGAGGCCAGTAAATTCAACCAGGTGATGGAGGAACTGTTCACGCTGTTCCCGGGCGAGTCGCTCTTCCAGGACGCGGGCCCAGACCGCTGCCGGAGCTGTGCCGTGGTGGGCAACTCGGGGAACCTCAAAGGCTCGTATTACGGAAGGATAATAGACTCCAACGACCTGGTCATAAGGTATTATTAGTATTATTACAGCATGAAAGATGGCAATGCTGCAAAATACAGTATACAACCAAACATGGACCCTATTCAATTAGCGGTCATATTGGTTAGTTGGGTGTGGAAACCTTTAAGATCTTTGGAAAGCATGTAAACTTGTGCCGCTTTCCATTTCCCCACCCAGATCACATTTAGAGTGAATCAATCCTTCAAATCAATCTGAAAAGTAAAAAAAAGAAAGAATAAAAGCTATTGTTATTGCTCTAGATCTGAAAAAACTCCCTTTACTTTGATCATACCAAGCCCGTAAAACAGGTTATGATTTCGAAAGTCTATTTGTAAACCTGAAACACCAAAGTGGTTTGTCTGAGATACCAAAGTACATTGGGTACAAAAACAAGTCTGAGTATGTGCTGTAAAAGTCTAAGTTTGTCACTTCAACTCACTTGCATATTGAACATGGTTATAAGGTGAGGGCTGCTAGGCAGCCGTCAGCTTATGTTCTTCTTAAGCTTTATAAGTGTGTTGGCAAAGCAAGCCTCACTACTGTTATAAGTGTGGCTTCAAAGCAAGCCACACTATTGTTATAAGTTTGGCTTCAAAGCAAGCCACACTACTGTTATAAGCCATTACAAATAGTGTGGCTTGCTTTGGAACCACAATAATAAAAATAAACCTAACAGTAGTGTGGCTTGCTTTGAAGCCACACTACTGTTAGGTTTATTTTTATTATTGTGGTTCCAAAGCAAGCCACACTATTTGTAATGGCTGGTAGAACCACAGGAAGTATAACTCAAAAGGATGACTCAGAAGGATGACTCAGAAGGATGATTCAGAAGCACAAGGTCCCGGTAACAAGATTTGTCTTTACTGGTAGGAAGAGGAACAGTACACAGGGTATCAGCTAGGTGATCAAGCAATAATATCCAGCAGGGAGATGGCAAAAGGCATAGTCGGGAAGAACAAGCAGCAAGCATAGTTATTCTATGTTTTAAATGGTTCTTATTCTTCTGTCTCATTATCTACAATTATCTCCTAAAGTTTCTGAGGGATCACCACCAAAACATCACATTCAGATTCTGGACTTTAAATACAACTGATTGAAATTGATTGACTTGCAGAATGAACCAGGCTCCTACCCAGGGATTTGAAGATGACGTGGGGTCCCGGACCACCCACCACCTCATGTATCCCGAGAGCGCCATGAACTTGGGCCCCAACACCAGTCTCGTGCTGATCCCATACAAGACCCTTGACCTGCAGTGGCTCATCAGTGCCTTCACTACTGGCACTGTCCAACAGTGAGTGAATGTGCAGAGTCCTGGAGCGATAGGAAAACGGATGGGAAACTGAGTGGGCATGGGAAAAAAGAACGGAGCTGTATGTCAGATGTTAGAGCTATAGTTTGAGTGTCATCTGTTAGAGATGCCATAGCTTTACATAAGCTATTAGTGAGTTAAATGCTCTGCGAGAATGTCTGTTTAGAGTTGACTCCGCCTGCCTCTGTATGACACAATTTCGGGCTTATTTCTGAGTAATCACGGCATCTCTTCCCTGATTGGTTTGGGGACTCCTTCTTGCCTGTCAATCACAGGTACATTACTGCATCACCAAACGTAGGAAGGGAGGGAGCAGAGAGGGAGGGAGTGTTTTTTGGGGTTGTTTATTTTCATAATTTCTCTTTTCTGCCCTCTCTTTACAACTCTCGAATATTATCAACAGCAGCTTTTTCCAGCTTTTAGTGAAGAACAGAATCTCTAACTGGTGAAAGCAATCTATTTGAGTTTACACTCTTCACACAGGTGACAAAGAGCCATGGCTTTTACATACCTACCTACAAAAGGCATTTTAGGCCATGCACTGGATAAAATAACAAAACAATGCACAACTCCCAGTGTATTACATTGCTATTATCAATTAACATAGGCAGGCTATACCTACATCATTCATGATCACCAAATATTTACTTTGTTCAAATGGACAATGGAATCCCGTAAAATGACAGATCCATGTAGATGTAATGTTTGTGCTAGGCTAATATTAAAACTGAAAAAATCAGAAGTGTGGTACAATACAATATCAACCTCACCCAAGTGACATTTATCACAGAGGTATTAAATGAGTGAAAGAAGGTGTGGCTCTTTCAGTGAATGTAATGAGTGTAAGGTGCGTATCGGTATGCTGTACCAGTGTATTGCTCTGGTATAGCATATACCAGATAGCGTCATGAGGTACACCTTACTAATACACCTCTGTGATAAAGGCCTAGTTTAACCTCTGGTTGTCAGCAAACAAAACTGCAACCGGAGTTTGCACATTGTTGTTAGGTACTATGATGTCACTTAATTACCGAAAAGGTTTAAGTACAGGAAAGCCCGTTTACAAAGCCCCTGGTAATGAATACCATTCTGTGTTGTCAAATATTGTATTGGTTATTAATCTAGTTTTGTGTTCTGTATTTTGTATGTTTGTGTATGGGTCTGATGTGAGTGTTTACATTTTTTTATGCATATACATTTATGTATGCATATTCCAATATAAATCATTTATATTGAACTTGGAACTGCAATATTTCACCCATTTAGCATATTTTCTGTAATATTATCAGCCAAATCGGCTTATTAAAAAAGGAGCATACCAAACTTTCAGGATCAATGTTTAGTTTTAAGCAGTGGCGTAGTATGCTTCTCATTATGATTGGTTTAACCAGTGTACATTACATACATAGAATAGTTGGAAACTTTTGGTATGTCAATTACCAAATGTATTTGATCGTTGTAAGTGTATATTAAGCTAAATATACTAAATGGGTGGAATATTGCTTTAACAATTTGTTTCAGATAGTAAGATAATTTAAGGTCACAATTAAAATGAAGAGTATTTTTTCTCTGTTCATTATTGCAGAACATACAGACGTGTCATGGCCAGGATACAGGCAAATAGAGAGAAGGTACGTTATGAAGGTGTGGGGTTTTGTTTGCATTCACTATGAGTCTAGCAGTGCAGTTGCTATTGTATACAGTCCCCCCCAGTGACCCCAACTAGTGAGCGATGTTGCCACATCATAGGACATAGGTTTCGTAAATTATCCTCCCATCTCTTCCCGTTTTCGGACTAGCAGACTATAATAACAATGTCACTAACTAGGATGAGGTTGCTGTTTTGCAGGTACTGATTTACAGTCCGGAATTCATGAAGTACGCCTATGATAATTGGTTGGACAAACATGGACGCTATCCCTCGACTGGCTTCTTCAGCTTGATGTTTGCACTGCATATATGTGATGAGGTGAGATCAAATGTGTTATGAATACATAGAGTTTGGGGGCCTTATCATTGGGCTTAAGCCGCTCTAACTATTTGCTCGCTGTCAGTTGAAGGGAAACTATTCAACTTCTGCATGCATGTAGTTCTATATGTTTTATTCTTTTGATATGACTCTTAGTAGGGTTGTACAATATAATAAATTATAGGATATGATTATTGCATTATGAATGACTACCATGTTTGTGCTGTTATGACTCTCCTCATGTTGTATGTACTCCTATCACAACACTGTCGTTATCTATTTATCATACATGCACCATATATGAAAGTCAGCAGCCATTTTGTTTTCAATGCTCCTTGCAGGTGAGCGTGTTTGGATACGGTGCAGACGAGCAGGGAAACTGGCACCACTACTGGGAGAATAATCACGGAGGCGGACTATTCAGAAAAACGGGTGTGCACGGCGGAGACTACGAGTACAACATCACGGTGCACCTGGCCACCATAAACAAAATCAAAATGTTCTCTGGCAGCTGATGACATGATATGATAGCCAGCCTCCCCCCCCCCCCCCCCCCCCCCTCTCTGCCCAAACACACAGACTTTGTGTCCCATAGGCCATGCTTTGGTAAACAGGCATATTGATTGTGTTTTTTGTTTTTTATTCACATGTGGTAAAGGGTAGGATTCAAGTAATAAAACTTGTCCGTTTCTCACCATTTCAATGGGGAGGAAAACCAACAGAACAGGGAGAACTAAGTACAATGCTTGTTGATGGATATGGCGTCATGCTGAAACTTGCTTTAGCCTATTTAGCAACCAATGTGAATTTTTTTTTTATATTGAAAGATTACAAACTGTACATAGTTTAAGGAAATCCGTTGGAAATCATGGTCTGAATGATGGTCATTCTTGAAATGAATGGTCGAAAAGTGGCCTCAACTCTATCCGTTTGCTGTGTTTTGGAAAATACTTTTGGCCTCACTTTCAAGTGCATTCCATATCACGTCGATAAAACCTCTGCAAAGCCACCAGTACTTTTAAGGACTAAGGAGACGAAGACTGTGCCATGTCACATGTCTTTCACTTCGCTTTCAAGTGCCTTTTGATAGACACACTGTCTATCATTTTGGTAGCCCACTTCAAGAGTTTGACTTTTAAGTGCCTCAAACGTTTTGCACTTAATAAACCTTTTAATGTATTTCATAATGCAAATATTTTTGGGGATATATTTTTTGTTGATGTGGATGATGCTTGGAAAATATTTGTATATATTTGTATAACATTAGGAAACGTGACAATAGTGTTTGATGCCCATTCTATGCAGATTTGTAGACCAAAAGGGGAATGTAGATTTTTGTTTGTTTTATAAATGAAAAAGAAATATTTATGATACCAATGCACGGTAGTGTCGTTTCTCCTGACGTCACTGTTCTCTCTCACGGTTTGGTTCCCTGTGCCTTGTTCATTTTAGGTCATTGTTTTAATGTGATTTATTTGTATCTCAGACACTGTAGCCTGATGTGTATTTAACGAACAAACAAATGTGAACATTATTATTAGTATTTAATTATTATCATTACCAGCATCAATAAAGATGGTTCGCCGTCTTGTGTAGCTCAGACTTTGTGTCAACACGGACTATTTATCTCAAAGAGAGCACTGCCATCTAGTGGAAAATAAACCTATCCTTCCGCTTAATCCACGTGTATTGAAACCGTGTCCAGTGAAGTCTTACTTGCCATTGCTTTAATGGCACACTTTCCTTCACTGGAACTGTAAGTCACAACATTACAGCTAGATGGAAATTGTTGGATGGAAATGGTTGGATTCAGCATTGCGTTAGTCTCACAAATCAGACTTCAGATCAACAGCTAAGCATTGTCGGACTTCTCGATCTGAGATAAGCTTTGTTTCAGTGGCTCCTTTCATGACATGGAGTGGACAAATAAACAGAACCCGTACCTGGCTCCTTATACAGGAAGTACGATACCGGAAACTGATGTGGTAGACCGGTGTACTGCTACAATTCGGGATCCTCTCCCTGCCTAACCATGTATGATGTCTTCTACAATGGTAATAGTGAAAATAGGGTGACTGTTTTGTCCACTTGAAGACATGCGCCACCTACCGACGAGTCTGCTCCATAACAAGGAAGTACGTTTACGCGACGTGACGATGTGAACTTCAAGTAAGTGGACCTTAAATTATTGTCAAAACATCGACATTCTTGCAATCGTCAGATTACATTTCGTTGTCAATATTGTATCTCCAAAGTGACTCTTATTTTGAGAACGGCAGCAGCCCCTCGTGATTGGTTTCACTTTCGAATATTTGCATATCGTCTCCAACAAGCATGAAAGTTTATGAAACATAAATAAAGAATTGTGCCGCTGCATGTGTAATATTGATGCATACTGCCAATGTTCTCCACGCAAATTAACGATTTCGTTTTGAAGGTATGTAACACTACCCTGCTAGGTAGGCTAACTGTTACCCTGAACAAAGTAGGCCTACCACATGTAAACAACAATACTATATATTATAGTGAATGTAGCTTGAGTGCTATTGTTGTTTACACCAGGCTGTTTATAATGCTTTGTTTATGGCACACGTGTAACTCATACGACTTCAAAATAACAACCCAGACCTGTACCTAGATCACGTTAGGATGTCTATTGAGAATGTGGAGAAGACGGTGGAGGTACGGGGTTTACCTGAGGGTGTAGACGAGGAGCTGCTGTTGCTGTACTTCGCTAACAAGCGCCGCTCTGGTGGAGGTCCGCTCGTGTCGGTGCAGAAGAACGGGGACCATGCCTTTCTGGTTTTTGAAGAGGCCGAAGGCAAGCAGAGATCAACTATCATGACTGAGCCTTTAATGTCTGACCAACAGTGGTGATGTCCGGTCGATCGTTTACAATTGTGTAAAGTAATGAGACCCATCTCAGAAATACATTGTAATATAATTATTCTTAAACAATCGTTATGTATCTATACCCATATAAGTCCACCCCCCCTCCCCCCACCCCACCCCACCCCACCTCACCTCAATGTTTTTGTCTCCCAAGCAGTCGCCGCACGGGTGTTGTCCAAAGAGCAACATGTTGTTTACAACGCGGAGATTACCGTGAGAAGACCCGTCATGAAGGACCAGCGGCGGCTGCTGCTGTGTGGCATCCAGCCCAACACCTGCATGGAGCTGGTGGAGCTGTACGTGGAGAACGTGATGGAGGTGGACGTGGACGACTACACCCTGACCCCGCTGCCTGGCAGAGATGCTCTCCTCATCTATTTACATCGGCCCCTCGCTACAGGTCGGACATGGCTAATAGACCCTTTTCTCAGAGATGCCATTGCGGGACAACCTCATTACACTAGTTAGGGGTCTGCTCCTTTTATGTACCAAGGTATGGGTAGCAGACGTATCTTCACTAGTTAGGTCTACTACCCGTGCCTTGGCAGATAAAAGTAGCAGACCTTAATCCATGAAAGTATTATGAGCGAGCATCCATCACTGGATGCATGTACGATGTTGATTTTAGGATATGATGGGAAATGTGCACCCCCTTAAGGGGTTGGGAAAGAAAGAAGCCTGGTGACCATCCTGATCACGTGACCTCACATTGTTACACTACACGGATCAGTCAGGACCTCTAGCCACCCACATCGATTTCCCGAAATGACAATGTAATCGGGGCCAATCAGGGACTGTGTCGTCGTAGTTGATGGAAAAACGGTAATGGCGTCTCCCGAAGCAACGAGCGGTAACGTCAACATTATCAAACACAACCATAAGTGCAGTTATTGCGGAAATAGACTCAATAACTGTTATACAAGCACAAGAGTATGCACTAGCGTTGTTTCTTGGCGGAAAACACATTTTCGCCGTTCTCAATCCCGTGTATCACTGAACAGCCACCGGGATGGAGTCACATGTTTTGTTACGCTGATTGGCTGAAGGAGCTTATCTGCCAAGGCAAGTACTCCCGCCCACTGAAATCGATGTGAGTGGCTGGAGGTCCAGAATGTTCCGTGTAGCGAAACAGAATGTGAAGTCACGTGATCAGGATGGTCTCCAGGCTATCTCTATCTAGCAATATAGGCTATCATTTGTACTACTTATTAATCCTAATTATTGTTCTTCTCGGGGTGCACAGACTTCTTCAGCCTGAGCGCCAAGATATCCAAGAAGCCGCTGGAGGGCTCCAAGATCACCCTTGAGCAAATAGAGCAGACAGACTCCATCCTGGTGGAGAACCTCCACCCCGGCCTCTCCGTCACGATGCTGACGCTGCACTTTGAGGGCAGCCAGGATTCAAATCTGAAGGTGAAGGAGGTCGTCATGCTCTCGGAGAGCACTGCACGGGTGACCTTTGTCCACCTTGAAGGTAAGTCCTTCTGCTGCACCGCGACATTTCATAGTGAAGGGCCGCATGTGCCAGTCCAATGACAAATTACAGATATTTAGTTACATTTGTTCCATTATACTTAACAAAGCCTCTGACCACAGTGTTTGTAATGATCCGGCCCCAACCCCATTCACTACTGGTTTTTCCTTGCTGCTGTTAGTGCAATGTTTGTCGTCCATGTTAATTAGTTATTCGGATCACATGTGTATTTAAGTTTCTTAGTACCTGCCCCAGCTGGTCGTTTCCTACTTTGTTTTAGGCTTTTCTGTTTACATGTACTAAAGCTTCCTTCTGCATTTGGGTTCCCCTCCTTCAAACAGGGTGCTTGAATTACATAAATGAGAACAAAATACGAAAGAATGTATTACATGTCAAACACGCCAATGACTAAAAAGGTGAAGCCCATTGCTAAAATAATTTCAATGATTGACCAAGTAGATGTTGATGTTCGCTGTGATAAAGTAACGTTGATCTATCTAGGCTATATATGGAGGAAAAAAAGGCAGTCACACCTGTTCTCGCCATCTATACAGCTATGGAGTTAAGCTGTGAAATGTCTTTTCTATCCATATACAGAAAATGTTACCTTAGAATCTGCCTTTGACATATTATATTAAATTATGTTTTTACTCTCCATGTCAGTGGGTGTTAAATAACTTTTAAAATTGCACATAGCATTGTTTAATGACCACTGAAACAAGGTAACTTGCACTGGATATAAATTGAATACTTTTCTTACATTATGATTTTATTATTTTATTTTATTATTACTATTAATATATAAAGGTATTGGATAAACCATCATTCTTCAGGTTGGGTAACTCATAATTTTCTTATCCTTGGATAGCAAAATGGCCACTGGAAAAGTATATTTGCCTTTGATCACTAGGATCTCCAGTTTTTCTTTTGATCAACTCTTTTCTCCATATCTAGCTGTGGAACATGTCCTGAATCATCCACACAAACTGAAGGATACCACCCTCACCGTGTCACCCTTCTATGTATTCAACCAACCGTCAGCTTGTCACGCACAAAGTGATCCATCACAGAGTAGTCAAAGTGTCTCCTCAGACGACAGCCCTGAGAGCAAGGTAGACCTTTTGGATTCTGTTCAACCACAGGCCAGTTCTCCGACTCTCAATAGTATTGACATCCGGCCCTATCAGCAGACCGCGTTAGCAACCGTCAACTCCAACATGAAGTATATTGACATAGTAGACAGAACCATGGAGGACGTCACAGAGGTCATGCCAGAGACACACTTGGTTGACATTACAATCCAGGACTCCATGAAACTCCAATTGTTCCAAATGAGCACCCTTTCACAGGGCATCCACCAGACACATCCCACTGTAAACATGCAGATCAAAGATGACGCTGTTAACCTCATCGGACCTGACAAACAGGCACTGGAGGTTCTGAAGACCACCATTGTCAACTTATTCGCTGGAATGGCTCAGGCAACGGTGACCCTTGACATTGAAATGGCCAAGTTCCTTGAACATGACGATGTGCGAGAAAAACTGCTGCAAACCTTCACTCAACTGGGGATTACCGCAATCTACACAGTGTTAAACAAGGTTGTCGTGGTTACTTCACTGTCTCAGGACCTGGCGACCCAGGCGTGTGTCTTGCTAACGTCCCAACTGTGTGCAATCTGCATCCCGGTGGAAAAGGAATACGAGTGCATGCTGTACTCTGAGGAGTGGTCGACGTTCCTTCAGACGTTAGGATTGTGTTCGGCGAGGGTGTCTGAAGATGGGGGGAATGTGGACGTGTTGACGCTGAAAGGATTGGAGGACGAGAAGCGTAGCAAAGTTACAGAATTCCTCCTTACCCCCATTGAGCAGGAGAAGTTCATCGCCATGGAGCCTGGCATGCTTCATTACGTCCAGATGTATTTCCATCAGCTGATGGCCGACATGAACCAAGTTGTGATTATTCCAGTAGATGGGAAAGAGCATTGCGGTTTAACGGTATGTCGCATGTTGACATCAAACACAAAACATTATTATCTTTAATACAATAGTGATGCATCATCATCAAGTTTTTTTTTAAACTCAAACCAATTTCTGCTTTCTTTTGCTAAATGCAAATTCTAGATTCGGGGCTTGGCTGGTCATTGTCAAAATGCACAAGAGCTCTTACAAAGCATGGTGTCATCAGTTTGTACCAAAACCATCACAGTAAACCAGTCGGGTGTGGCCCGCTTCCTGGTAGAAACGGAGGGGACCAGCATCCTTAACGAAATGCGGGCAAAGTTCCAGATCTGCATCGGCTTGGACAAGATCCACTGGGCACCGCTACAGAGTCAGGTGATGATCAACGTGACACAATTATTTCCCCATTATTGCATATATTGGTGTGTGTATATATAAGAAATATGGCATATCATATATGGTAAGTTGGTATATCACATCTGATGTGAGACCACACATTAATACTAATACTAATGGGGGTGTAATACTTTGGGGGTGGGGCTGGGGTGTGAGGGAAGGGAGGGTTACGAGAAGGGGATGTGGTTAAGGTGTGGGTTGGGGTTAGGGTGGGGGGTGAGGAAGGGGAGGGGGTTAGGGTTAGGATGGGGGAAGGGGAGGAGGTTAGGGGGAGATTTGGGTAAAGGCTGGGGTTAGGGTAGGGTGTGAGGAAGGGGAGGGGGTTATGGTTAGGATAGGGGGAGGTTAGGGTGAGGGCAAAGGTTGGGTTTAGGGTAGGGGCTGGGGTTAGGGTGGGGAGTTGGGAAGGGGAAGGTGCAAGGATAAGGGGAGGGGGGAGGTTAGGGTGAGGGCTGGGGTTAGGGTGGGGTGTGAGGGAGTGGAGGAAGGGGTTGGGATGCTCCTTGGAAAATTCTGCAGCAATCTGCATTTGGGGATTTTCTTCTTACCACAATCCACTTTTTTCATTCAAGGGCATCTTTGAAGATGCATGGAAACTCCTGTCCCACAGAAACTTCCAGAAAGTGGCTTCAGCTTGCCCTACAGCCAGCCTCCATTCAGCTTTAACAGACAACGGAGCTTCGGACAAAGGTAGTATATTACTTTGGCTATCTATTAGCGGTGAAACCGTTTGTTTATTCGCATTGAACTGTACGCTACGGGGTGCACGGTGCATGGATCGGTACGCACTGCAAACCGAACAATACATGAATCACTAACTGTAAATCATACATGTCAACAACGTCATGTGTAGACACAAACCAATCGAGTATATACTGGAATTAAAGTCAAGTGACACTCGCAGAGTCCGAGGTACAGAGACACGATTGGACACGGCGTGTCGCTTGGTCGGACCGGGCGCTGTGGCCTCGAGCACGGCGAGCTTTAGCACACAATCAGCAGCGGCTGAAGACATTCTGGCCTTTTGGACTGCACTGCAAATTCCTCAAATCGAGACCCCTCCCCCCCTCCCCCCGTACCTGAAATCGCCGCGGCGCTTTCTCAAAGGAAAAACAACGGAGCGGGTGGCGGACGGTGTCCAAACGCGTCTCAAGTCGACACGTCGATGAGACAATCGGCGGGACTAGGCGAACGAATGAAACCGCAGCCAAACACTAACAGCTTCTCACGGCAGCCTTCAGGCGACAATAGGCGGCTGATTACGGTAGGGCCAAAGAGATCTCCGCAGCGATGGAGAAATGCACAGGGACCATTTTTTTTTTGTGGTACACAATACGGGGTTCACAAACATGTATTTAGTGCTTGGCCCGATACACTTGCTACCTCACGCACATTTTCCAGCACACATTTTGCCCAGACAGCCTTTATTACACAAAAAGAACGAACAAGTTGACATGGAGCCATCTGTGCTAACTACGTACAGTCGGAGTCAGATCAACCTTTACTGTAACGGCTCATTACAGCAGACTGGCAGATAATGTTTTGACTCGGGAAGTAAAAAAATTCCTCCTAGATATTTTGAGGATGTCAAAACCAGAACCGTGCGTCTTATGAATTGTTTCACCCCTACTAACCATGGTTTATCTTTTGTTCGTTTCTTTAATCGACGCGGGTCATCAGGGAGCCGGGAAGAGGAGGAGGAGGAGGACGACGACGACGAAGATGAGGATCTTTACACAGCGGGGGACACCGGAGAGGACGCCATGATGCTCGACAACGCTAGTGCCGGCCCTTCCTCGCTGAAAGTTGGGCCGGGAGCCGCGGGCCTGAAGGAACGTGAACAAATGTCTCTGGCCATCCAGAACTCCCTGTTCTCCACTGCGGAGGAAGACGAACTGCAGATGGTCCTGGAGCTGTCCAGGCAGCAAGGTTCCTACGCGTCGTACCAGATGAGCACCCAGCCCTCGACGCCCAGGTGCCTTCGCACGCTACTTGAAGACATGAGAGCGGCCGACGTGGCCCACGTCCAAGTGTTTGCGGGCATCAGCAGTGACCTCATCCGCGCGGACATAGCGCTCAAAAAGAAGATCTCCCTCAGGCAGGTGGAGGAGAGCATGGAGCAGAAGGGGCTCACGGACATGTCGGAGTTCCACCGCCAGTGCGTGCAGGTGATCAAGAGGAAGCACGCGGTGGAGATCCAGGTGCAGGGCAACAGGCTCACGGTCTCCGGGTTCAAAGACTTTGTGGCCGAGGCGTTGCCCGACGTCCGGCTGCTGCTGCACAGGGTCTCCTCGCGCCGCGACGAGTCCGAACTCCTGAGCAACCTTCAGTGGGCGAGGCAGGACCCGGACACTTTGGCCATGACGCCGTACGAACCCGACACCATCGTGTTCATCGAGAACACCTGGAGGATGAAGGAGAAGGAGATGGCCGTCTTGCTTAACGGCCAGCCCCACATCATTGACCTCGTTAAGATGCAAGAGTACAACGTGGCCTCCGGGAAATCTGTGATGGTCGCTCGCACCGTGATCAGTGACTTGGACGTTGATGTAGAAGGTAAAAACGTTTTCTGGTTTCTATTTTGGGTGTGTGTGTGTGTGGAAATTAGACGGATAGAAATGTGTACTGATATAAACAGTATAAATCTAAGCTAGTACTTAGTATTCAATTATTAGCATGTCATTTTGAACCGCCTTATCAGATATTTGTATTGGGAATGTTGTCCTTAATGTTTTTAATGTTCAATACCAATTGATGACAGAGGAGGAGTGTTCTCTGCTGTCCAAACTGCCGGAGGTTTCCAGAATTGATGAGAATTCTGACGAATTCCAGGAGATGGTGACGAATTTCTACGGCAGCATCAAAGGATACCACAGCAAAATAAGGATTGTCAAGGTTGGAGAGACAATACAACAAAAACACTTTGATTCCCCCTAAATAATTGACAAATATTGTCTAACGATGTTATGTATTGTCCTCCAGGTGGAGAAACTGGGGAATCGCCTGCTGTACAATCAGTACAAGCTAAAGAAGGCCAGCATCTATCAAAGTGGCATACATAACGAGGTGGAACGAACCCTCTACCACGGAACGAGCGAGTCAAGCGTGAAGGACATATACCTTCATGGATTCAACAGAAGCTTCTGTGGGAAGAACGGTATGTGGAGCCTTTGATAGGTTTTGCTTTCCAACTGGAATTGTCTTGTTGTGCTACAGACTTTCAGTAAGTCAAAAGATCCTCCCAGATATTTTGAATCGGTCCTTTGGATTTGCCTAGAGGCCAATATCTCAAGTTGATTACTTCCGACATTGGAGGAGAAAAAACATGGCAGTAGTTTGACTTTCTAGGAAGGATATTTTCAATCCCTGAATATTGTAACAGTTTTTTAAATGTTACTTTTCTATTCTAATGTATCTCATTGTTGTGTTGTGTTCTCTTCACAGCCACGGTATATGGCCAGGGGGTGTATTTTGCTGTGAATTCTGCTCTGTCTGTGAATGATCAATACTCGCCACCAAACGCAGATGGACACAAGTTTATTTTTGTAGCAAAAGTGTTGACGGGGGACTTTACACTGGGCTGCAATACTATGAAAGCCGCACCCCTCAAAGAGAGCTCGGACATTCCCCTGAGATACGACAGTGTGACAGACAACCTCAGCAATCCCTCGATGTTTGTCATTTTTAACGATACACAGGCTTACCCAGAGTACCTGATTACATGCCAGAATATCCCCCGCTAAGCGTGCATGATACTAGGGGAAACTATGTTCCATTACAAAATGGGGAAATGGCAAGTAGTTATTACCTTAACTTTCTGACAATTTCTGAAACAACGTTTGAATTATTGTACTTGTATATGGAGTCATTTTATGAATTGGTCATTGGTCAGATATAGACTAACCTTTTATTTTATTACCGAAGTCCCAAACCAATTTAAACTAAATCTAAAACTCAACTCTATACCCGTTTAGGGATAGGTACCTTCGGCACCTTCGGACATAAATCGTTAATTCAATTGTGCTTAGCTAATTGGACGCAATTATACTGGTTTTGAATACCAGTATTTGTCTCAATACTGTGTTTACGACGTAAGTCAAAGCTCATAATGAATATTACAATAGTAAAATGTATGTCAAAAGAACAATAAAGTTTGATGTGCCGGTCTTAATCATTGATGTGTGTATGTTCATCAATTGTACTTAAACCCCAGAGACGTTCATCTTGAATACCTTTATTTTGAAGTAAGCGGCACCGGAAGAAACAGCGCCACTTCAATAAACAACACGCCTCTTTATAATGACAACAGCATTAACCTAGCCTGCGACTCATAAGAGATGTGCATTTTTTAAAGGGAATCGTAAACTGGAAAGTCAAATAAGGAATTTACCTTAGGTATGTTCAAGCAAGCATTGTGTAGAAATAGCGTAAACGTTCCTTAACCATTTGGTGTCGTACACCCATGCTTTAAACGTTGGCTACATAAGCTAGCTTATTAGCTAGGTTAG
Organism: Lota lota; assembly: GCA_026745465.1. NCBI lineage: Eukaryota > Metazoa > Chordata > Actinopteri > Gadiformes > Lotidae > Lota > Lota lota. The sequence continues at coordinate 2,320,372 of JACYXH010000135.1, read as the reverse complement.
CAAGCCAAGCTACCGGTTCTCTGCACACATGGGTTATTTACACTGAGTACAATCATGTCTATTAAATAATTGCTACACACAAATATAATGTATAGTAATGGACACAATCATTCACGGCAAAGGCTATCAGAAAATATATTTCCTTTTAGGATATATGCAGGCGTCGGTCGCTTTTCTTTGCATTTGAGGATAAATACGTTCGTTGTCTAATGAGAACATCGTTTGGTTGTTGTACTGGTTTGGTTTGGTTGTTGTACACATACTGTATATGTGGCTAGATTTATGAGATTATATGAATGCGTGCTATAAACGATGTTTCACAGTTTTCGGTGTTGTCCATTGTAGCTAATAGCGAGGTGAATCGCCTGTCCGGTGTGGAGGTCCACCATCCAGTATGTATGCCGTGTACAGACAAGCACACACTCCCACCGCAGTGGAGTTTTCTGTCTACTGCAACTTCATATCCAACAAGGAGAAGAATTTGGTTGTTGCGGGGACATCTCAGCTCTATGTCTACAGGATAATCCATGATGTGGAGGTGAAAAGGCCACTTCTATTCTAACTGCATTGACATTGAATTATATATGAAAGTAATGTTTCCTTTAAATCCTAATCAATTTGTATCATTGTTTTTAGACTACCTCAAAGGCTGAAAAGGCCCCAGGTATGTCCAAATATCTTCCTCTGATAAGGTTGTTATCATATATAAACGCCCATGATTTGGTCTACTTTTGGGCTGACTTGATTCTTGTCTCCTAACAGATGCCAAGACCAGAAAGGAGAAGCTGGAGCAGGTGGCGTCCTTCTCTCTCTTTGGCAATATCATGTCCATGGCCAGCGTCCAGCTGTCGGGAGCCAACAGGGATGCACTGCTGCTCAGTTTCAAAGATGCTAAGGTACCAGCCTCTGGGCAGTTGTACACTTAAGGGTTGGCTTTTATGTTGTGTACACTTATATACTTTCACAACATAGTCATGTCATTTATTTAATGTTAATGATATTTTGTGAATATAAGTGTGTGAATCTTATATTGCAAAAGCTTAACTGATTATTAAGCTAATCATATTAAATGAGGTGTAGTTGGAAGTGTGTACAAATATGTATGTCCAAGTCAAAATATTGTCCCATACCATGATTGGAAAAACAAAACAAAATGTTAAATGTACCTATATCTTCTCATGTTTTATAGTTGTCAGTGGTGGAGTATGATCCAGGCACCCATGACCTGAAGACTCTTTCTCTTCATTTCTTTGAGGAGCCAGAGCTGAGGGTACGTCTCTCTCTCTCTCTCTCTCTCACTCACTCACTCACTCACTCTCTCACTTCAACTGCTAATTCCAGCTTTTGCTGTTACATTGCCCTGCTTTTGCCTTATGTTCATCAGGATGGATTTGTGCAAAATGTCCACACCCCCATGGTACGTGTGGACCCGGAGAACCGCTGTGCTGTAATGCTGGTTTACGGCACTAAACTTGTTGTGTTGCCGTTCAGAAAGGACACTCTAACAGATGAACAGGAGGGGGGCGTTGGCGAAGGGTATGCATATATTTAAACACACACACACACCTCTGTATCCACTCCCAAGAGTGGATATATTTTGTTACATGGATGTATCTAGTGGATATCAAACCACTGTTCTTGCTCTCTTTCTTCTCCAGACCCAAGTCCAGCTTCCTTCCCAGCTACCTCATTGATGTCCGCGAGCTGGATGAGAAATTGCTAAACATCATCGACATGAAGTTCCTCCATGGCTACTATGAGCCCACACTGCTCATCCTTTTTGAGCCCAACCAAACGTGGCCTGGGTGAGTTCTGCAGTGCTTCCAGTCAAATTAGTTTTAGTGGTAGTTTTCTGTTTACTCAGGGTATCATGTTTGTAATGCATTACTGCGTGCAGTCTTTCTGATGACGAAAACAGATGAAAACAGAAAACTCTAAATAAACAATTTTAAATATAGAAACGTGGTGTGTATTTAAATCCTCATATTCAACCACACATGTAAGTAATTACAAATGTGACATTAAATTGTAATGAGTTCATGCAGCCACTGTTCAAACTGTGTGCTTTTGTGTGTCTGGCAGCCGCGTGGCAGTGCGCCAGGACACCTGCAGCATTGTGGCCATCTCCCTCAACATCATGCAGAAGGTGCACCCGGTCATCTGGTCCCTCACTAACTTGCCCTTTGACTGTACCCAGGTCATGGCTGTTCCCAAGCCCATCGGTGAGTGAGTCCTAAGCCCCTTGATTCGGGGGGGGTGGGGAAAAGATCCAGGGACCAAATTTGAATAGCCCCTTCAACACAGTTACAGTCTAAAAGCCCACATTATGACAAAATATGATTCTGGAAGAGTATAATCAGATTTAGCGAGGATTGGAATTTGCTAGGAACTTTTACGAAACTGTATCCATATTTATGTCACCAGCAAAACATAAATTGCTTAAAAATTGTGTTGTTCCTTTATAAAGAACTATGCAAATCCAAGCTTCACTACTCTCAAATGCTTTGAGTCATTTTAACAAGACCTAAATGGCTATGATTTCACGCAAAAGCAGTACAGAGTAGAATCTGTTACATTAATGTAACACCAGTGGATTACGTAAGGAAGTTGCCATGTTTACAGTACAACATTGACTACATCGTGGTGCGTCACGTGTAGGTGGCGTGGTCGTGTTTGCTGTGAATTCATTGCTGTACCTCAACCAGAGCGTTCCACCGTTCGGAGTTTCCCTCAATTCTCAAACGACCGGGACTACCGCCTTCCCACTGCGTGAGTGTTCTGGCCTGCATCTACCATGGCGCCGTCTGTCCGTCTGCATGGTTTGATAATACCCATCCATGAATCGGCCTATGTCTTCATTGTCCAGGTGTGCAGGAAGAGGTGAAGATCTCACTGGACTGCTCACAGTCCTCCTTCATCGGCCACGACAAGATGGTGATCTCGCTGAAGGGAGGTGAAATGTGAGTTTGGTGCCGGAAGGTTAATGCTGCGTGAAATCCTTCTCAGCCACAATGCTGTGGAAAAATACAACTCTGTTTAAAAGTCCTGCGGTGATGTTGCAGATTACAACCACCAATAACTAACGTCTCCATAAAATGGATGTATTAAAGAATGCGCACCCACTTATCAAAATCCCCCTCATAGTGCAGCGAACGGCCATTCGCTACACTATTTTACACGTGGATTAAAAAGTGAAACTCCATCATAGTCTGGGAGAGGGTTAAGCTTCTAGGACACTTGTATAGAACACCACGGTGTGTGTGTGTGGATGTGCAGAGTCCTAAACAAGGCTAGGGTGACCAATTGCTAAGCTAGCAAGCTAGTCATGTGGTTTTGGGGAGTGGCTCTTAAGGGAGGCCTGAAGATGGAATTGTATTCAGTTGGATACTTTCAAAATCGAGCTAACTGCTCCAATTAATAGCATAGGGTGCATCTACCTATTTACGCATTATATAATCTATATTAATAATTATAATGATTCATATTTTATAAAGCGCCTTTCTCTGACTCAAGGACGCTTTACAGAGACGAATAAATAACAGACAAAAATGCATGTACATACAAGCACAGTATTCATACAGGCAAACCTACATACATGCATACTAATATACATACATACATACTGACTTCCTGTTCTTCCCTCCACAGTTACGTGCTGACCCTCATCACAGACGGCATGAGGAGTGTGCGAGCCTTCCACTTTGACAAGGCAGCTGCCAGCGTCTTGACAACCTGCGTGAGTGAAGTTGGGATAGAAAAGAGAGGCAGCACTAGACCGCTTGGATAGAAGTCAATATTGATCAACAAACACGGAAAGAAAATTGTCATATTTTGTACGCGCACAATGTCATCATCATTGTTTACGATGAGTTAGTTATCAAAAATATGACATTTGAAATGTAAGGGGCAGTTCAATACTGAAACTGTCTTATAACTATAAATTACCATACAATGTAAGTAACTGGGATATGTATAGCTCGAATGCAGTCTATGTGACTGCCCTTGTAAGCCCTTGCTCATTGAATGACAGGATTCAGTACAAAAATGCGAGGCTCTGACTCACCTTGACTTTATTATGAGTATATAAAATGCAATGTACTTCACTTCTTAAGGCAACAGTTATTCTGCTCAAAGAGAATAGTTAGTGCTGATGCTCAGCCAGTAGTAAGGTACCATAGACGTATGAGAAGGATGTGGTTGGCAGCGTTGCGCTCTCCCCTCCTCCAGATGATGACCATGGAGCCCGGCTACCTGTTCCTGGGATCCCGCCTGGGCAACTCTCTGCTGCTGAAGTACACAGAGAAGCTGCAGGAGGCCCCCGCGGAGGAGGGCCAGCAGGAGAAGGAGAGGGACAAAGACAAGCCGGTAGGATCCCTGTTCTATGTGGTGTCCTTTTTTTTGGGGAAAGCTCAAGTGGACTCTTGTCGAGCCTCGTGAGACCATCTGATCTCAGAGTTCTCCTTCTGTTTCTCTCTGCACATCATTCTGGCCCCGCTAAATCCTCTCCCAGAAATTAGGAAATGATATGACCAATCAGCACTAGGGGGGGAGGGTTTCAGGTTTATGAACTGAAACGGTGAGTTCTAGCTCAGGACGTTCAAAGAGCGCCACAGGGACAATTTCCTGAGGAAAGTAGCATTCTACAGAGCAAGTATACGAAATAGACGGAATAATGATGTTGAAAGATGAACAAAGTATGTTCTCGAGTTTTTGCTTTATTTCGATCGAAATCGGCATGAGCAAAAGCCTCCCTTTGTTATTTATTTTCATTGGTGGGAGTTTTATAACTACTTAAGGCCGCGTTCATACGTGGAAATCAATTGCAAATATTCATTGTGGGACTTCATCCTGAAATGGCCCGTATCCGGGCAAAGCACCGCAAGATGACATATTATAGCCCGTGCAGTTGTGCAGATATACTGTATATATATACTTACTTTGGGTGTGTTATTTTCAGAAGAAAATCTGAAATAGGCCTAGTGATGAAGAGGTTAATATCGGGAAGGTCTCACGAGGCTAAATTCTGTCTGTGTTGATAATTTGTCAGAAGAGTCAAGGTATTACAGCTTACTTTTATTCCTATATTGATTTTGTTCACACCCCCTCTCCCCCACTGAGCATTGTCAAATAATTGAAAGGATTGCATGAAGCAGTGTTAACTTTTGATGTTGAATCTGTTGTGCTTGTTGTCAGGAGGAGCCACCTAGCAAAAAGAAGAGGATGGACACTTCGGCCAACTGGACGGGTATTTAGAGGAGATTCTGTTATGTATTGGAATGATGCCTCTAGAATATAGGTTTCTGAGTATCCCATTATTCACTTTTCACTTTTCTTTCAGATGAGGTGGATGAGATCGAAGTGTATGGCAGTGAGGCCCAGTCAGGCACTCAACTGGCTACCTATTCGTTTGAGGTAAAATAATCGGTTTCCTTGGCTGTCATGCGACTAAAGGATTCTGGATTGTAGTCATGGGTGGAGCAATGGACCCCATTTTCACCTGTCATTTGTCCACAGGTGTGCGACAGCATCCTCAACATTGGACCGTGTGCTAATGCCTCCATGGGCGAGCCGGCCTTCCTGTCTGAAGAGGTAAAGTGAGCTTTAAGGATCCCACGTGTCTGTGTGTCGCTGTAGTAGGGCCACGTCCTTTCTGACGCAGTTCTTAAAGGGGAAGTTCAGCGATTGAACACATTGAGTGGGAACGAGTTTTTAAAATGGTTAGTTTCACACTTTTCAATATAATCGGTGTAATACAGATTTCTTTACAAACAGTTAATCAAAGTCATTGTAAACTAAATCTAATTACCCAGATTATATTGGAAAGTTAAACTACGTAATTGAAATAATCTTTCCCAACAGCCAAACGCTAGGCTCATCGCTCAAGGTGGTTAATTGACAAACTGATACTATAATACCCTGAGATGTTTGGATACTACTGAACAGTGACTTGATTGTATACTCTTTGGTGATAACATGTTAACAATGTCACTTGAAGCCATTTCAGCAGTCTTTCTCTATACTGTTGATTAGTGTTGTAATGACATATTACTTAGTTAGTAGTAGTACTTTGGGGGGGGGGTGGTCGAGCATGTGTTGTCTGTGCATCTGTATTCCTTTCTGTCACCACATCATTCTTTTCTTCTCACTCAGCACCAGTGCTGAGCACAGCTGCAAAGTTGTCTTTTAAAACTATGCCCGTCTGTTCTCAGTTCCAGAGCAACCCTGAGCCTGACCTGGAGGTCGTGGTGTGCTCAGGTTTCGGCAAGAACGGCGCTCTGTCTGTGCTTCAGGTAAATATCGAACCGCGCTGCACTGTGCATGTGTGTGTGTGCAGACCGCTGCTGCCGCGCTGCGGCTCAAACGTGCGGTGGCGAGGGCCGTCTGCTGCAGGTTGAGCCATGCTGGTGCAACACTAAAGCCTGGGTTTACCAGGGCAGCCTCAGAGAACAACGGGGACGCCTGTAAATACCCCAGGGACAGGCTGCCTCCCAAGGGCCAAATATCCTCTTTGATTGATGCAGTCATTTCTGTCTGTCATTTCATTGTTGGAACAATCACCAAGTGTGTCTTTGGAACACAAAGGAGGCTTACTGGACCGGGAAAGCAGGTTATGTCATTCATTCATCCAGCAAAGCTAATGTGTGGATGTGCAGCAAACTCTGAATAGATTTAAACTTGTTTGAGTGGGTGATAGCTGCTCTTGGCACATGGGTGACAAATATCAAGCAACACAAAGTTAAATTGGTGTTATTACGTATTAACAAGTTAATGAGGTAACTGGTGCAAGACAAAATGTAGGATTTGATTGTATCCTGCAAAGGCAACAAAACACAAAAGCCAGCTTTGTATTGGTGTGTCATTTGTAGGCTTATAGCTTTATAGAGCGGTATTCATAGATATATGTCAGCAAGCATGGTCGAATTGGGATCCAATACAAAACAAACTTCAGCTATAGAGAAAGTTAACTCGTTTCAATATGGATGCAACTACATCTCCAAGTACAATTTGAATCTCATGGTGTATTTAACTTATGAGACACCCCCCAACCCGTTTGCCTGCTTGCCTCTTGACGTTCCTCTCGTTCATCTCTTGCGGGGCACCCTGCTGGTCCATGTGGGCATGGTGTGGTCTTACTTCGGTCCCCCAGAGAAGCATCAGACCGCAGGTGGTCACCACCTTTGAGCTGCCCGGCTGCCACGACATGTGGACGGTTATCTCCAATGAGGCCAAAGACGACAAAAAGGTAGCCATGTTTGGATCACTTTTCACCCACATTTATTGTATTCTAAAGTTAACTTTTACAGTAGAGCTGAGTGATCATTTTCTTTTGGGGGGGGGGGGGTCGAAAAGGATCACACAATTTTTTATTTTTTATTAATAGGACCTTTTTGACAGAGGTGTAATCAGGACAAATCCAGGTGTCGCTCATAGCACAAACTATGGGTCTGCTCCTTTTATGGAGCAGGGCACAGATGACTAAACTAGTCAAGATAAGTCTAACACCTGTGCCCTGCTACATAATAGGAGCAGACCCATGATTAAGGAAAAGAGTAACAATGAATGGAAATTGTTTTGAATCAAGCCTTTTAGTAAAGAAATACAAAAAAACATATGTACATATATTTACATATATATATTTCAGACAATTTGGTATTGATCAAGGACACTTACGCATGTATGTATGTATCGTGTATTAAACCTACCAGTCAGTGAAAAAGGAGGATTCGGGGGACAAAGGAGAGAAGGAGGCGTCGGAGCGTGGCGAGGGGGAGGACGACGAGGAGGAAGAGGAGGAGGAGGAGGAGGAGGAGGGGGAGGGGGAGGCAGGCGAGGACAAGGAGCAGGCAGGAAAGGAGGCGGAGGAGGGAGCCAAGGAGGACGAGAAACCCGCTGCGGAAGAGGACAAGAAGAAGCACGGCTTCCTCATCCTGAGCCGAGAGGACTCCACCATGGTACGCACGCACACACTGGGAACACATCCACCGTTGTGATTGGCCTCGTAGCCGGTCGCTCAAAGCATGCGCGCCCTCCTACCTGCAGATCCTGCAGACGGGCCAGGAGATCATGGAGCTGGACACCAGCGGCTTCGCCACGCAGGGACCCACCGTGTTTGCGGGCAACATCGGGGACAACAAGTACATCATCCAGGTGTCGCCCATGGGCATACGACTCCTGGAAGGAGGCAAGTCCATACGCGGTTCTAACTAAACCTAGGAAAGACGTCATATTTGAGAGCCGTCATTTGATTGTAATTAGTTAGAAATGCCATAGTCGTCAATAAGCTTTACTTTGTGAAATGCCCCTTTGACTATCTGTTTCTGTATGAGACAATTTAGATTTTAGATGGCTCCCGGCTTATTTCCGACCAATCGGGGCATCTCTTCCCTGATTGGTCGGGGAATTCATCTTGCCTGTCAATCACAGGTGTTTCAAGTGCAACCCCGGTGGAGAAACGTAGGAATGGAGCAGATAGGGAGTTTGTTTAGTTAAAAAGATCTTGCCCTCTCCCTTAACAACTCAAATCTTACCCACAGCAGCTTTGACTAGAGCACTTTTGTATAACAGCTGGTTGTGTGTGAATTCAATGTTTCTGTTGACCACCAGTTACCCAGCTGCACTTCATCCCGGTGGACCTGGGCTCCCCCATCGTGCACTGCTCCGTGGCCGACCCCCACGTGGTCATCATGACGGCGGACGGCGCGGTCACCATGTTTGTGCTGAAGAGCGACTCGTACCTGGGCAAGACACACAGGCTGGCCCTGCAGAAGCCCCACATCTCCACCGTGAGTCCCCCGGTCCACCAAACGAACCAACCATTTGATGCGTTTTGTCTCTTCATTCTATGACTTCTGTAACTCTTTGAGTTAGACTCTAGAATTGAGGCCTGATGGTACACAACAATAGCATTTCCACATCACATGTGACAAGACATGGTGAGATTGTCTTGTATGTTGAACTTTTGTAACGTTTGTCATTTGACGTTATAGTTTTGACACTATGGGGTTATTATCTCTTTATATTATAAAGTTCAATTCAATTGCACTCCAACTTTCCTGTTTACGTGAGTTATCATTTCAGTGTTTGCATTTCTCTCTCTGCCTCTCTCTCTCTCTCTCTCTCGCTGTCTCCCCCCTCCTCCTCGACAGCAATCGCGCGTGATCTCGCTGTGTGCGTACCGCGATGTGAGCGGCATGTTCACCACGGAGAACAAGGTGAGCTGCCCGGTCAGGGACGACACGGTGTGCCGCAGCCTGTCCGAGTCCGAGACCGTCTTCCAGGAGCTGAGGTAAATAAAGCACGTCAGCCTGTACCTTAAAGCGGTGAACCCACCAGCGGTTTCTTTTTCTTCTCTTATATGATCTTATATGATGTCTACAAAAAAAATGACGTAAACTATTTTTGATTACAATATTTATGTGCTCGTTTTATGGTTTGCTTGACGAGTCCTGTAGGAGCAGAAAATGACTATCGTGCATGATCAAGTGTTGATGACAGTATTAGGGTGTGCGATTTAAGTACAGAAAACATGGGGGTCGATTTGTCTCAACAGAATAGGATCCGTGCGTCAATTTGTAATCTTTATGTAGATTGACAATCCGTGTGTACATGGTGTACGTGTGTATCTGTAAATATAAAACCCTTTCACAAAAAAGAAATCGACTCCCATAAGAAAAGCTCAAAGAGAGATGGAAACGTTGAACAACGTTCATTCAGTGTGTGTGTGTGTGTGCGTGTGTGTGCGCGTGTGTGTGCGCGTGCGTGCGTGCGTGTGTGCGTGCGTGTATTTGTGTGTGTGTGTGTGTGTGTGTGTGTGTGTGTGTGTGTGTATTTGTGTGTGTGTGTGTGTGTGTGTGTGCGTGTGTGTGCGCGTGTGTGTGCGCGTGCGTGCGTGTGTGCGTGTGTGTGTGTATGTGTATTTGTGTGTGTGTGTGTGTGCGTGTGTGTGTGTGCGTGCGTGCGTGTGTGTGTGTTCCTAGCCACTCAATGGATGACGAGGAAGAGATGCTGTACGGCGACTGCAACGCGGAAATGGCCGCCAACAGGGACGACCCCACCCGCGGCTCCTCCACCTCCGCCCCCGCCGGGAGCGAGGGGGGCCTGGGCAAAGCCGAGCCCACCCACTGGTGCATGATAGTCCGCGAGAACGGCGTGATGGAGGTACCGCTCACGCACGCACTAGCACACACTAGCACACACCCACGCGCTTTGAACCATTGCTATGGGTGCTAGATATTGATTACGGTACTGATCATGGAAGTCCACATCTCATTGGTCAGAATATCAAATAAAAAACCTTGATCGATCATACAACCCAAAGACAATCATGAGTTGAAATGCCTCATTTCCTTTTCTGGAATCTTTCCTAGATTTACCAGCTTCCCGACTGGCGACTGGTGTTCCTGGTGAAGAACTTCCCCGTTGGCCAGAGGGTGTTGGTGGATAGTTCCTCGGGCCAATCGGCAACACAGGGGGAGGGTAAAAAAGAGGAGATGACGCGACAGGGAGAGATTCCTCTGGTCAAAGAGGTGACCCTGGTATCGCTTGGCAACAATCACACCAGGCCCTATCTGCTGGTAAGCCCAGATAAAGGATTCAATATGAAACCCTCTTTCTACTATTCTAATAATTGTACATTCCATGTTTCATGCTTGGTAATGGGAACAAAATGCAGGAGGATTGTCATTTGGATCATTTGGGACTTGATTGTATTACAGCTGCGGCTCAAAACTAAAAAAAGTGTGCCTGCCGATTCAGACCAGTTATCACCGCAACATGGTAAGGAGCTTGATTCTTTTTTTATTGTAAAGTATTTCCCTTTGTGGTGCAGGTGCACGTGGATCAGGAGCTGCTCATCTACGAAGCCTTCCCTTACGATCAGCAGCAGGCCCAGAACCTCAAAGTGCGCTTCAAGAAGGTAAGGGCCCTCGAATCACAGCCCCCGCTGGAGGAGAACGGAGCTCCTCCCAGTTGCATTGAAACCTCCCCATGGTTCTGCGTAGATGCCCCACAACATCAACTTCCGGGAGAAAAGGGCAAAGGTCAGGAAGGAACGGAGAGCCGATGGCGGGGAAGACGGAGTGGTCATCAAGAGCCGAGTGGCCAGGTTCCGATACTTTGAGGACATATCGGGATACTCTGGGGTAAGGGCTGGGTTCGTGCCAGGCCATTTTACAAGATGCATTATGGTGGGGAAGTACACCCACCAATGTTACCGATACCCTAGTATATTCACAATCTGATATTGACGTTCATCAAATTGAAGCATGAATTGATGTAAGCTATATCAGGCACAAACGGTTTTCAATCACAATTCGAGACACGTCACACATGAAAGAATGACCTACCTAACCCTTGACGGTACGACCACATAGTCATCATCACTACGAGACCGTAAACGACTGAAAGACTCCATGGGGGAAAAGAAAAGCATACGATGGCATAGCCCATTATGTCCCTGTTTTGTCTTTACACAACAGAGGTCTCGCTCGCTCGCACGACAACGTGACCTAAACTGACCTGCTCTCTCCTCCGCTGGCGGCCCCCCCTGTCTGCTCCAGGTGTTCATCTGCGGGCCGTCCCCCCACTGGATGCTGGTGACGTCCCGCGGCGCCCTGCGGCTCCACCCCATGACCATCGACGGCTCCATCGAGTCCTTCTCCCCCTTCCACAACATCAACTGTCCCAAAGGCTTCCTCTACTTCAACAAGCAGGTGAGCGCGCACACACACACACACACACACACGTACACACACGTACACACACACACACACACGTACACACACACGTACACACACGTACACACACGTACACACACACGTACACACACGTACACACACACGTACACACACACACACACACGTACACACACACGTACACACACACGTGTACACACACACACACACACGCACACACACACACACACACACACACACACACACACACACACACACACAGAATTCTGCATGCAATTTAGGTGTGCCCCTTCACTGTACTGAGTAGGGATTCTTTAGTAATACATTCTAGTATTAGAATATTATGAATCCGTTTTATTTTTTTCAAACATTATCCAGTTAATCTCCACTAAGGAAGCAGTACTAGGTAAGTAATTAGAGTAAGTCCAATGTGTGTGTGTGTGTGTGTGTGTGTGTGTGTAACCTCCCCCACCCCTTCCACAGGGAGAGCTGAGAATCAGTGTGCTGCCCACCTACTTGTCCTACGACGCCCCGTGGCCCGTCCGCAAAATCCCCCTGAGGTGCACCGTGCACTACGTCTCCTACCACGTGGAATCCAAGGCAAGACGCGCATGCACGCACCCCCACACACATCACCTGGCATGGCCGAATACAGTTACTGACTCACCGACCTGCACAACGCCAATGGCGTGGAGACACTCGACGCACTCACCAGGACTCCACACTAGCACCGTCTCAAACCCCTTCATAGTCTCGAGTCACTGCTTGTGTGCGTGCGTGTCTGCAGTGTGTCAACGCACACACTCGAGTTTGAGATCGAGCCGTTCTGCTCCCGGAGTGTTTTGACGGGAAGATGAAGACACGTGGATGGGAGCCATTTCCAAAGAACTGTTCAGTTGAATGTTTCGCTTGTTCTGTTGATGCTTCCCAGGTGTACGCCATCTGCACCAGTGTCAAAGAGCTGTGCACACGCATCCCCAGGATGACGGGGGAGGAGAAGGAGTTTGAAACCATAGACAGAGGTCAGACACCCCCCCCCCCCCCCCCCCCCGATATACAACTTGTTGTGTATTAGCCGTAGGAGTCTGTAGTCTGTATATTGTATTGTGTATTATTCTGCATATAACCTCTTCCCTGGCGTTCTCATCTCACGATGGAACACCGGGAACAAGGTGCTCCAAATGACATTGCGTTATTGCAGAGAGAGAGAGGGCGGGACTTTCAGTTACATGGGTTTTGTGGCGAGAGAGAGGGAGGGACTTCAGGTAGAGGGATGATGTTTCTTAAAAACTCCATATTTATTCTCCATGTAGTCGTCGTTCTTCTTTTCATGTTCTTATTCTTCTCACTCACTGAAACGGTAAACCGGCGTACACCGGAAGTAAGACAACGGAAGTTGCGTCGCTACAACTCATTACTTTATCACAGCCTAGTCTGTATAGGATGAGATCGGCGGTGGAAAGGTCTTGATTGAAGCTCTTTCTTGTGTCCGCCCGCCTGCAGACGAGCGCTACATCAACCCTCAGCAGGAGAAGTTCTCCATCCAGCTCATCTCCCCGGTCAGCTGGGAGACCATCCCCAATACACGGTAAGAGACGGCCCAGCAACCTCCCCAGCCCCGCCCACCATCCTCTGTCAAGCCAGTGGATTCATTGTTATTTACAAGGGAGGACAATATGATGATAATATGCAATTAGTCCTCTTACGGAAAAGAGCAGTATACGTTTTGCAGCACTTCCATAGAAACCATATGATAAACAATATATGAACCTCCAAAGACAGGCCATTATTGACCACATACAATAGAGCCCGTCTAAGTAGTGTTATATTGAAGAGGAGAGTGGCAGCTCCACTCGTCCTCTTCTTACAGAACAAAGAGCTCAGGAACAACCATCCCCGGTGTGAAAAACAGCTTGTTCCCTTTGCAGTGGATTGGCCGCAAGCGATGTCATTGGGCATCGCTGTGTCTCCTCATAAAAGGTACGTGACTGAGGTGTCTGTGTCTCTGAAGGATCGACCTGGAGGAGTGGGAGCACGTGACCTGCATGAAGACGGTGGCGTTGAAGAGCCAGGAGACGGTGTCGGGTCTGAAGGGCTACATCGCCGCCGGCACCTGCCTGATGCAGGGCGAGGAGGTCACCTGCAGGGGCAGGGTGAGTCCCTGCCGCAGTCATTCGCGACACAAGCCCTACCCCGCTTACCGCACCACCCGCGGTGTAGGGTGTCCCAGTTGGACAGTAGGTTTAGCGGTAGTAGCCGTTTTTGCCCTCCAGATGGCACTAAGAGCGGCGCCAATGCAGATGCTAGCTCCAGGAGTTAGTGGTAGAAGACATCTCCCACAATGCATTTCTATTTTCACTTCGACTATGGCCGCCAAACGTGAAAAGTACAAATGTAATAATATCTAAGCAATACATTAATTAAAACCAATATTATTGGTCGTAATGTCTTTGACATTTTCAGTTGGAAAAAGTGGATAGTTATATCTGCGATTTGTGTTTCGATTTTTTTTACGAGGACAAGCCGTTGACAAGTTGGAGTGTGTCCCAATTCATAGTGTTTATTTTGCCCCTGACTTCTTTTAGGAGGAACCACTACATCAAGGAGTCAGGGGTTGTAGTTTAGACAAATGGGACATGACCCATCGGTGTTCTGCGACGGCATCTTACCGTTAAACCGCATGCACTGGGTCAGAGAAAGTTCAGTTCATACAATTGGTCAAGACTGGTGGCCTCGACCTGACATTTCAACCAATAAAGGGGCTCAGTATCTTGCAAAAACCAGGCTTCATATGAATTACATTTATTGTGGATTCTTCTGTGATTGTGCAACATTTTAGAAGTAGGCCAAATCATCCAGATTGGCAATAAGTGTGTCGCACTGCATTTCTGACCCATTTAGATCCTCATCCTGGACATAATTGAGGTGGTGCCGGAACCAGGCCAGCCCCTGACCAAGAACAAGTTCAAAACCCTGTACGAGAAGGAGCAGAAGGGTCCGGTCACAGCTCTGTGCCACTGCAGCGGCTTCCTGGTCTCAGCCATCGGCCAGAAGGTCCTGGCACCGCTTGTCCCTTTTGCTACAAGTTCCCCATGTGTTAAAGCTGTTAACAGCGGTGTTCCAAACACTTGTTTTAGTGTACAGACCAAGGGTTTGAGACAACACCATGTCTTCTGAAATGCATTGGTATATTTTTGCAGAGTTTGTGTTTAGCTAAAAGTGCCGCCACAAAAAAAGTAACACATGGAGTTTCTATGCTTTGTTGATTGTCTATCGTCCATAATCTCTCATTTGAGCCCACCAGCAGCCACTTTTAGTAACTTGGATTTCACCCAAAACTATTTTTTTTTTCAATGTAGTTCAATTCTTTAGTTGATTATTTTTGCCCCAACCGATTCCAAACTCCTGGTCCTCCCGCAGATCTTCCTGTGGAGCCTGAAGGACAACGACCTCACCGGCATGGCCTTCATCGACACGCAGCTCCACATCCACCAGATGTTCAGCATCAAGAACTTCATCCTGGCTGCGGACCTCATGAAGAGCGTCTCGCTGCTGCGCTACCAGACGGAGAGCAAGACCCTTTCCCTCGTCAGCCGGGTGAGTGAGACCACAGGGGTCTTTTTACCAGTGCAACCATTTACACATTTGTGTTGAATTGACGCTGAGTTCTAGGTCTTCATGTGCATGGAAAGCGTCACAATTTTGGTTCCGTCAAGCTGATGTGGTTTCTTTGAATGATTACATGGGAACGCTCGTAACTGAACTGAAACCCAATGATGTAGAACAGAAAACCCTGACTGTTCCAGGTTGTGTTGACTCTTACTAATCTAATCCATAGCCCTGGTCTAATTTCAGTCTTCCTAACCTACTTCCTGTTTATTTGTCTGTAACAGGATGCAAAGCCCTTGGAAGTTTACAGCATTGAGTTCATGGTGGACAACAACCAACTCGGATTCTTGGGTAACATTGCATTACGCAGCTATAGAGCTAAACATCAGTTCATTATTTTGAAGTACGAGTGATCTCATGGATTTCTTTCTTCTTTAACTTTAGTGTCGGACCGAGACAAGAATCTTTCTGTCTACATGTATTTACCTGAAGGTAAGGCTGAGAAGCTGATCTTAACTCCTATCCCTGTTTTAATAATCAAACTACTATTGCAAAGTAAGGCAGCCAGTTGTATGCAGACTTTCTTTAAACTTCATATTAGCTTTCAATTCCCAGGAATATCTGAAGAATGCATGCTTGTGTTCTACAAATAAATATGAGTTGCCAACTCACAGCCTTGCATCGCATGCGACTCAAGTGGGTTGTTGGTTTGACTGTTGCAGCCAAGGAGAGCTTCGGGGGCATGCGCCTGCTGCGTCGGGCCGATTTCAACGCCGGCGCCAACGTCAACACCTTCTGGAGGATGCCCTGCAGGGGGTCAATGGACGTGGCCAGCAAGAAGTCCCTCACCTGGGACAACAAGCAGATCACCTGGTTCGGTAGGTGTCTCTGGCTCTCTCTGGCTCACAAAAAAAAAAAAGAAGAATGAATGAATGCCCCCCTGTGCTTTCTACCCTATGTTACAGTATATTCTCGAGTGCCTACTCAAACATCGGCAGCTTTCCCAGGTGCTGATGTACTATTGAAGCGTAAACCGTGCCCGTGTCCCTGTGCTTCCTCAGCCACGCTGGACGGAGGTCTGGGCCTGCTCCTCCCCATGCAGGAGAAGACTTACCGCCGACTGCTCATGCTGCAGAACGCCCTGAACACCATGCTGCCCCACCACGCAGGCCTCAACCCAAAGGCCTTCAGGTACAAACACATGCAAAGAACTTCTCACAGGATTTGGCCGGTTTGCGTAGAACCAGGGTCAACTGTTGACGTTTAAAATTCCCACATGTAAATCAGCCATGGTTTCTGTTCAACTCATCCCCTCTTGCGGTGTAGGCGCGTTCCGAAACTGGGCAGTTTGGCGAGCCATTGACATCCATTATATTCCAAACGAGTGTTTAGAAGCTCCCATAGCGGTATCTTTGTTTGTCCAACACAAGTAGGCGCATACGAACTGCCCTGGCTAGGTAGCTTTTCTCCAATAGTGTCCTCAAACGAGCAAATCCACAAGTTTGATTCTTGTGTTTGCACGCCACTGCGAATGCTCACTGACTTTAGAGACTTAGGCGCACAGTTAAGAGTTCTATGCAGTTAGTGGCTGCGTGGCCAATTGCGAATAACGGATCATGCTAACCATACACCGCAAGAGGGGTTGAGTTGAACCAAAATCCTAGCTCATTTACATCTGGAAATATACTAGGTCAACTGACTTGGGGTCTCAACAACGTTTAGTAATTTAGTTTTTATCACTGTATTCAAAAGAGACACCCTGCTTGACCCCCGCTTTCACTTCATTGATTGCATCTACAAATGCAACGATCCCTAACCCTTTACAATAAAATATAACAGTGTAATAGTGTAGTGTATTAAGTTGTGTCAAATCACTGAATGTTGCCTTGCTTTAGCCATTCAAGTTGCAGCTGTCTTCATATAGGGAACTCCTGAAAGGGATTAGGTTTCATCAGAATTGCAACAGAGGATAGGCTCCTTATTTACTTACGTCAGTGTAAAGGCAATGTGCCATCAACAGTGGAGGGCCTAATAGTTAGCTAGCCTGGCATCGCCAGACGAAGTCTGGAACTTCACTTCCGTTCATTTTCAATTTCCAAAGGGCAGACCAAAATGCCCCTGGACGCAATTGGAAAGGCCTACAACCAATCATCTTTCTTCTCAACAAAAGCTTTGTGTAGTCAGTTGTTATTATTTCAGTGAAAACACGCCATCCAGTTAGTTTAATACTGTCTTGAACAGCGGCCGCCATCTCTGCACCGTCATGGTATTTATCCCGCCTCATATCAGATAAACGGTTGTGATTGGTCGGTCTATCTTGTACTGGGCAGAAATAAAGTATGTTTGTATGGGAGGGGAGCCAGACCTTACCTGCAGAGCAAATTAAACATCCGTCTGGTTCCCAGGCTAGTGGTTAGCCTGGGAACCAGACAAAGCAAGCTCATGTTTTATTTATTATTTGCTCTGGCATATGTCAGGTTTAATACGATGATTGTACTGCGGTTTTGTTGCTCTGATTGGTTGTAGGTTTATCCAATTGTGTCCTGGGGCATTTTGGTCAGCGGCCGTTGATAACGCCCCTTGGCAATCTAAAATTAATCAAGGTTCCAGACTAATACACATTTGGGAATTGGTCTGGCGATGTCACACTACCTAGTAGTAGTAGTAGGAAAATGGTATAGTAAAATGGTAATGGCAATTTTGACAGCCCTATAAAAAAAACAACTGGACAGAGTGCAGAGTAACCACAGGAATTGTAGAGGCAAGGTTAGTCTTTTTTTCTTCAGTGGTTCATTCAAGCAGTTGACGTTAGTGAAGTGCTTTCTATTACACAGCAGTGGTACAGCTCAGCAAGAGTGCATTCATCTAGACAACTCTTAACAAAGCATTCCCAGCGATCTGCACGGTTGACACATGACTGGAGAACAAGTGGCCCAGGTACCAACTGAAGCGTGTCCTCCAGAATGCTCCACAGCGACAGGCGCACGCTGCAGAACGCCGTGCGCAACATCCTGGACGGGGAGCTCCTCAACAAGTACCTGTACCTGAGCACCATGGAGCGCAGCGAGCTGGCCAAGAAGATAGGCACCACTCAGGACATCGTAAGTGGGGCCGCTGGAGGCCAGCAATCTGCTATTTTGGGTGTATATATATATATATATATATATATATAAATAAATAAAAAGTGCTGTAGGGAGAGCTATAACTTTAGGGTAATTTGTTAGAAATGCCATAAACATTAGTGAGGGAAGTGTTCTGGTTGACTCAAACACAACAATAGCGGAGAAAGGCGAGGAGGGGGTGTGTCTTTCGGGCTGTTTTTTTTTTTAAATATATAATAATTTCTCCTCATTCCTCTCCAGATCTTGGATGACCTCCTGGAGATTGACAGAGTAACGGCTCACTTCTGAGCCTCAACATTCCCATGGCCGCAGTGTCCCACCAGCCATTTATTTTATAGTAAAACAATTTGAAATGAAGAAAAAAAAAAAAAAGTACTATCAGTTTTCTTTTGTGAACATGAATTGTGTTATTGTGCAAAATACTTTTTTTTTTTTTCAATATTTTGTACACAAATTTATGATAAAACTCGATTTCAGAATCCTGAAATGTGTTCTTTATTTGTATGATGTGCATAGTCAGATGAGCGCTATTGAGGAAAAGGCTTCACATTTAATGTTAAAACAACTGACAATATCTTGCCTTTTGTTAACTGCGTCACGGTTTTAAATTATACCTTCAATGGATATCTGGCGTAAAAGAACACTAATATCACTGGAGAAGACGTTTTCCTGAAGTTTATAAAATAAAGAAAAGGTTTGCCTGAAATTTGAAACTAAATTACAAAAAATAGTATATCATGGTAAAAACATTAAACGTCTGTCTATCAGTTAAAGCAATTGTGGTATAATAAAAAGTTAATTCTTCCTAGCGATGCCCATTGACTATCACAATGGGAGCTGGTGAAAAATCAATAGCACTTCTGCCTTGTTTTTGCCAACGTTGTCCTTCCGTTGAGACCAATATTCTCTGCTCCTTTTAGTGGTGTGGTATTCACTCCCTCTACCTCAGGTACTCGAACGTCTCCGCATCCAGGGACATGAGACCAAAATACGACAGAAGGTTCACAAACGATCGCGTCAGAGTCATCATTGCCACCTCGGAGCTGAAAAAAAAAAATCAAATCTATTATAGAACGCTATGGTTTGTCTTTGGAACTCCAAATAGAGATTTGCTCCATACATACCGCAGGGCCAGTTCAAACTTGAGGCTCTCCCATGCAGTTCGCATCCAGCACAGTGCTTTGAGTTTGGACAACACCCCCGTCCTCTCCGCCTGGAACTTCCCCCACCCACGTACCGCACTAAATGACAGAACAGCAACCATACACATAATCAGTGCAGAGGTCACCCTCTACCACACAACTTGGGGCCCCCCCACCCCACCCCACCCACCACAATATGGCACATAGCTGTGCTCACCTCTTGGCCATGACGTAGTAGCGGTCCACCGGGGCGCCCAGGGAGATGTTGATGCTCCGCACAGTGTTGAGGTTGCGGAACACCAGCAGCATGGGCCTGGGCATGGACTTGAGCACCTGCATGATGCTCTGGAAGCGGTGCATGGCCATGTCCTGCATGTACACCGTCTCCTCGCGGCTCAGCAGGCTGGACAGGCCCAGCTCGCGCATGTTGATGGGCCGCTGCAGCAGCATCTCGCTGAACAGGAAGTACTCTGCGGACACAAAAGCCGCGGGAGGGGGATACTGAGCTCGGGCGCTTGCATGGACTACGTGGTCGTGTTGCCGTTTGTTCGATTATTCTGATATTAAAGTGAGATTGGTGTTTGAAAGTTTGACGGTGATTATTTGATATGCCGTGTGTTCATTACAAAATGTACACTAGAGTTGAAAGGAAAAGCAAAAACACTGAAACTGTATTAGATGAAGTATATTTAATGATATAGCTATGAAAACTTCAATGCCGTATGCCTGTAAAATGTAGAAAGATAAAGGATGCAATACTGATGTTAAGGTTATTGGTATAACCATTACTGATGTTAAATGCCGTTAACCAAAATAGTAGTAGAATTTTGAGCTTTTTTTTTTTTTTGTTTGGTTAAAGTGGTCGTGTATAGTGCAGGTTTGGAGATCTTTATATTTTTTTTTTTTTAGTGTGTTTGAAAAGAAACTAGGTATTCTTGTGGTTTGTTTTTTGTATATTTAAAAATTAAAGTATTGTTTGATAATTTTGATTTGTATTTGGGAATATTAGAGGACAGGTGTTTTGTTTTGGATACACGACAAATTAGTGAGGGGGGGACAGCGAGGGTGTGGCAGTGTGATACTTCTGAATTCAGCAGAGCAACATTTCAATACGTCGCCACGGTACGTTGGAGGAGGGGGTGTTTTTCAACTGATTGGAATGCAGCCTAAGCATTCACTTCTTCATCAAAATTAAGTGCTCAGTTCCCAGACCTAAGATTGTACATAGTGAGACTGAACACAAAATTTCACTTTTCCCCCCCACTGAGCCAGTCCAGTGCAACTAGTGGATTGAATCACTACAAAATCACTTAAATCCCAAATTCCCCCACTGTGCTCATGACCAGGACATTTAACATCAAATAATGCCAACTGCTCGCCTCTCAGTCTCCGTCTCTTAATTCAGTGAGCATGTGCAGAGGCGTGCAGACACAGATCTGATCGGTTGTGGGCACTACTGGAGAAAGCTTCCTCGCCAGGGCAGTTTGTATGCGCTTACAAACCAAGATACAGCTATGGGAGCTTCTTCTAAACACTCAATTTCGGAATGCGTCTACACCGCGAGTTCTACAAAAACCATGGCTGATTTACATCTCGACATAGACAATGTCAACAGTTAGCCTAGGGTCTTAACAAACAGGCCAAATCCTTTAAGCCTCTTGGACACTGATAGTAAAACACCAGGGTGTGTAGTTGATCTCATTTACAACGTCACTCATTATAACGCTCATACACAACGACGGTACCAGCTTAAAAATATATATATAAAACACTAGCGTGGGACTCAACCATGGGGATAACAAGTTTCTTAAATGTCAGCGTTTGAATTGGGGGGGAAACGGGGTCACTTACACTTATCATTTCATCTTTCTTGCACTGTACAGATACATTGCAGTCCTTCATATTTCCGTATCAACAAATTCTAACCAACTTACAACTATACAGGAAAACCGCCTTAAAGAGCCAGTGAGCCCACTTGTTTCAGCTGGAATTCGAACACAGAAGGAAATTGAAATTCATCAATAAGGATTGATGCTGATATGTGACTGTTGAGGAACCACGCCTAAGAATTTTACTCTTGCGTACTCTTGATTCTGATTCATTTTCCTCTAAATCAGGGGACTTATTTCAGTAACAGTGATAAAATGGCTTAGATCACTATGTTAACGATCTTTTTTTTTTCCGTTTAAAACGATAACGGTTTGGGTTCACTGGCTCTTGAACCATTCATCAAGCTGTTCTGTTTACAGGAAGAAACCGTCCTCACCTTCGACCCCGAGCGTAGCAGAGTGCTTCTTCATGGCTGCCTCGTCACGCAAAATGATGGCCCTCCATAGCTTGCAGAGGGACGCACGGTC
This sequence comes from Lota lota, assembly GCA_026745465.1. Lineage (NCBI taxonomy): Eukaryota > Metazoa > Chordata > Actinopteri > Gadiformes > Lotidae > Lota > Lota lota. The sequence continues at coordinate 2,298,449 of JACYXH010000135.1, read as the reverse complement.
GCTGCAAAGTTCAAAGTTCCCACTCAGTTATAGTCCTGGATCACCCGTCTATCTATGGGGTGCACTGTAACCATTAGTCGAGGCAAGGGTTCAATTGTGGATGGGCCAAGTCTCTTATTGTCAGTCTGTTTGACAATTCAAATTGAACGTTTTTGATAAGTGTGTTAATTTTCAACTTCTTGGAACAGACCTTCTTTGGTCTCTGCCAATAGTTGTCAACAGCTATGAATAACCCGTCCAAAAATGCCGAACTTGTAAAAAAATTTGAAACTATGCAGACCCGTGTTGCACACAGCGGGCGATTCAAATCAGCTTTGCTCATCTGCTGGCCAAACAAACCCATGACAACACCTTGAACGGAGAGATGGACGCTGTACCTTTGACTGAGCTGTTGATACAAGCCGTGATCCAACAGCACCAGCTCTGCCCTGTTGTCCCGACCTCGTCTCACCAGAACTGCAGCACAAGCAAATAATGACAGCCCCACTCGTAGTGGGACAAGAGTAGGCAGTAAATGGCAATTACGGAAATTACATACACGCACACCTCTTACATTATTGCAATGTTTTTACAAGGTCAGTATTTTATTGTTGACTCAGTAGTCTTAATCGGGGTAATATAATTAAATCATGCACCTGTATTATGAAAATCCAAAATGGAGTGTATGGAGTGTCATTAATGCCAAAATACCATCACATTGTATGTTAATATTATGAACTAATATATACACACACGCGCATGCGTGCGTGCATGGATGTGTATATATAATATATATGCTACATCACAAGTTATAGTCGTAATGGGGAATGTGTGTTCATTCACTTTGAACACACATTGAACACGTCATTTCATAAATGACTGTGGCAAGCTCTTGAGTTAGGAAGCCGTTAGTCATTTATCCTGCCCCTCCAGTTGAATTCGTTGATCCTGTTCCCTGTCCTTGTGGTGAGGCCTGATGTACGTGTTACCCACCGTTGCCCGGGTGTGGGTCTGCGTGAATGAAGCCCGTGCTGAAGATTTGCTCTGCGAACGTGCGGATCAGTTTGTCAGCCGTCTGCAAGGCACACATGGTGCGTGTTGTGTTATAATGCTGTGGTGATCATCACTGTGCTTATGGCTGATACCATCATAATCATCATCATCTCTTACGTCTTTCAAACTCAGTCCTTGTTTCGTGATCTCTGCCACGTTGTTCACTTTGCAGCCCTCGCAGAACTCTGCCGTCAGCACCCTCTTTAAGCAGAACAAAATAACTTCATCAGTGGCATGTCCAGACTCATTGAAAAGGAGTTGCAAAGAATGTAACCGGGCCAACCCAGCCTTTACAAAAAGGTTTGGAAAACGCCTATTTAACTAAACGTACTTATTTTATTAATATGTACGATTTAGTAGAAATGGCAATCAGAGTAGCCAATCACATTTCTGTGTGAACATGTGCCTTTAAGGCTGCCCCCTGCAAGCGATGCTATTTTTCCCCCTCACCTTACTGGTTTCCTTCCAGAAGACTTTGGGAACAACGATAAATTTCAAGTGATTGAGTTCCACTGCGCACCTCTCTGAGTTCTTGGCCTCATTTTCAAAGTCCAACTCTTGGGCCAACGTCTCCTTCAAGTCCTGCAGCGATCAAGAATCACAGCGTCAATTGGATCAATCAAATCACCATATATCATAAGATCAAAAAGCATATAGTCACATCATCATATTATTTGATTTATCAAAAACAAATTGAAGAATCGTTGCTTGTCCCTAACCTAGAATGCCAACCTTGAGCACCCATCTGAATCCAAAGCTGGGGTGCATGAACTCAACAATGTCCAAGAGGAATTCCATTGTTTGGATGTCGCCATCGAAGCGATGCCTGAGGTCTATGTATTGCACCTGTGGGAAAACAAACCAACAAACGTCATGGCTTTCAAACCCAAAAGACTGTGGAGAAGACAAAGTCTCTCAGTTACTTTTGTCATGGCGGAACCCACCTTCACAGCAACAGGTGTGCCGTCAAACAGTTCCGCCTTGTGTACCTGGGCTAAGCTGGCTGCGGCTATTGGCTCTGGGTCAAACTTTCTAAATAGCTCATCTGGGGATTTACCAAAGTCTTCTTTGAACAGAGTGTCCACCTGTCATTCAGAAAATGGGGGTACAAGCAAAAGTGCAATGCTGATCATCTTCTCCCAACAAGTATTACAACAACCAAATATGAGCAATAATGTTTGACAGTCTCACTGTGGATCCAGACAAGGTTATGCCGATGTCACCACTTCCGATAAAAACAACCATCATAACTTCAAAACGCACCTCTTTGTATCCCCTGATCAGTGCCTTGTCCTCCAGTATCTGCAGCGTACGAATGTATTCGACTGGGAAGAGGTGGTTGAAGGAGCACAGGCCCTGGCCCAGCTTGATGTAAATCCCCCCGTTTCTCACCGCACCGCTCACCATACGGTCGGCCGCCCTCTGGTGGCACGCAGACATCGCTGCCAGGTAGGGTGGGCTGCTCTGGCAGGGCGACACACATTTGTGACACAAGTTTAGTTCCACTTGAAATAAAACCTAGCAGTGGGCTCAGGTATGGGGAGACATTTTGCTTGTGGTGGGTGTGGGTGTGTGTGTGTGTGTGTGTGTGTGTGTGTGTGTGTGTGTGTGTGTGTGTGTGTGTGTGTGTGTGTGTGTGTGTGTGTGTGTGTGTGTGTGTGTGTGTGTAAAAGTGAGCAAGTTTGATTGGAATGGCTAGCGAAGTCAATTTCTAGCACTTTTTTTGCACAGCAATGCGGTCTCTCAGCTTGAACAGAAGTTAGCTGAAGACATGACTGTTTCGAACTGTAACACACTTTATATGATACCTAAACCCATTGATTTTAAAAATGCAATCAATTATACCTCATCAAGGTGGCGTAACGCCACATTGGTGGTCCACCAGTAGTCCACTGAGATGAGGCACCCAATAGTCAGCGATCTGAGGAGAGTTAATACACTTTTTTTTTTTAAAGAACCAGTACACTGTAGTGTGACTTGATGACGATGACGTAATCAGACCTGAAGAGCCGTCTTTTGCCTGCCACAATGTTCCTTATCTTCCTCCTCTGCTGAGAGTCCACCAGGGCGAATCCAACCACCCCAATGGCAATAGCAACCGTGACCCCCAAAATAGCCTTCCGTTTCCGCGTCATGCTCTTCCCATCCCTGGAAAGGACAAGAAGTCAAGACAGGAGTTTGATTGTAGTGGGTACAGACATGGAACAGATTAGGTCGACACATGTTGCTGATGTGCAATACCCACCTCAGTGAACTACTCAGTGATCTCAGGTGGTGTGGTGAGCCGGGATGTGCACATCTGGAGAACAGGGACATGTGGCGCACACACAAGTGCACCTAGGAAGGAGGGCGAGAAAACAAGCTGCATGGGGAACCACTCTGCCACACCTAGCCAGGGCATAGCGTTTGAGGGTTTTGTGGAGTTCGTTTGGGTGGGGGTGGGGGGGGGGGGGGGGGGGGGGGTCTGCGTCAAGGCCATTGTGACCAGCCTAGAAACGTTGTTGTTTTACCGCCAGTCCCTGTGTGTTTAAGGGACAAAATGTCTCCACACTGACAAATTGGTTTACTGATTAGCCGTAGCCCGTGTCAGGGACTTAGACAGTCCCCGGTTGGTTTGAAATATTTAAAGAAATGTGAAACTCCTAAGTGATCCCAAGGCTTCGGTAGCCTCAATGGCAGCTACCAAAGCTTTTAGGAAATTGCCTTAACGTTAAGGCTCGAGGTTGAGGAAATATGACTAGACAACTATGACATTCTTTATTTACAACATCACCGAGTCTTAACGAAATTTGACACAACTGTCTTTTTTTTTTTTTACATTTCTAACCCCAACAACTTAGCATCGAGCTGCCGATGCAAAGTAAGGCGCATTTCGCATTGACTGTCGGGTCTAACTTACCGACTCGTCTATAATGCTGGTAGTAATGTTTACATTGCGAGGCTTTTCGATCTGAACGGCCTGGTAACGGTTATGTTGTACTCCTGATCTAGTTAGCGGACTCATGCTATAGCTACAGTTAAAAAAAAAAAAAAAAAAAACAACCAGTGAGACATTTTACCACTTTTGATGCCTCCACAGCCATGCTTTGTGGGCGCCGAGCAGAGCAGTCAACGGCGGTGGCGGAATCCACTAGCTAACGTTGTCCCTCGTTCTTGGCAACGGCGTGACCTTTCGTGTTCGGCGTCGTTCTCGAGCGCTTCCTATAGAGTAAGGTTACTCCTTTCAGCATAGCATGAGGCTGCTACGTTTTTGGGTCACACGGATGCCGTCCCTGGTCCGTCCCAGAAAAAACAAAATATCGAGAAAAAAGAATTAGAACTCCAACCTTTTCAGTCTAGTATTAACCAGGCTAACGCCATTCATCCATTTCACCAAAAAATAATAATATGTATATATATATATATATATATATATATAAAAGAAGAGGTTTGTCTTAATGTTTTATGATCTAGTTCGTCCCTGCCTGGTCGGTTTGCCCCGCCCAGGCCCCCATCAGATGACTCAGCTATTCATTCATAGAGTCGCATTCCATTGCGTTACATTACGTTAAGTGTTTTTAAGCTGACGCGTTTCAGTTCAATTCCAGGTTGAAGCTGCAGCATTCGAACGTGAAGATACAACTCAGAAATGGCAAGAATCATGCGAGTACACACAACTAATCAAATAGGCAGCTGCTTCAAGAGCTACATTTAAGAAACAAGAGATCGTAAATGTGTATTTATTCATTTATTTATTCATATTGTCATGGGCCAATATGCAGTCTGAGCAGATCGGTTTTAGTCTGAGACAGAAGAGTGCAGTTACTGTGGAGCTCGCTACATCATTGTGGAGCCAGGAACGCAAACAATCTGAATTTAGTTGAGCAGCAGCTGAAACCTCCTCATAGTGAGGGAGCAGCAAACCGTTTGGCAGAGACAGAGCGTAGGTGGACGGCCTGGGTGTATGCAGGGTGCGGAGGAGCGGTGTAGTGTGGAATAACTTGGGTTTGTTGAAGACTAGCCAGGCTGCTGCATCCTGGATGAGCTGCAGAGGACGAATGGCACATGCAGGCAGACCAGCCAGAAGGGAGTCGCAGTAGTCTGCTTGGCCTTCAGCCTGAGGAATGGGCGTATCTTCCTGGAAGTCGTGGAGCACGAATCTGCAGGAGTTGGTGGTCGCAGAGGTGATGGCAGCAAAGGACAGCTGGTCGTCCAAACTTTCCCTTGAAGGAAGAGCAGCTCAGCCTTGTCCAGATGGAGCTTCAGGTGGTGTGTTGACATCCACTGAGAGACGCCATCTGGGTTTTAGACCGTGACCACACAGAATTAGGTGTCATCTGCATAGCTGTGGTAGGAAAAGCCATTTGACCGAATGACAGAACCCAGTGACTTGGTGTACCCTGAGGGCCCCAGTTAGTGAGCGACTACAAGGTTCTGACACAGATTCTTTCCAGGGGACACTGTAAGTGCGATCCTTGAGGTAGGAAGTGAACAGGGAGAGTGCAGAGCCTGAGACTCCCAGTTCTCAGTACTGTGTCAAATGTTGCTGAAAGGTCCAGCAGAATGGCGATGGAGAGCAAGTTTCTCTGTGACGGCAAGGAAGGCAGTCTCCATTGAGTGGCCTGCCTTGAACCCAGACTGGTGAGGGTCGAGATGGTTGTTGTGGTAGAGTGTTTTCGTACTAAATGGTAGAAGAGAGACAGGTCTGGAATTTGTTACATCACATTGGTTGAGTCTTGGTTTCTTTAAAAGTTGGTTCACTCTTGCTGCTTTTAAGAGTGTTTGGAAAGCAACCAGTTGTCAAAGAGGTATTGTTGAGATTGGTGAGAGAACTAAGGAGGTTGGGAGAAATGCACTGAAGGTGAGAGGGGATAGGGTCGAGAGGACAGGTGGTTGGACGGTGGGAAGTAACCAGGGCGAGCCTGCTGATAGGTGAGAGGACAGAGAGAGTCCACAGAAGAGGACAAAGTGGAGAGAAGAGTGTTCCTTCCTATCCGGAGGCATGGGTGAGAAGGAGTCATGTAACTCAACACGTCTCTATCAGCAATAGTATTCAACAGCAATTTCTAAACAACCGTGCTACTCTGTTTGTTTGTTATTTCATTCCAAACTAGTCTAAAAAACATTCAGTTCGAAACAAACAGGGCACTCTTGTTCATAGAAGCGCAGTAGCTTCCACATCAAATAAGGCTATTTAAATATGCATATGGATATTTGGTAAAGATTATTATTGAAGGAGCCCGTTGATTCTGGATCGGGGGGGGGGGGGGTTCAAATACAAACAATAAAGCAATACATTTGATCATTTTATAACATCTGCTGCTTGTATAGTCCTATGTCTCTGCTGCTGGGGTGCGTCATCCGTGATGGAACCTGGAATGGAGCTGCTCCACATGGATCGTCTCTCCTGATCCACGGCCATTTTGAAACATTCTCCTCTGATCTTTCGGATGGCCATGCTGAGAAAAAAATAGATCCCAAAAGAAGTGACAGTGATCAGTCTGGAGGAAATCATAAAAAAAAAATGTTTGAGCTCCATCAGTTCATTGTTAGGCTAATCATTTACAAGAAGAGAGCATTTAACATGGCACCAACTCTGCCTAGAAGTGAAGGATTATCCAAAAAAAATTATCTGAAAAAATATTGATAATGAAAATGAGAGAATGAGAATGTATTTAATTGTTAAGTGATATGAAGCATTTGTCATGGTATGCTGGTGATATAAAGAAAATACACTATCAAAATATAGAATATAAATATTTAATACAAAATATATAATGTACAGGTGTGCAATTGGCAACATGGTTAATCAGTTTAAATCTGACGAAACCCAACCCAAACAACGTGCATCCTTTGCTGCATATCAGCGAACATGCTTCAGTGATCATAAAACAATGGCCTAGTACATTTTATTATTAACTATTACTATGCATATCTATTTTTACATGTGCCATTTGTAAAACTTTGTTTTGTGTTGTCTAGTGTTTGTGCTATTAAATATATGTAAAAAAAATAATATATGTAAACAATAAATGACAAACAATTCATGTATTTAACACTTTATTTTCAGGAATTATTAGCATCATTTTTACTCTGTTATTAGTTTAACATAAGCCTATTGTATAGTTTGCTCCAGGTTTTCTCCTGGTTTACTTCATGTATACCCTTGTGTAACATATTAAGTAATATCTGTTTAACATCCACAATATTTTGTTAGAAGATCTGCACAATGGTGCAGGCAGGCTATTTGGGCAACTGGGCATTAGACCCAGTGTTATGGTTACGTATTTCCATGTGCCATGGGAACAAAACTAAAAGAAAAGGCACCCATGAGATCAGAAAAACATCTCTCGTTTTATGTTACATCATCTTACATCAGAAAGTCTGCAATAGGTCCCATGGCAGTTCTCTGTGCTTTTTATATTTTATGGAACATTTGAGATCAATTAGGATTAATTAAATGTCAGAATTGTTATGCAATGTTTCAATACTGAACTTCATAAAAACGACACAAATTACGATATATAAAGTAAATAAACGAAATGGTGCTTAAAAAATAGATTAGGTATGGCCCCCTACAGTAACAGAATAGTATTACTTGTCTTTACATTTACATTTACACATTTACATAATCACACACTACTTTGACTTTGTTTATATACCTTTTTTTTCTTTTTCTTCTGTGCGCTAATGTAACATGAGGAACCAAACACCTCAGTCGTCATCATCGGACTACCGGAAGCTGTATGATCCTGTAGCTGCAGCCTTCCTGTTTACGGGCGGGAAGAGCGAACAGACGCAACGTTAGTGTTTTGTATATTAGGTTATTATTGGCTACGCCTTCGTGCATGGTCATCGGAAAATCCCTTACTTGCATTTATATGACAGGCGAAGAATTGCGAAAATCAAATGGTATTTTATCTGCACCACTATTATTACACGTTGACGGGATTTTAGAGTGCAAAACAGATGGACGACCCCGCGGATTCTGGTGGTGGCAACACGGCAGAGGGCCCCGTGGTGCAGGTGGCAGAGATCCGCTGGCCGATCGGAGCTCTGCCTCTGCGTTTGCTGGAGTGGAAAGTCAAACCCGGATCTCTTGTCAACGTGGACTCGGTGCTGGCCTTGTGTGCCCCGATTTCTTTGGCGATAGAGACTGGTCCAAAGCCGCACAAACATGTAAACAGGCTCCCGGAGAAGAAGGTGAAGTCAGACCGCGCTGGAGTGATCAAGGAGCTATGCTGTCAGCTCGGACAGGTCATACCCCCTGGGTGAGTTCAACGCAGGCTGACTAGCTCTCGCCAACCTCTCCTATTGCCCTTCATGGACTCACACAACACGTAAACTTAAAGTTGGTTCCTATAGCCATTGAATAATATGCATTAGCTTGTAGGCTAGCAGCTAGTCCGCTAGCTAAAAAAAGAAAAAAAGCACAGATCTGCTCAGCGTCGGGATGGGTGGAAGCAAAACACCGTCGGGCTCACAACTTTTTCGTAGTTTATTTGGCGGTTTAAAAACGTTCTAATTGGCTATAGACGGACTGGGATACATACTGGGATATATTGCCATAATGACTACTATGTTGTAACTATGCGGTCTTACTTGACTGTCTAAAGTTAATGCAGTGCCTACAAGTAAGTTACTAGACAGGTGGAGCGGATCGCCGTCCCACATTGTAACGTTACCCGATGTTACGACCTCGGTAGATGACGCACCCCCGTCGACAAGAAACACAATATTGAGTGAATATTGCTCCCAAAGAAGAAAACACGTTGAAGATGAAAAAGAAAAAATGATTGTGATCATAACGTTTAGTGGTTGTTTGCTCTCGTTTTTCTCATCGGTACATTGTAAGAACAGCACAGGCTAACAGCGCTAACGGACGCACCGTTGACAGGCGACAGTGCACGGAGGGAGTTCATGTAGACTCCTTGTGTCTACGAAGGTGCTTTCTCTGGAAATACAGCCCACATGTACATGTACATACAGCTGCATTTGCTAGAGCAAAAATACTGTTTGGTTAAAATACGGTGCTACGTTGGTTTTCTCGTTTCCTATTGCCAAGATTAGGGGGTGTGTGTTCTAGCGCAACCTGTTCTTTATAGATACACAAAACACCTGCTACTTAGAAACGGGAACAGCATAGTTGCAAATGTTCAGAAGAAGCACTCTTGTCAACAGTTCAGTTAACTTATATTGGCATTGGCAAATTTTGTTAAATTCGTTTTGTGTTTTGTATGGCTCTGATCCAAGTCTACCGGTATATTTAAACTTGTTACAATTCTGAACTGTATTGCCCTCCATCTGAATATTTCTTCTGGGTGATATTTCATATCATATATTGTCTTTGTCTTCCGTATGAACAATTTCAGACACGTAACTCAAACTGACCTGACGCTGTGTAAAATCCGTTTACTCACTTGTATTTTCAATAACAGGGGTGTCATCGTCCGAATTGAAGAATGCAGCCACCCCATAGTGATGAAAGGACTTTGTGCTGAATGTGGACAGGATTTGACACAGTAAGGAAACCTTTATATAATCACGCTTTTAGGGTGTGCTGATGTTTCCACACACTTCATCATATTCAATCTCTAGAGAAAAGTGTACAAATCAATGAATGTATTGCATTGCAATGAAAGCTTTACTTTGATAAATCATTCAACTCAAGGGTTTTAGTTTTCTGTCTGAATCAATTAGCTCAGAAGTAGATGCATCCATTTTACATTTTGAACAAAATAGATGCAATGCATTTCATAGTGCGGGCTAAAGCTGCTTTCATGTATATTATGCCATCTGGAGTGTCATATCATCCACTTATCTAGTATTCAGTGACTTTAACATGTATGGCATCATTCCCCATATGCCTATTGAGTGGAGAGAACCACATCCCGTATGGATTGCAGATGTTAACGTTATCTTGAGTTTCATTTGATTGTTAAAACTGTGGAAACGCTATCCCTGGTCTAATAGGGCTGGGGAATATGGAAAAATATGGTGGCATGACACTCAAGGGAAACGTTACAGAATATTATTATACAAGTCAATGCTTGTGAATTAGAAATATGATTCTAAATGGGGTTAAAACCTTAAAAGATGTGGTCATTTAAAGTTAACCAGACTAATACTGCTTAAATATATCGTTGTGAGCATATGTTCTCATCATAATACATTTAGATGAGGCCTATTATCTTGTTATTATTATAAACAATTATCTTGACTTCATAACTATACAATACCACTCAGAGACAATAACCAAACATTTACAGTAAAAAGATAATTGTATGGACGGCTATATCATTGAAGCCAGCAGGGGGCACCAGAGATTGTGCATGTGAGTAGGACACCATACCATTTCCTTCACTGGCTTCAAGTCATTTGGGAAACAATTTGACATGGCAGGCTGCTCATATATGAAGAGATCTCACCTTTCTCTCTGGTGCATTTGTATGGCAATGGGCCAGCTATTGTTTGCAACAGTCTGTTGGACAACCATATAAGCAGAGGTGCACGAATCCACTGACCAGAAGTTCCATCACCATAGTGACTGATGCCAGTTAGTAACAGAATCAAGACGCTTCTTTTTAGAGCGCACATGAATGGATAGCATTGGAATTGACAGAAGTCTCAAGCTAAAAAAAGGTATTGATTTTTTTCAATGTCAATAGATATATTGAAATATAAGTATACCCCCCGCATTAGGAAATATTTTCTTGTTGACAATCACAGTAGATGTGCTAGATGCATTTAAAGATCATTTAAATCATACGATTGCTTCACACTCAATCAATTTCTTTACACTGTTATCCTCCACTCAGGCTACAGGGCACTAATGGGAATCAGCAAGTGCCCTTCTCCACGGCAACGGTCTCCATGGTGCACAGCGTGCCTGAGTTGATGGTCAGCTCAGAGGTAAGCCACGTCTTTAGAGAAAACATTGTTGTCCGTAGACACGACCCTTGTGACGTCTTTAAACGCCATCTCATAGCCGTTGGGGACCAATATCTGTGCCCAACCTCTTGGAAACGGTATAGAAAATAAACGGACCCTAGGATTTTAGAATTAGTAAATTCAGATAAAAAGAAAACAATTTCCTGAACACTGTTGCCGTTGTTGGCTACCACTTTTCACTGTGGTGGTTGGTTCTCTGGAAGTTCTTATGAATACCCTCCACTCTCCATCAGTGTTGTATTTTAATCTGGACTAAACATTTCTGCACCAAATACTATTTTATAACACGAGTTAAAATTGTCTGAATGTGAAGAATGGTCTAAGAATGGCTACTTGGCCCTAGATTGTTTTAGACAATGGTGGGAAATCACCATCCATTTAATGCACTGCTAGCAGTTGACATCTTGTAAAGATTCCTCCTTTCCATGTCCCCCTCCCTCCATACCTCTCTTCCTCTAAACGCACGCCCTGCCGCAGCAAGCAGAACAGCTGGGCAGAGAGGACCATACAAGGCTGCATCGGAACAAGAAGCTGGTGCTCATGGTGGACCTGGACCAGACGCTGATCCACACCACGGAGCAGCACTGCCCACGCATGTCCAACAAGGTATTCAAACGCAAGCCGCGCTCCCGCTGATGTGCACTCGAAACAGGCGTCCTGGGCAGCTCTGTGTACAACATACCAGCCCCACGCCCGCACGCGTCCACGCGTTGGATGCACTGCGTGTGGATCTGTGTGCTTTCGTCGTTGCCTTTGCTGTCAGTTCATGGATGGTGGTTCACACAATCCTTTTTCAACTACTTCAACCCAAGCCAAAACCGTTTGAGTATCTAAATCTGGCTAGAAACCATAAATCAAACTTCAGTCTCTTTTCTTGATCCGATCATGTTAAAGTGGAGTCCTGTGTTTTGTTTCCCCAGGGGATTTTCCACTTCCAGCTGGGGCGAGGAGACCCTATGCTCCATACACGACTGCGTCCGCACTGCAAGGAGTTTCTGGAGAAAATAGCCAAGCTCTACGAGCTGCATGTCTTCACATTCGGAAGCCGTCCCTATGCACATACTATTGCAGGTAGATTATGTTTTTATGTGTACTGGTCACTTGTTGCATGTCATAATTCGAGCAAAACGCTTTCCTAAAGCTTAAAACATTCTCGTGCCTCGCAACCTGGCCAGCTCCCGTTCTATTACCACCTATATGTTAGCAGTGGATATATGTGATGTCTGGCTCCTCTTTTAAGCAGGTTAAAACCCTGTAGCATGCAAAAACGCGTGGTTGTTATTGTAGTGCTAAGTTCTGAACACAGGAGGGCAGAATTTGTCCTTTTTCCACATTCTGAAGCGTGTTTTATTCCCCAGATTTCATGTTCGCCTACCATGTTTGCCAACATGGTAGGAACTACACGTACAATAGCTGGTGAATCGACAAGTAAAAATAGACAGACATCCTACCTTTTTGTTAATCCCTTGAATTAAAAAAATAGAACGTAAATATAGACAATTAAGTTTGTCTTATCTGCCCCCTTCGGGTTTTAACATGTCAAACCGTGGATGGAAAGAGACTGAAGAGGAAGAGAGAATAGCACTGAGTATATTGTTTACAGCGCCATCCCATTTTCCTACTCTGACCACAAACCCTTCAGCGTACAAGAGGGAGTCTCTGGTCCCTAGTCCAGGGATGGATCTGCCTCTCATGATGGAAGTCTGTTGGAAGTAATGCATTTGAGAAAGCACTGTCGGAGTTTGCTTGAAGCTTCCGAGGGCGACCGAGGTTAGCACTCGTCTGATTGGTTGTGCCTGCGCGGCCGCCATGGGTTACTATAAGGATGACCTATTCCAGACCAACAGTGTATTCTCCCACACTTCACCACTCCTCCGCGCCCTGCACTGGCTACTAGTAGCTGCTCGAATCCGATTCAAGTCTCTAGTACTTGCCTTCCATGCTGCTCACGGCTCCGGCCCATCCTATATCCAGGACATGGTCAAACCATACACCCCAGCCCGTCCACTATGCTCTGAGACTGACAAATGGTTTGCTACTCCCTCACCACGTGAGGACCACAGCCGCCGTTCAGCAACGTCTCCGTTGTTTGCTGTCCTGTCTCCACAATGGTGGAACGAGCTCCCAACTGTCATCAGGACAGCTGAAACCCTACCCATCTTCCAACGCAGACTGAAAACTCAGCTTGGCCCATTTATCTTTTAAAGCGGTTAGCTTATTTAATTAATTGTATGTACTCTCACAATTCTTGCACTTTCTGGGTTGTATCTTCATTGTTGAATGCACCTATAGGAAGTTGTTTTGGACAAAAGCGTCAGCTAAATAAATGTAATGGAATGAATTATTGCATTAATTGGCTGTATGCCATTAAATGCTGTGTGTGGCAGCCTCTCTTGAAGAGATGGTCTAGAAAGAGCAATAATAAGACTATCCTGTTTGATGTCGTGAGAGACAAAACAGGATGCTGGAGAATTGACCGTAACCCCATACCAAGGTCCACAAATAAGCAGGCAGTGCAGATTTCTTCCTACGTTTTATAATAAAATAGCATATACCTAGATAAAAGACTGCCAGCTCTCAGTGGAGAGATGGCATTAAAAGAAAACGAAGGGAAGAGGGTCATTATGCAAATGTTGTTTCTGGTTGCTCATGAAGGGATTCCTGCGATGCATTTCTAACGTTTATGTTCAGAGCGCATGTGTGTGATTCATTTACATTTGTTTTGATTTTATTCTCGCAGGTTTTTTGGACCCTGAAAAGAAACTATTTTCTCACCGCATCCTGTCCAGGGACGAATGCATTGATCCTTTCTCCAAGACGGGGAATCTAAGGTTTTAATCTTTATATTCTCTATAAACAATTATGGCTCAATCAATTAATCACAAACCTCTCACACCTGCTTGCTTTTCAAAGCCAATGCTGGGAGTAAGAAGGTTAAAACTGATTTAGCTGACTGTAGACTCTAAATTATCGCAATATGTTAAAGGTGCTTTGGGTAAGATTGAAGAGCCATAATATTTGTGTAATTTGCTAGAAATGCCATAGCCACCAGTCAGCCATTCATAAGAAAAATACTAAGTGAGAATATCGGTTGACTGTGTCTATCCCTTTTTGTATGAGCCAATTTCGATTTTAGATGGCTCATTTCTGATCATCTCTTCCTGATTGGTTTTGGTAATCCATCTTGCCTGTCAATCACAGTGAATGCAATACTTGTCAACGGTGTAGAAACATATTGTGGGAGGGAGGGGACGTTGTTTTGAGTATGTTTTTCAAAATCTTCTGCTCTTTACTGCTATCTCTTTTTACAACTCAAGTCTTACCCAAAGCAACTTAACTTAAAAAAACAACAACTGCTGTAGCCAGGTTTATAAGCCCAGTGCTGCCCCACATTCCTGATATAAAAGGTGTTACTATACTGTGGAAGATAATCAAGATCATTTTGTAATAATATAATAAATCTTTCTTAATTATTATAATTATTTAGACTAGGCAAATTAAGACAACCATTAACTGTTTGATTAACCAACTTGGGTAATGCCGAATATTTTAGTGTAACCTTTTGCCTCTGACCAGGTGTAGGCCTATCACCGCGTTGCACACAGGCTATCACATTAAAGACAGCATATGTCATGTGTTGTGACTGTAAGTATAGGCCTATGGTGACGTTTTTATTGGAGCTATAACCCAATCAACTATTATTAGAAAGGCGTTAAAAGACCTGCTGCTGCAGCAGAAGCTGTAGACTGAATTCCCTCTTCTATCAATTCTTTAGTTTTTATTTCCAATAAAGCTCACAAATGTCATCGAGTGGAACAACTCCAGCGCATGCATCTCTCGCTCATCTTCCATTAAAGCAACGGAGTAGCCAGTTAGTTTCACAGGAGCAGAAGGAATTAGCGGGGGGGAAGCATTGTCCAATGAGGTTATAGATAATTCAATAGTTTCACCTAACGAGGAGTGTTTGAATAACGACAAGTGTAGGTCTACTACTTTTTGCGCAAACGTAATAAATATTAAAATGGGAAGAGTGAAGCCCATACTCCAGTGAGATGCAGGCTGCTTATTGCATCCTGCAACTGAGATGAATGAAACAATCTCGGTGACCGAACATAATGATGGCACGTCTTGTCCACAACTCGTTCTGTGCATGTGCACAATACTAATAGTTTTTGAGTCACCTGATGGGCTCCTGCAGTCGGCAAATATCAAGTTGAGCGGCCAATCGCGTGTTTAAGGACTATATTGGCCAATAATCATCAGTGGCTGATGGATCGGTGCATCACTATAATGTGGTGTAGGCAAGTATGTAGAGGCCTCGTATTTAGTGAAGGATTTATTATTGTACTAATAAAACAATGGTGGATTCACGCATAGTCCGTTGCATTCTACACCCACTGCCCTGAAATGAAATCCGATTGGTTATTTATGTGTTTGTGTATTTATTTCTGAATGTGTTGTGTTTCGCAGCAACCTCTTCCCATGCGGTGACTCCATGGTGTGCATCATCGACGACCGGGAGGACGTGTGGAAGTTTGCACCCAATCTCATCACTGTGAAGAAGTACATCTACTTCCAAGGCACTGGGGACATCAACGCCCCCCCTGGCTCACGGGAAGCCAAGAAGGGTACAGTGCAATTCAATAGTGACAGCAGGCCACTAAATCAATGTAGAGATATCATTATTTTTTTATATTTGAAATCGTGTATTAGATGACGAAATAATTGTTTTCTCCTTGCAACAAAGAATGCTGTGTACAATTTTAAAGTTATTTTCCTATGTAAAATATACAAAAAAGAAAATGACCCATAAACATGTAGCCTCAAGTCACAGTCCTAAGCTGACATTTCTAACATTCCTGAGCTCACGTGATTGGCGAGCCGCACGTGAGCGCAGCCAAATAATCACCGTCATCATGAGTCATCATCACCACCATAATCATATTCTTAACCGGTGTCCTGAGAACTTGTATAATGAGCCGTGCTGCCTGTAATCCTGCCAAACCTAATTCAGAAGCCTACTCCGAGGGGACCTCTTTAGAGGGTCCTCCTGACCATGCCCATGCACCTCCTTCTGGGCTCAGCTGCTCATTCATGGGCCGCGGACAAGGGAAATCCACATGGAGACGCTAGAACATCCCTTGATTGTTAGGGCAGTAAGTCCCGGTCCCCAGCGATCGCCAGTCGAATGGGGCTAGTCAATGTTTCTCATAAGGGGAAGTCTCGTTTCTATTGGTTTCTAAGGGGAAATCGTCACACCTATACACCAATTGCTCTTAATTGTACTGACATGCGTTAAACCTGCACGATGAAACTTGTTGACAGGTTCACCTCTTGTTCAAATGTAGCTTTTTCATTGCAGCCAGTTTTTCCCCTTTTTAAAAACCACCCAAAAATATCAGATCAGATATTGATTCTTTGAAAATCCTAATCAATTTGGTCTGTAAAGATGTAGAGGAAAGAAAGTGAGTAAAAGGGATGGCTACAGTGAAAGTAAAATGGTGCAGGTTTAAGTAGTTGGCAGAGATAAGGTGTAGGCAAGGTCATGAACTTAAACCAAGTAAAGAATCCTCTTAATTTAAGCGCTTTCTTGGGCTCGATATGTTGTAATTAAGTATGTTGGCCTTGCCATTGCTAATCATGAGCTGTAGAGGCTATAAACAGTTTGTCCAAATATCCCTTTCAAACTGCAGCGTTCTTACCTAGAGCTAAGAGATGGCTTTCCATTTGAAGGCCCGCAATGTCCGGTCCGGCTGCTGTCCGGTCCGGCTGCTGTCCAGTCCAGCTGCTGTCCGGTCCGGCTGCTGTCCGGTCCGGTCCGGCTGCTGTCCGGTCCGGCTGCTGTCCAGTCCAGCTGCTGTCCGGTCCGGCTGCTGTCCGGTCCGGTCCGGCTGCTGTCCGGTCCGGCTGCTGTCCGGTCCGGTCCAGCTGCTGTCCGGTCCGGTCCGGCTGCTGTCCGGTCCGGTCCGGCTGCTGTCCGGTCCGGTCCGGCTGCTGTCCGGTCCGGTCCGGCTGCTGTCCGGTCCGGTCCGGCTGCTGTCCGGTCCGGTCCGGCTGCTGTCCGGTCCGGTCCGGCTGCTGTCCGGTCCGGTCCGGCTGCTGTCCGGTCCGGTCCGGCTGCTGTCCGGTCCGGCTGCTGTCCGGTCCGGTCCGGCTGCTGTCCGGTCCGGCTGCTGTCCGGTCCGGTCCGGCTGCTGTCCGGTCCGGTCCGGCTGCTGTCCGGTCCGGTCCGGCTGCTGTCCGGTCCGGTCCGGCTGCTGTCCGGTCCGGTCCGGCTGCTGTCCGGTCCGGTCCGGCTGCTGTCCGGTCCGGTCCGGCTGCTGTCCGGTCCGGCTGCTGTCCGGTCCGGCTGCTGTCCGGTCCGGTCCGGCTGCTGTCCGGTCCAGCTGCTGTCCGGTCCGGTCCGGCTGCTGTCCGGTCCGGTCCGGCTGCTGTCCGGTCCGGTCCAGCTGCTGTCCGGTCCGGCTGCTGTCCGGTCCGGTCCGGCTGCTGTCCGGTCCGGTCCGGCTGCTGTCCGGTCGTCAACATGATTCTAAAGCCGATTTGTTTCATTCCCCAGCGAGTCGGCCTGCTGAGAGCGCCGAACCCACGGGGACATCGGGAGCTGAGGAGCAGAACAATGGCATCAAAAAAAGAGGGAGGGAGCCCAACACCAACAATGGTGACAAGGAGGAGCCCAACGCACTTTCATCAACTCAGGCCACGCCAGCAGAAGCGCAAAGGACACATGCCACTGGGGGGGGGGAGGACAAAGCGGACCCGGACCGAGAGCCGGGTCGCCAGGGGGAATCTAGGTTGACACCGGCGGAGACAGAGGACCGGACGGATCCTGGCGCCCGGGACGGAAGCACCAGGACACCGGGCTCGGTAGAGACCGACAGCTTAGAGAGGCCTTCCCCAGCGCAGGCCCACGCGGCCAACAACCTGGACTTTGACCTGTCCAGCGACAGTGACAGTGAGTCCATCGCGGACAAGCCCCCCGACGCGGCGACGGACAGCGTCGCCGGCGGCGACCCCAAGACCAGTCCGTCGAGGAGCCGCGATCAGCAGGACGCCGGCCCCACGCGGGAGGCCGAGCGAGGGGCCGAGCGAGGGGCCGAGCGAGGGGCCGGGCCAGAGGGAGAGGGAGAGGGAGAGGGAGAGGGAGAGGGAGAGGGGGGCCAAGAGAGGGAGGAAGGAGAGAGCGTTAAAGGGAAGGTTGAAGTAGCCGCAGAAGAAGAAAGTAGAGAGGCGGAAGCGGCAGGGAACAGCGCGACACACGCGGGGGAGCCTCCCCCGGGGGGAGCGGTCCTGCCGGGCCCCGAGGATCTGGGCAACGGCTGCTCGGACAAGAGGGAGCCGGAGACGGAGTCCCAGAACAGCGAGCTGTCCGGGGTCACCGCCGGCGAGGAGCTGCTGGAGCAGAGCATGGAGGAGGAGGAGGAGGAAGAGGAGGACAAGGAGGAGGAGGACCCCGACCAGGACGATCACCTCATCTACCTGGAGGAGGTGCTGCAGAGGATCCACGCCGAGTACTACGCCCGCTACGAGGTCTACCAGAGGAAGGAGGCCTCGGAGATGCCCGACATCCGCAAGATCATGCCGGAGCTGAAGGGCAAGGTGCTGGAGGGAGCCACCATCGTGTTCAGCGGCCTGTACCCCACCAACTACCCCATGGAGAGGACCCGCGAGTACTACCACGCCAAGGTGCTGGGGGCCAAGATCAGCAGGAGCCTGGTGCTCAGCGCCGACGACCCCTGTCGGACGACGCACCTCATCGCAGCCAGAGCCGGTACGTTGACAAACGGCTACTATTGTTCTTTTCTGATCTGTGCCAATGGGATTTGAATCCATTCCTGTGTGTTCAAGGACAATTAACAAAACGGAATTGCGGACGTATCGCTGCACTAATGCAATGCACACTAAGTAATAATGTGGTCGTAGCAATTGCGAATAGCAAATCTTTTCATTGTTTGTTCATGTGCTGACCAAAGTAAAGCCATCATGCTATATGCTGCGTGACTGCAGATCAGCAGTTGTTCGTGAGCACAGTGTTAGGGCAGCATTGGGGATCAATGCTAATCGTGTTTTGTAAAACGGAGTAGGAGTTCAAGAAGGGTGTGCCTAAGTTCCTCCGATTACCAGATTATTTCATGAATGATGTAGTAATCATTGGCTTGTCTCCTAATGATGGATTCCAGTATATCCCAATGTATTTCACCCAGGTTTTTTTCTTTTTCTAACACACACACATACACACAAACGCACCGTTCACAGCATCTAAACCGACGAGAGGCGGCATGCTGCCTCACATGTTTCTGCCTTTCTCTAAATGAACATGCCTGAGATGAATTTGTCACCAAGAGTACTAATAGTAAATATCTTTCTTTGAAGTACTTATGATGTGCTTAAGCAAATGGATTGTAATAACATTCTTTTCAATTCAATAGTGAATGGGGCTAGCTAAAATCATGGACATTTGTGAGTACATTCAAATCAAAAATACATATTTCATGCAAATTAAGTTGGGAGAAAATTCATGATCTTTACCCTCAGAGGTGACGTGAGAAATGTATTTACCTTCGAATGGAAAAGATTATACGGGAGATGATTTGAGCTCCAGTAAGGAGAGCCTGTGATTCACTTTCATGAATAGTTGGGTGAAACGAACATTTACCGTCTGCTTTTCAATATCTAAAGCAATGCAATCGCCTCCTGATACGGCAGTGGTAACTATGAGAATCAAAAAAGTCTGTGGCCAAAACAACTGTGCTGGGGCCAACCGATGTTCATGCATCAGTTGCTTGATTTAAGGAAACCTAATTACTCTGTTTACAGTCAAAGTTGGCCCAACAACCTTCTCGCTTTGCTGCATGCATCTGAATTGGAATGAATGCGACGTATGTATGCAGTGCACCCTCCCTTCTTGGGTCCTTGACGTTAACATTTAATTCTATTTTTTTTTTTAACGCCTTGATAGCGCAATCCTCATTTTGTACACATTCTTTGACCTTATTTCACTTTTAAAACGGATACGTTTTGCAGCATAACATGATGTGCTTTTGGTACAGCTGTCGAAAGTGGTGACCGCGGCTAGTTCCATTCTCTGAAGCATACAGCTGCTCAAGCTATACTTGCTCGTGTGATTCCTTATCGTTGGTTGTGGAGACAAGCCTGGCTGCTGGTGCATGTCATTGCGGTGTCTTCATGGTCCAAACCCTCAGGATAATTATATATACACCTGCAGGGGGTTGAGGCTGTTGAGGCTGCGATGAGCAGATCATGTGTCATGGGTTGTTCCCCTCGGTGCGAACAGGGACGGCAACATGGCATGCTGCTGTAGGCCAGAGGCTGAACAAGGCGTGTGGAAAGGAATGACAAAAAAAATGATTTAATCATATTTCATTTTTAAAGAAAACATCAATATATATTAAAAAAACAAGCCAACATGTGTTTTATTTTGGTACTTGAGATACTAAATTATTATACTAAAACAGAAAAGTAACACAGGTCTTTATTTGAGTTCATAAAAAAACAGCACGCATCACACAAGCGCACCAGGGGTGGATTTACTTCTCCACTCCCTCACTCTGCCCATTCCAGCATCCTTCACCCGAATCTGAGCTCGGTAGCAAGGCCCTTGTTGCCTTGGGAGCCAGCCTCACTTAGAGCAACACTTTAGCAATCAGCCGACCTCGCTACGTCAGCAGCAGGGAGACAATCAGCCGGCGTGCTTTAAGGGCAAGACCTCAGCTGGCCACTTCAGCCCTGAGCCCAGAACCCGCTCAAGGAGGCAGGCATCTTATTTAATGGTGGTGTTTAAAAGCACTCCACACACACACACACACACACACACTCACACTCACACTCTCTCTCTCTCTTCTGGCTGACTAATGCCACCCTTTGGTTCAACCCAGCCATGCTCCGTGTTTGACGGACATATAAAAGGTTTGCCAGATGGTTTTCTCTCTGTAAATGTCCTGAACTAGCCTCATAACCATCCTGAATTTCTGTTAAGTTTCACTTCATAATTCAGGCTGACGTTTCTACCGTCTGAGATGTTTTCAGAGACTGGGTGGGGTTGCTTCCACCTAAAACAATCTCAAAGCGGATAACGTCACGTCCTTTATAATTCAGGAATTTATGAAAGAATTTTGGGCAGGAGCTCTACCCGAAGAAGTGGACTGATCAATATCTGGGTGAGCGGTGATTGCTTGTGTTCGAAGTGGTTAATGAGGTCTTGTCGTCACAGTTGCAATAGGCAGCTTCCCTTTGTGTCAAGCGTCAATAACTCACAATCAGACTGGTGCACAAAACACTAATCTGACACCAGTAAACAAAGCTTCCTCTCCCTTCTCTCCCAAGTATGTGAAACCAAGTGTTAAGTGTTGTGTTGTTCTTAATTTAGATCGATTTATGTTCGTGGTTGATTGATTAGCCGTTCTCTAACAGTAAATGTGTACATCGATCAAGCGAGTGTCTTGTTTGGGCATGAAGTGTTTTTCTTCATCTTGTCGCTCACCTCTCTCGTTCCCCCAGGCACTGAAAAGGTACGGCAGGCGCTGGGCTGCAAGCACCTCCACATCACCAGTCCTGATTGGCTGTGGTGTTGTCTGGAGCGCTGGGAGAAAGTGGAGGAGCAGCTTTACCCTCTGAAGGAGGAATACTCCAAGACCCCCCGGTAAGGGACTTTCGCCGAGACATTTAGTGTACCAAGCGGTAAACGAACCCCCCCCCCCCCCCCCCCCCCCTCATTGCATTTTTCCTTTAACTCAACTTAGAGATATTGCTGTCCCCGGTGACTTGTTCTTTCTTATCGCAAGCCCCTAAAATAATCAGTTTACACAAGACTCCTGCTCATTGAAGTACGACTCCTGCTGTCAACAACTCTTCTCTCCCCCCCCCCCCCCCCCCCCCCCCCACCCCACCCAGGAGCAACAGCCCGGCCGCGCTGCCCGACCCCCAGGGGATGTTCCACAACCCCGTCTTCCACCCCGTCCACCTCCACCAAAGAGCTCCGCCCCCGGCCCCCGAGGTGCGCATCTACGACCCGGTCACGGGGAAGCTGATCCGCCGGGGCCAGCCCGCCCAGCGGCCGCCCCCCTACCTCCAGGCCTCGGGGCCCATGTCGCAGCCGGACCACAGAAACCCTTCCTCTCTCAGGTAAGGACGCCGCTCTTTATTCGCTCCGACTCCCCCGTCCTCACTCCCCTTGCTCTGCTTTTACCTTGGAGTGAGGCTCTCTGTTAAGGTTTGGTTGATATTCCACCCACCTGCCGCTCCCACGCTGCTGCCACAGGCCCTCTCCTTTAAGGACAAGACGGGGATATGGTTGCCACGCTGACGTGCTTCCTCGTGGACGTGTAGTGCTGAATTTAATTAAAATGTTCTTCAGTGCCGGAGATACGCCCACACAGTCCACATCATTTCTATATGATTATTATGATTAGTGCTTCCAACGGTTGGATGGAACATAGTTGGCTAGTCCACTGAAACACGATTAACACACAGCAGGCTCTCTGTCTCCGTCTCCCGGAGGAGCTCCCTTCAAATGGATCCAGTTTGACAGGAGGGGGTGGGTGAGAGGCAATGGCGGCTGGAATGAAGGGGGTACAAATAAAGATGTGTGTGTGTGTGTGTGTGTGTGTGTTCTCAGCACACTTAAATATGGCAACTTTGGCAAAATGTAGGGTGGATCTCGCACAGCCGTGGTACATATGTTATTAAAATCGCTCTCTGGTTTAGTTTTGGCATGTGTTTCCGGCGTCATTACACTTCCATCCATTATTCCCCCCTGGTTTGACAATACCCATCAGACATAGATCAAGCTCCCACGGTGCTTCGTGACTTCACAGCCAATGCCGTCTTCCAATTAACTTGACTTGAGGTCAAGCCCCCGGCACAGGCGCTAATGAACAGCATTAACCGCTGTGTTTATGAAAGGTTTTTTTTTTTTTTTATGTCCCCACTCGCCGCCGCATGACAGGAAGCTGGCTGGGTCAAGGCCCTGATAACGTTCTCCCCCACCACCTTCCTTGTGGTTGGTACTTGGCCACGGTACGAACAACACAGTTCCCTGGTACAAACACGGGATGTTTGTGATCAGAGCGGTTCTGGTGGGATCACTGATTCCAGTAGCATTCCCAACTGAAGTGGCTCGATACGATGTCATTACAACACGACAACAAGTGTGCACAAGCCAAGTTGTTTGCCATTAATGTTAGCAAAAATACCGTTTTCAGTCTGCAGTTTGTAGCCATCCCACTGTCAAGGTTTCATAATACTGTCGCTTCTGTTCTACACAATCACATACTTTATATTATAAAGTCACTTGTTCTGTAACCTTTGCTTTTTATGCTTCCTACATTTTGTCTGATTGAGTCATGTCATCATGAGTTGGTTTTTCTACTGTAGCAGGACACCATTTTGTAGTGACCAATCAGTAGACTGATTGGTCGAGCAAGGAAGGGGCGTAGTGTTTTTTTTTGTTTTCGACCGCCAGACACGAGAATAAAATGAATGCACTCGGCTAAATCAATACACAATTTTCAGTTGTATGTGATACACCAACTACATTTCCATTTCCATTTAGGGCATTTAGAGGACGCCTTTATCCAAAGTCAGAAGAAACTATTTTTCAGCAGTGCATTTGAAGGATTTGCCAACACCTTTTCACATGGAAGTGTTGTTGTTTCAACATACACCCTTGTGTACACGTTAGCGTGATGTGGAAGTATAAAAGCAGGCAGCGCTGCGCAGATCTGCGTTGCAATGTGGATCCTCGCAGACGTGCTGTACAAAGATCTGTAAATCAATCTTTAGGCCTGTGAGCCTACCCGTGTGTCCATGTACTGGTTGGCCTGTATTCAGGGACAGCACAGTGGATGGACTGAAAGCCATTATTTGTAGAGGGCGAGAGAGAGAGAAAGATGCCATTGTTTTATGCTTTTCATGGTTTAATGTTTCTGCTGTTACTGAAATCCTCCCGAGTAAGAATTTCTGGCAAACCACAGAGCATCTACACTGTGCAGCAGCATGGCACGCAACTCCAGTCAATAATCTATTAGAGGCTGTATTGTAGCCTTGCTTTTTCATTTCAATTTGTGCAATGAAAAGCCCTGGTATTGTCAAACAGTCAGGCACCTATTATTTAATAAATGCCTCTTACACTTTAATATGAACGTGGCTTAAAGCTTTTGTTTTAGGGCCTAGTTGAGAACAAAGATGCAGAAAACAGTCCTATTCATTAAGCAATTTATTTTCCCCTTTTAAAAGCACACACTTTTTTTCTTCTTAGTTTGAATTGAAAAACATTACGTCAGAGCACAGAAATCATCAGTTATTGCCCCCCCCCCCCCCCCAGTTTTCCATAAGGGACTTTTATACAATGGGAATTATGTTTGTTTACACATTTTTTATTTGGTTTTGAATTGGAATACGATAGTTGGTACATCACAAGCATAAAACCATCCTACTTTATTCGTACAGTGGAAATCCTGAAGACTTTTTCCCAAATGAACAGCTGAAGCATGTGATCAGTTTGTCTTTCTTCATCCTCATTGTCTAATTTCTAGCTTTGTTATCTGTCTGTAATTTGCACCACAGAGTATGCATTTTCGGACAGTTCTCTTGTGTTATCTCTGTTTTATGGACTGTCACGGGACCCATCAACATGTTGTAAAACAAATGTACACGCACTCTAGCAAGCTGCACGCTAGCCTCTTTCATTGGTGATGAACACACGCTGTAGAATTGGTGGGAGAATGTTAACCCCTCAAGAACAAACAAATAGGGGTAGCTATGGCGACGACGAAGCAAGATTTCAACGTGAAACTCTGGTTTTTTTTTTACAAACGTTGTTGATTGGGCTCATAATCCCTGGCAATTGGCCAACAAGGTGGCCAAGGTCACCCCCCCCCCCCCCCCCCCCCCACCCCCCCCCGTCTCTAGATGGCTTTGTAAACTGTGTGAAACGTTGTCTGTTGGCGGGTGCCTCAGGGTTTGTCAGATGTCGGCGGCACCGGACGACGAGCAGCCCGGCCCGTCCAGAAGGAAGCGTGGGCCCAGCATGTCTGATTCCATGCCCCTCTACATGCTCTGCAAGGAGGACCTGGACAGCATGGACAAAGAGGTGAGGAGACCCCGGGGGGCCGACCTGCGAACCGCTGTTCACATAAGTAACCCCCTCTGGTGGGACAAACCACTGCACCACCCGGGCATTGGGTCCCGAAAATTCAAATACATTTAAAAACAAATTGCATTATAACAGTAACTTTCGACCCGTGCATTATATTGTGTGTGAAATGTGGGAATGTTTGTGCAGAAAGACCAGGCAGACACAAATGATGGCAAAGTGAATGATGCCACTTTCAACCAGGTCAGATTGAATAGCAATAGTGAAAAACGAGCCTGTAATTTTCGATTCAGCTGAAACAATCATAAACAATAAAAACATAAGAACAGGGAAACACGAAAACAAAAAATAGCAATAGCAAGTCCTTAACCATTTGTGAGGAAGATCATGATGGCACTTCAAGATTGTCTTATCGTTTGCAACTGTGCAACCCTCAGAATATCTTACGTTAGCATTCCCATTTAGCGGTGTGATCTTTGTGTCTGCCCCAAGAACATGCAGGCTCTCTGACACATTTCTCCCGTTTGCATCATGTTGATGAGGGCCACACACTTATCACATCCAGCATGCGTGCGTACTGTACCCTACCAATATGTGGATTTGCATGCGCCCACACTCTGATGAGCACTACAGGGGGAAATGGTACGTAGGCTACAATGTCTCAGAGCCACACATTAGATACAGACCAAAGTGCATTCAAACCCATAAACCAAAGGGACAAAACACACAGCAGAACCATCCTTTTGAAGCAATCTCTCTTATCCACCACCATCAATTGAATTATTCAAATCTCCAAATGCGCTACCATTGTAGCCCTAGTATCTCAGTCAGGCACTCGTGCATCGTTTGTAGCTTTTTGCTACAACACTCATTTCCCTCTAATTTATCAGTAATGCCTTCAAGTTGGTGCTCCTCCAGCTTTGATAATGTTCTTTAATGAAGTCTGGCCTCCGCTAATGGTGTGGGGGTGGGGGCGTGTGTGTGTGTGTGTGTGTGTGTATGTGTGTCCAGTCATAAAGACTTAGCAGCATAATTGTTTTTGGGACCGGGGCTGTCGCGCCTTACTACATGCATGAAAATCACCGGCAAGGGATGGATGTACGTGCTAGTTTTACGTCTTATGTATTTTCGATTCTTCACTGAAAGAGATGGTTCAATGGTTCCCCAGCCCCCACTCCTTGGTAAATAAGCTTGAACTATCGCATGCAATGCAATGGAGTGATTACGTTTGTCTATGATGTTGGCCAATAATGAAGTAATTCACATGGGAACCCAGCGTTGTGCCTGGTAGGATCTGCCTTGTTAGTGATTCTTGCCATGAAGCGTTTTACAGAGATGGGCTAATTATCTCCCCAAAAAATCCTTGTTTTTCACACTATTTTTGTTGGTATATTATTGCAATTTAATTAACCGTTAAGGATTTCCCGCGATACTCATTAAGGATTTATCTCTAGAGTATCGGTTGGGACAACAGACAGCGCATAATAATAATATACCATTATTACAATAGTTATTTTGTTTTGTTTAATTTGCAAGCAGCGTAATGTTTATGTTCTGCTTCAAACACAGGGTAATGTATCATAATGGCATGATGGAACACCAACTCGCTAACTAATAGCGCATGCAGCTCTACCCTATTCATTTGAATCACATTTACACATTCATGGTAACACAATTATCACATAAGTATTCAGCCAGTACAGTCTCTGCAAATACCGCTGTTGGCAAGCGCAAGGTTATGATTTGCTACCTCTTGTGTTTACCAACACCTTAGAGTCTAACACGGTTATTCTGTACTTTAAATGAAGCGGTAACTCCTCTCACCCTGTTTTGTATTTTTGAACTTTGCCCTCTGCTAGTGGTAATGGATCGTAGATCAGAGTAGGCATGGTTACATCGTCGTCGGGTCTAATTTGATTTAATGATTCAGATATCAGTGTGATTGGACAGGCTTTGAATGACTGAACAAGGGCTCCCATTCGGGTGCCAATCAGCCTCGATGGGTTTTTTCTAGTGATTTTCTTTCGATTAATTGAATTGTATAGTCCCCCCTCACGTCTGTAGGTGTTTAGGGATGCGCAGCTCCCTGACATTCTGTAATTAAACCCGGTTCGTCACCTAAAAAGTAGTAATGGTCGTTTTTTTTTTCTTCCATACTGCTCTCTTTTCCCCCTTGGTGACATAGAAACACAACCAAGGTTTATGGTTGTGTTCATCGTTCCCCGTTTTCTATCAAATTTGACAGATTGCTAAGCATAAGGTGTTAAGTTATGTTGATTGGAGTGAGGCCTGCTTTTCTGACAAACCTGGCGGCAAGGGATGGGAGCTTCAGGCTTGATGAAGATGATTGTGAACACACAAACATGGAAATAATATTCTATGACTCAATCAGTCAACATACCATATCCATCCTGTGGCCAGTCGCTATTCTGAGGTCTTTTAAAAGCATGTTTTCTTTTTCTGTCTTCACCCACCACTCCCTCGCAACAGCAATACAGCTCAACGTGTTTATCAAGAAGGAACGGAAGGAACGCTTGTCTATATGCTACTATTGGAGGTAATCTATGAGCACAGCAGGAAACAATGGGGAAATTGTGCTCATTGAATAATCTGATAATAGCACGTAATGTCTGCCATTCGGTCAGAGTGTGTGTGTGTGGTTGTGGGTTGTGGGATCGTGAAGCAAGAAAATGGGTTTTCCGCTCTTACGCTTCTTTTGATGGCGAACCGGTTATTAAATGCGAGGCAGAGATTTTTTTTATTTAATGAGAATGCTAATGTGCATAATGGGTGAGTCACTGGCACCACAGATAAGAATCGAGCAACATCAGATATGAAGATTTACAAGAAATGGAGGGCTGGACCGTTTAGCACAGAGTACAACAGTGTAGTGCTTTGTTTGTATGCGACTAGGGGAGACTTCTAACCCCCACCTAAGCGGGTCGTAACCTCAAAGCGGTGAGGATCCCTTATGAACCTAGAGTGCAGTGTTCCGAGTGTGCTGAGTTGGCAAAAATATATCGTTATTAATTTATCATATTGAATCGTGTATTTTGGTAAAATTCTAATATTGTATATTTTATATATATATATAAGGTTCAGTTATATTCAAAGCGTATTCATTATGTTATTCAATGTCCTTTAGGTTATGCCTAGCCGATTAACCGATTGAATCATCACATTTGTATGAAATTGGAGACCCTCCTAGAGCAGAGGTCCCTAATAGGCGGACCCAGACGGCTTCCTAGCCGGTGCCGGACCTATAACCGATAAATTATTGTTAATTATTAGATTTTGACGGAGGGTTTGTTTTAGCTGGCGCATTTTTTTTTTTTTTACCTTTACGGCACTGGTTTAGTGGCCCCGGGTCCTTGCAGACCAGTGTCATGCGTTGTAAATAATCTCACATGGTCCTACGCAGCCAATCAATTCTGTGCATTCCGATAAGCGTTGGGAGTCAGTGAGTGTGATGTACACACTCGCGTATTGACAAGACGAGAGAAATAAGCGAGCCACAGGGGACAGACGAGACGAGAGACAACAGTCTGAAAGTAATTTCACATGGGGTGCTCTAAAACGAGGAAGGTAGACAGCATAAAACTGAGCTTTCAATCAAGAATGGCGATTTATTATGTTAATTCTTCCCACGGGCAGCTCTAAACCAGTGGGTCTCATGTGTTCCGAGACCGTGGTGATTACTAAAAACGGCAATGTGAAGCACCACTATGAGACCAAGCACAAATCCTTTGAGCAAGCATACCCATTCAAATCTAAACCGAGGGCCCGGAAAGTAAACAATCGAAGAGCCCAATATAATCGATCGCTGCCCAACAACGTGCAATGTCAGTATGTTGAGATTGTTGATTATAACATTGGTTATGACTGTTTAGATGTGTTAGTTAGATTGTTGAGTATGTGAATCTTTAGATGCACATTTTCAAAAGCTCTGTTGTGTATTATTATTTTTAAATGCAGTCCTTATTTTACTTGAAATGAGAAGGGAAAATGTATTTATTATTAACATACTTATTATTTATAATCCCTTCAGTTCAATGTGAAAACATGTCAATAAATATCGTTTAAATATTACTTACTTTATTTGATTTGACAGTCAGTTGTTGACTACATACAGACATTGATATAACTACTAGGCTACTTCGATAAATATGGCACTGAATCATAACGCAAGCAAATTGCTGTTAGTAGAGTTTTAAATCAAGCATCATATATTTAAATATGCCTTACCATAGTATTTACAGAGTAAATGTTTTGTGTTGAATTTCTTATTAAAAACATTAAATATTAAAATTGCCTAATGGCAGCTGAGGCATTAGGATCACCAGCATAAATACAGGAGCAACAGCAAAAATGTAGGAGCACCAACAATATATGTAGTTTATTTTTATTAATATCATTTTTTTAAGCTAGCCCAATAGTAGGACTGTTGATTTTGAATAACAAGTGGGTTGTAAAAAACGAATTAATTTTACTTAATAAATTATATCCAGCATTTAAATAATAACACATTTGCTGGTACATTTGGCACGTAAGCCTACAGACTGAAAAAAATCAATAATAATATATTTCCATAATAAACAAGTTCAGAGCTCAAAATGTCATTCTGCGTATTTGAAATATTCGACAATTATCCCCCCCCCAACCAAAATGGTACATTCCCCCGGGAACAGCCCTGCAAACACACAGTGGTAGGGCTAGCCCTCACTTGAACTGAGAAATAAAAAGGAAGTTCCGGTAACCGCAAAAAATAAAAAATAAACAGTTTATTTTGGTATTTAATTTGAACGTGTCTTACTTAATGCACAAATTATTTGTATTTCTTTGCTGTTACATAAACGGTAAATTAAGGCACAAACCGGGTGTACCAACTAGTGAATGTACAGAGAAAGGCATGTTCCAACAAAAAAACACCAGAGCATTTGTTTGAACTCGCACAAATGCTCCCAATAATAGTTTGAGGTCGCGCAGATTACATTTAGGTTGCAAAGGTGACCAAGACGTTCAAAATTTCAAGCCCTGGCATTATACTGAGCTCCATTCATATTCAAAGACCAGAGTCTCTCTTAGGCCTCTCGTGTCCTTTCAGGATCAAGCCAGAAATACCCACAAAGTGTTCATGAACAAATGTTAATGTTACATTTTCTCACTGGCTAAACGGTAAAAGGTTAAACTTCAGCCTGTTTCTAAGTCAACAAAATTGGCAACTTAACTCACAAAGTACTTATTACTTAATTAAGTCGACTGTTCTGCTCTAGTGGACACCTGTGAAACCATATCCTGACTAACAATTTTTGTACTGCCTGACAAAAGTTATCGATGAACAAAAGTTATTTAGTAAGAAAAATGGTTATTTGTAGTTGTGGTGTAACTTTAACATCATGGATCTTTTAACTCACCTTGACCAAAGAGCAGTCTGTCATTTGTAAGCGTCCCAGACTTTGAAGCCAAAGTGTTGCAAATAACCTTAATTTTCTGTGGCTTGCTACATATTTAAAGGAGAACGTTTCACCCTGGACCTTATTTACTGATCATTTCTGTTAAATGGGTCTAATGTTGATTTCGTTTTTTGACTTGGACCAGTATTGAGCGAGAACGCTGCAGCCCTAATCCCTGAAAACAGGCTGCGACGTAATCCTTTGGGGGCGATAGCGCCCGTCAACGTGCATCCTCTAAAAGGGCTTCTTTTTGTCACCGGCATGCTCAGATGCTATTCTATCATTATGTCAAGGATCCCTACAGAGAAATACAACTGGTTTCTTTACCCTTCACAGTTGTTTTGTTATGTGCCCAACCAAGTCTCACTCAAGGTCACTCGAGTCTTGCTCTGAAATCTCGTTGTTGTTGCAGGATATTTCCCTCTTGTCGTTAATATCTCGGCTCTCTTTCACCCAAATCTTTTAGATAACCCTAAGCTACGCCTTCTGTAGTCCAACACAACAAACTCTCCTCTCTCTGGCTCTCACTCACGTTTCCACTGTT
The DNA here is from genome assembly GCA_026745465.1 of Lota lota. Classification (NCBI taxonomy): domain Eukaryota; kingdom Metazoa; phylum Chordata; class Actinopteri; order Gadiformes; family Lotidae; genus Lota; species Lota lota. The sequence goes on along the minus strand of JACYXH010000135.1, from coordinate 2,267,377 downwards.
ATGCGCCAACTCTTGCGAGACTTCTCCTTGAGTGAGACTTGGTTGGACACAATAACAAACAGACTGTGATCAAACGAAAGGTAAAGAAACAAGTTTTATTTCTCCATAATGTTAGTCTATATATAGGAGCCTGTCAGTGGTAAAAACAAGCACTTTTAGAGGAAGTACATTGACGGGGCACCATCACCCCCAAAGGATTACATTGCAGCCCGTTTCAGCTGTAAACCTTTTCCCTGGCCATCCTACAACCTCCCCAGTCCTTCCCCCTGGTGGACATGTTTCCCCGCGTGAGTGCATAATCACCGTGCTGAGTGTTCGTTAGCAAGTCACCATTTATTGGTTTCATAAATCAATGGAATGTTTAAGGGGAAGAGAGCTGTAACGTCAGTGGCTTTGTTACGGGCTAATGATTGTTTATCGTACACTTAGGTTGTTTGACGCACAGTTAGAATTATGTGCAAAGATAGGCACTGTTATAATTCAGAATGCAAAGCAAAATGTCAAAGGTGTGTCTTTTTTTTTTTTTTTACTGTTTTGAACGTAGCATTTGCATTCTGTGTTTAAACACCACTGTTCATGCTCACGGTCTTGGAGACAAAGACTGAGGCAATCAGTTAGAATTGTTGAACGTTAAATGTCCTGGTCATGAGCACAGTGGGGATTTACGTTTTTTTGTTCTAGGTACATTCTTACAACCGGGAACCGAGCACTTAATTCTGATTCAGAAGTGAATGTTTATGTTGCGTTCAAATCAGTAAAAACAATTCACACTCCTACACTTACCCTTGCGACTTATTGAATTCTTGCTCAGCATTCAGAATTGCAAATGATCACATTGGCTGAGGCTAGTGGTCATGTCTCTATCAAGGCCCACCAGGAACCATCTTAAACATTTGCAGATTCTGTATTTAGTCATATGCAATGTTTTCCACCATCCATGAATGCTTCTGCACAACATTTTGTGGTTAAAGGACAAATAACAAAATGTTTGACATGATTCTGAGTAGGAACAACTGTCCCATATCCAATTAACTTAAAAGATAAGCGGGATGGTCAGTTGGAAATAGCCAGAAGCTACCAGCCGATAATAGCGACCAATTATAACCAATGTTCGCACTTTCGGCAAATTGGAACAGCAGGCCTGTGTTCTCTGGGCAGTGGAAGGGCCAAATCTGGTCACAAACCTCATTATCTTTGGTCAACACATCTGCCAATTTCAGTGGTGCATTAAATTCACTAAGGCCTTGATACTCCAATACTCAAATTTCAACATGGCCATTACAATTCGAAACTACTCCAATGTTTTATTTAAGTAAAGTTCACTTATGGCGGTATTAGTTGTCATGGTGTTATTCCCATTGATAAAATCATTTCTTCTTCTCCTGGCGTCCTTCCAGCAGAGGGTGTTGGGAGAACATAAATTTACCGTCTCACAAATCCGAGCTGCCAGGGTTGAGAGAGGAAAGAAATTGGATCACATTTCAAGCCCAGACATAATGACGAGCGGCATTCTACCTTGGATCTGGTCCCAAGACAAAGGTCCAGCCCTGGCCTCCAACTGTTAAAAATAATTACAGGCCTGCCATGGCGTGCGAGGAGAGCATGCAAGTTGCTGTAGCGGGGATGCTGCTCCCTGTGTTTTCCAGGGACAGCAGGCCTAGTTTCCACTTGCCAGCTTGAGCATGAAGAATCGTGGGAGAGTCCAACAGAGTTTCCCCGTATAGATATTCCAGAATGACAGATGGCCCAGGGTATCGGCCATTGCTCTTGCATTTGTTGTTCTTGTTCAATTAGGAGCGGCATGCCGCTTGCATTCTTATGAACAAAATACTGTTTTCTGTCGTTGCCCTTCATTTGGAAAGTTATGAGTGTGTATCATATTGCCCTGTCTCTGAACTTCAAAAGTTCTGTGTTTAAGTGCTTTCACTTAAATGTTACATAACCTGTCCTGGTCCTGTCTCATTATTGGTACAATCCACAGCTGGCTGAAACATTAACCCCGGTTGGTCTGGCACTTAAGAATATTATATTAATATTATTTCCAACAGCAAAACTTCGTTATGTGTTGGCATTTAGATTACATCTCTAATTCACGATAAACTATTCCTGAGGCGATGGGGTGAATGGCAACTGTGTGACTTTGAAGCTATGATAATACATTTTCTCTCTCGCTCTCTCAAAAATCCTTACGTGGAAACCAGAAGAGCTGTTTGCATGCAATCGCTGGACAGCATATGGTCTTTGATCTTTCGATCAAAAATGTAATTGATGCTATCACAAAGCTGCAGTCACTGCTCTCGTGGCACATAGCCAGTGTTGACCACCTTTTTGTAGCTTCTAACACCTCTTTTGAAGGGTTGTTTTTTATAAATCAGGACGGCATGGCGTAGATATTCAAAATGTTATATTAAATCATAGCAACGTTTTTGTGGGCTGCCATCATCAATACTCTTGGTCATTTGTTATTGTCTGGCCAAATATTTCCCTAGTCCTATGCCTTTTTCCTGTCACATTAAGCATCTTAACATGTTTTGCATGCGATTTAACTTTCTCACTTACACTCCCGGGGTGACCAAAGCAGATTAGTTCTGTAAAAGCCCCAATTTGTTCCAGCCCAAATCCCCCCCCCACCCCCCACCCCCCTCATATAAATAAATACTATGTGATATGTTGTATATGCTCCTATTTACCTGGAGATTATATAGGCTCGTCTTCATTGATTATCACTGTTTGCAACCTTAATAGGATTTAAACAAGAGCATGTTTTATCCAAGTGGTATATATTCACACGTTAAACATCCATACTGAGACAAAGATCCTTCGGTGCTTGACATTTAGGATATGCTGCTGCCACGCACACACTTCCATAGCTCCGGTGATAAAAGATGGACAATTTCTTTAATGGCACGTGTGAAAAGACATGCCAGTGTTTACTTCTATGTCTGTACCTTGCAATCCAAAATTAGCTCTTCACATACACTCTTTCTTATCTTTGGTCTGTGGGAGCTACAATATTTTACATTAAACTAAAGAAATAGCTAAATCGTAATTTTTCCAAATCAGCCCAACCGTGGGCCTGGTTGCTATCTCTAAGGTATTCTTTGGCTGTCTGGATCTCGCTAACAACTTGTCTTTTAATGAGCCTCGGTCCACACCAATATTTAGCCTAGCTTCGTTCCTCAAGGGAATAATTGTCCATCTGCATTTATCATGGTTTCCCTTGGCCCTTGGGTTAAGTGGTACGAGTTGCTCAATGACATGACGAATGACAGGCTGCTTGTGTTTGCTCTGTTGGGATTCATTTCTTGTTCCTCCCCTGACAACGGTGACTCTCTGTTTACACATATTACCATCAAGGCACTGACCGAGCAGTCACGATCGGTCAAGACACTGTGGTTTAAATTGAACTGTGGATTTCTGTCTAGCTAGCTTGCTACCTTTTTTATTTTAACTTTTACGTCAAGACCCATCTCTCAATCGGCTCATTTCTCATTTTTAGGTTGAAAGTCATATTTAGATACTGTAAAGAGACAAACTTCCATGCATCAAGCACAACACACTGTATCATCAAAACACTGTATAATATAAAAAATATACACATATACATGTGTTTGCTTGGAGATGCTATTGGGACTTGTAAAAATGTCAAACATTTCATTGTCCACTGTCCATTTAGTTTCCTGTCATTTTTCGTACACCTGTTGCACAAACCCAATGCAACTTCTGTAGGCATTCTGTGGCGACCGATGAGTTATGTATACTGTATTCCACACACTGCTCTTGTCAAACCGTGCAGCTTGTGCTATAGGAGGCCGCAGTAGACGACGAGGCCTCGCTAACATGATCATAACAACCCCCCCCCCCCCCCCCCAAACGCCGTCGCTCAACCAAGGCTTCTCTCACTTAGGTGGATGACATCCTAGGGGAGGAGAGCGACAACGAGAGTGAGGGGCAAGGCAAGGAGAGGCCAGGGGAGGATGAGGTGGAGAATGATGATGAAGAGGATGAGGATCAGCAGCAGCTAGGAGCTGGGCAGAGCACGGGCGGAGAGCACACTGCTCCGTCACTGGCCTTGGACACGGGACTCCAGACAACAGTCAATGAGGCCTGTTTGACGAGTAGTGTACAAAGGTGAGACCCCAAACTCCCATCAGTTATGTATGCCAAAGAGGGGCGCCGTTGATCTTTCTTTTTCCTTTGACTTGGTAAATTTGTCTGCATCAAAGTGTACACGGCATCATAGAATCTGTTCCATTTCTTCTCTGTATATTGGGTGCGGTTTCGGCCCATGGCACTAACCTGACGAATCACAAGCTATTACTTGCCCCATCCAACATAAAAAGACACTTCAAGTCTGAGCAAAAGCTCGCCTGAGACAGCCGTTCGGGTTTCCCCACTAGTTGACCAAGCCTGTGGTTTGCCAGAATGCAAATCCAGAAAACAAGTCTTTCTTCTCAATATGTTCGCACACACAATTGGTCGGTGGGTTTTATTTATTTAGCTAGTATTTATTCGGAAAACCACTTACAAAACATTGCATTCTGTAGCTTGTTTACATCGATTGTCTTGAATGCTGCAAGCCGCAATGGCATGCTGATTAATTACCATGAAGCATACTTGCCTGACTCAAGGGGGGGTTGTAAGACATGGCTACTGTTGAAGAGAGAAATGTCTGACAAACTTGGTCATTGTCATATTAAACACTTTTATTTCACTCAAACTTTGAATGCTTAGAAATAAGCCCAGCTATGGAATAATACAAGTGTTGCATGTGACCTGGGGTTTTAATCAATTTGCATTACCACAGCAAGGGGGCGTGGGGCATCATGATTAATTTAAAAGGCAGTTCAAAACAATGTAACCCATGGCGTGGCCTCTAAAATTGAAATGAGGCGAATGATTCCCGTCTTGTTTTCCCGTTCTGAACACCTCTTCACAAATGCTCCCGTGCTTCACATGATTGCTGGAGCCCGACAAAAGCGGCTCGCTGGTTGCCATGGCGAAATGGGAACGCTGAATGCATGCAGACTGTGGGGTCTCAAAAAACACGTGAGAGACTCCTGCTGGTCTGAGCTGCGAAGACACGAAGGATTCAGTCTGTAGCTCCATTCTCTTCCTTAAGTAGCCATTACACCGCGAATGAAAAGAAATCCACCGCTGTCACACATTTCCCCAAGCCGGATTATGAGTACACTCGATATGTCAGGCCGCCTCTTTAGTGGCACACTTAACAGAGCCGTTACATCGAAACACAACAGAAATAGTGTCTGGAAAAAGAAGCACGTCTTGCTGATTGCTGTGATTCTACCACAGTACAGGAAATTAACTGGGAGAAAGAAATGATCAGTGACTCAATCCAATCAAACCAATGCTATTTGGACCAGTTCCAGAAGATGAAACTGCTTGTTAACACAACTAGAATGCACCATGTGTGTGAATTGATGGGAACATCGTGGAGGTGCATGTGATGATAATGATGGTACAGCAGACGGAATACCTGACTAGAGCTTGAATACATTTCTAGGTTTCAGATAGATCTATACTTTAGCCTACCAGTACCACATTTCACATGGTATACCTCTATGGCTAACCTAGAGTATGTAACTAGAAGAAAAAAGAATAAGGATAAAAATATATTTTGTCCTACTGGAGCACTTATTGCAAAGAAAGTAATGCAACAAATATCCTGTGTCCTTATTTGAATCCCTTTTCTTTTAAAAGTACACATTATGGTTTCAATAATTAGAACACTGTAATTGAGCTCGACTTAAATAGTTTTTAACAGGCCATTCAACAATTAACTTGGACTCACTGTTAATGAAAAGCCATAGAAGTTAATTTGGCCTCATCCTTTCGCTTTAATTGGTATTTAAAACATCTGTGAAATGCACCTTTTATAAAAGTCTGAGTTCGTCTTATTAATGAGAGAATAATTAGTCAGCAATGCTTTCCCTATCGTGCCGTTCAGGGTTGGGCCTAAACACCACTGTCTGGCACCCAAACCCTTTTGGGTGTGTAATAATGGTTAACATTCTATCGCCATGGATTCTGCCACCGTTTCCTCTTTTGACAGAGTACTCATGGAACCGTTGCTAAGATACAGAACCGGTGTGACTGTCTGGTTACAGATTCAGTCAATACATGTTCCTTTTACTGCTACTCTGTTCCCAGCACACTCTACAAAGTGCACAGAATTGTATATATATCCATGCATGTTCCCTCTCATAAACGATATAACATTAATATAAGTAAAGGTTCTCTCATAGGTCTTTTATAGCACATATCTAATGCCTTATGTTGAATTCACCCAAAACGTTGGGTCTAGTTCCAGAAATCCTTAAATTGCTTAATCAGCAGTCTTCAGTATATTGATTTCCCTGAAATGTTCTGTTTCCATGGGAACCACCTGTGGTGCTAAAATCCATTACTTTCTCCTTTTAATAAGAGAAAAATAAGAATGCCAACCTTCTTCAATCACATCGCCCTTGGACTGATCTAAACGTCGCTCATTGTAACGCTCATAACCAACTACAGTACTAAAATAGTTGCCGTGGGTCGTAACACGCCCCCCTCCTTCCTAGAACTCTGCCTGATATATTTTCTTATCATGGTGTTTGAATTACAGCTGAAACCGAGGGTTCACGTGTTCACTTCAAGTTAACATAACCAATGGTGTAGGAGACACCTGCTGTAACATAGATCTTCTCTAGCCGGGACACTGGTATGAGGGAAGACCTAGGGCCGTGCAGTAGTAGGAACCACAACCTTGAGTCCCCGTATTTGGAAGTTGTGTTAGGACCACGAATGATGACAAACGGTGGTCTCCTGTAGAACAGACACCGCATGTTATTAAGGGTTGTTGAAGTTCTACCGTTTCTTCAACAACCCGTTGAAGAAACTGTATCTGTAACAGAGGTACACACAACAACGTGCATCCCAATTTGTTGATGGTTGTTGCAGTGCAGTGCTTACTCAAGACAAGTCGAGTGGAATTTGTTCTCACTGCTATTCCACGAGCAGGCGTGAGAAGAAGTTGTCCTCGCGCTAACCAGACACTTTCAGCTACATAAATTAAATGTTGCACGTTTCCGTCCCCTTCATCCCCCGTTCATCCTATTGGTTATCACCATCCTCCCGTCTATTATCTTAAGTTGCGGGCAGATTTCTGCTATCATGTTGCTAAGGAAACCCTCCGACCATCCACCTTATCGACATGTGATGTTATTCCTGTCGTGTGAAGTTGTTAAATGTCACCAAAACCCGTGTTCCAGCTGGCGACCAGGGAACACGGATAAGGCTTACTATCGTCTTGACATTTCCAGAACAATCTCCTTTCTGCACCTCATCCTCATTACTTCGCCCCCTCCCGCTGCACCCACTTCCGACGCAGCCACCGCTTTCACATGTCTAGGATGCACCCAGTGCCCAAGAGGGCTCCTTCTGATGACTCTGTTGTTGTCACCCTGGGCCTGCAGCTCAAGTTCATGTAGATCATGCAGTTCTTGGACGATTCAGTTGAGGTGTTTTGATTATGTAATGAAGAAAAACGTTAAGTCATTTGTCATACAAGGCTATCCTAGTGTTTTTTTTATATATATATATATATATATATATATATATATATATATATATATATATATATATATATATATATATATATATATATATATATATATATATATATATATATATATATATAAGTCGTGCAACGGCTGAACAGCATAAAGAGATGGATTGTCTTTTGTTTTATTTTTGTCGGTTTTGTTTTTGTCTAGGCCATTTGATAATTGCAGCTCTATTATATGCAGGCACCAGCCAACTTTACCATTGAAACAACAGCTTGCGCCTTGAAGTATTTAGTTGTTTATCACTTGAAAGGGAATTACAAGTTGCTACAGTGCTGATTGCAAATTGCAGTCTTTAATCGGGTCCATGTTTTAATGAACATTAAAGACATGGACTAAAATGGTGGTGTGTGAAATATAGGTGATTACTTGGGTGTAACTCTGCACTGCAAAAAACGACCGGCTTAGGTTCCCGGTGAATAGCCAAAAGGGCACCTGAATTGATCTTCAGTCAGAGAGAGGCAAAGGAAGAAAACAATGAGGTGGGGATTGTTTTGGGGAGCAGTTATTTTAAATGTGATCGAAATGGGATGAGTCTCCAACGTAGATGTATACTTCGCATTAATACATCAGAATATTTAAATTTAGAAAGGGAACTTCTGTTTGAAAAAGCTGAGATAGAAATCCCTAATCTCCGTTTATCTGAACAATAGGCTCATTCTTCCTCTGATTAGGATAGCAGGCGGACAACCTCTACTATAGTGATGTAATATATTAATTTTAAGAAATGCATCATACAGAGTTGCCAACCTATCCTTCATTGTCTTCCAATGCCTTGCTTTTGAGCCAAAGGATTTTCTTCCCTCTACTTTATCTATTACGCTACACATTAATGCGTCATTAATTGCGGAAATTATTTCCTTTCAGCGCATATATGCATCTTGCCATTGTCTGTATTTGCCAGGGTCAATTTCCTGTCTCCTTTGGTAATACTTGAACACACACCAACGCAACTAACTCACCATGTGTTAGAGCAAGTTTATTTCCAGAGCAAATGACAAGCGACAAATTGCAAGCTTGAGTAGGTACAACATTGAATGTTGCCAGGCTTCCTATTAGCGACAACCTTGTGAAAGCAACTATTTGTTTTTGAATCGTCCACGTTATGTTTCACCACCGAAATTCACTGAACCAGGGAACGCTTAAATCCATCTTTAAATCGTGTTTCCATCAGACAAATAAACATATGCTTGAAACAAATATTGAAGTAAATATCTTTGTTGTGTGTTAGAAGAAAAAGGAAATTGTATACTTGTTACTTGATTGCAATCGTTTTTGACGGTCACTGCTGCTGGTAGGAAGTGTTTACTTGAACAATTAACCAGAAAAGACAAATACTTTTTTTTCTAAATACAAGAGGTAAATGTTGCGTATTATACCAGTTATAATACTAATTATAATTGCCAGAAATCTGCAACCCTTCAAATGAATATTTTCCTTTGGATTCTCAAACTCATGTCATGGCAAACATACCCGATTGTAACACATCAACAAGACCATTAGCCGTGTAAAAAAAACACATTATGCATGTATGCATTTTCTTTTAATATGTTTTTCATTTTACCAGGTTTGAACAAGTTTACAAATGTCATGAGGTGAGAGGCAAACCTCCAGGCACAGGTGTATAAATAATTCCTTCCAATTTATTTAGACTCTTCCCAGACTTTTTGCGATTATTTGGCTTGGTGTCATTCAATTCAATTCGCCCAGTGTCAAAATTGTACAATGGGTTCTCAAGATTTACCAGTTTGTGTCTCAAAAAGTTTATATTGTCAATTTTGCATTGGTTTGCATTCGATTTATTGATTTTATTTGTACTACTAAAACCTCTTTATCCTTGCTGTACTTCACTACTACTTCACACATCAAATATTGACCGTGGTAATCATCAGACTTTGTGCTATGGCCCTATAGTACTAAAGGGCTACCAACTGATAATGCACTAGGTGGCTAAAACATGCCATTTATTTCAGGCAGAAATTAAATCTTCCACTTATGCTGTGTTCTAAATGTATTCACTCTAACCTAGTTGTATCCACATTGATTGTTTCACTTGCACAACAATCTCACAGGTGTTCTTTCTTTTGGTACCTACATATTATAGCCCTTGCAGTCATGGAGATAAATTCTATTTACTTTGGGTATGATCTTTTCAGAAGAAAACTCAGAAATAGGCCTAGTGATGAAGAGCTTAATAGGATGCTGCTCTAGCTGCTGTTATCTGTCTGTCTGTCTGTCTGTCTGTCTGTCTGTCTGTCTGTCTGTCTCGCTCTTTCTCCCCGTCATTATGTTTTGACAGCAGTGCATGATTGTTAATCGCCTAGCTTCCTCCTCCTGATCTCCTATCTTGCGTCACTGTAATATTAGCCATAATATGGCACAATTATGGATGCAGGGCTCTTGACCAATGTTTCCAGCTGGGCTTAGTATCGACCGGCCAGGTAGGATTTAATTAACTGTTAAATAAGAGCAAAAAGGCCTTGTTGTACTACCCCCACTATTCCCTGCCTTCCAATTGCCCCCAAACTAGTGTTCACCCTTTAACGAATCGTCTCAGCCATGCAACAAGAATGAGAGGTAACTGGTACGAGCGCGGCCAGATCAGATCCTATCAAACAGAAGGGCGTGATGGTCCCCCACACCACTTCCTAGCATGGAACACACCCCGTTAGGCTTACACAACAGTGGCCACGCTTGGACATTCCAACTCACGGTGAATATTTAATAGTTGCTCTGCACATCTCTCAGTTGCTTGCCGAAATAACAGCGTTCTCTCTTTCAATGGTTTGTTTTTAATGGAACCATAGTTACTCTTGTGCTGTCCTGGTGTCCCCCCCCCCCCCCCCCCCCCCATTCATACTTGTGATTCTCATTCACAAATGGATTTTTGTTTTTCAACATAGACCAAAATCTCGGGTAATGCATAAAAGCAATAACAATAAAAAGCAATTGACTGCATCAGCAAGTTGTTTTACTGTTTGTTATTGGATATTTACACAACCATCTACCATAATGGTTACCAAGCCATTATTGATCACAGGGGTTGCCAAGTCATTCGTTTTCTTCAGCTGGCATCACTAGTTGTGATATTCAATTCAATTTGTACATTTTTGCAGGCACTAAATTTATAGGCATCATGAGTAGCATCAAAGTACTAAATCCCTGTGGAAATGCACACAGTGCAAACACATTTGATATAAATAGCAAAGATGTATCTTAGTGAGAACCATACGATACCATCCATGTCCATCTTGTTCATCGTCCCCCCCCCCCCCCCCCCCCCCCATCTTAATACGTCTTGAGAAGTCTTAATGTGCTATAAACAGTTAAACTGAGCACTTTAAGATATATGAGCTAATGTATCAAAGCCATTAACTCTGTGTGTTTGTTTAGTTTAGCCTCTTTAAAACTACTGGGATGCATGGTTTTGGCACATGGCCAGGACAAGAGTGATTGCTGCCCAATCTGAATCCTAACACTTATCCCACTTTATCACAGGAATTTAAATTGAATGGGCATGATTTCCACAGTAGTGGCTGCCAGAGTGATAGCCTCAAAAGCTTTATGACACCAGGCAGCATGCCTCCAGGAAGCCCTGGCTCTTACTGTATGCTTTCTCCTCATCGCTGCCCTCTCTATGGTACTGTTGTAGGTCCCCCGTCTCAATCGAATCGTGCAGTTTGCCCAATGGGTCCCAGTTAAAGTTACAGCTCCATTTAAACCTCTTTGGGCGATGATTATGTTGTGTTGGGGTTCTTTCGAATGTCATTTAAAAGTGGAAAGTTAAACAAATGAACGCGATGAAACAAAATGGCAACTCGTCGCTTCAGAGCAAAGCGTCTTTGTCACGGGGGATGGTACACAATAAGTTCCCTCTAAAGAGATATTGGCAGTGTGTAGTAAATACAATCTGTGTATAATTTGTTCTTTTCGTATTAAATTGAGAATCCAAAATCTGAAAATGAAAAAACGATTTGTTATTCATTGTTTATAAATCTGAAACCAAAAACCAAATAAGGGTTTGTTTTTCGTACTTTGAATTTTATGCTCCGGTCAAATATAGGAAATGTAAACCTGTAACCTATGGACAAACTTAATTTTGATATTTACTTTCTCAGTCAGCGTTTTTGTCTGTACTTGTACTGTTCTTGTGGACTTGTGAGACAGCATCAGTCGCAGCCCAAGTACTGTTCCACTCAGAAGTCTGCATCTAGCCAAGTGCACTCCAAACGCCCGGATGTGTTCTGGCTCCGCCCATTTTATCCAGGATGCATCGGGAGGTGACTCGTGTGGACTTGGGGCAGCCAAGTATCCCAGAATGCATTTCGCAACAAACAGCTGCAATGGCCTGGGAGAAAACTCACAACTTTTAGTTATAATTCTGATCAATTGATATGCTTTTTTGTCAAATTTTCTAATGTTTGATGTCGTATTTGGTTATTCATTCACCAACGCCACTGGTTTTTTATATGTAGACTACAGATATTGGAACACTCAAACTATATACATATTGACATTCATATTTTTAAAATCAAAACGAAAAGAGGCAGGGTTGTGTTTTTATATCATATTGTGTTTTATTTGGGTGAAGATAACAGGAGTATAGCCAAGATGAGCTCAGGTGGTGACGTCATTGGGTACGCTGCTGTTGTTCTGGCAGAAGGACTGCACTGCGTCCTCTCGTCCTGGGGTGTTGGCGCTCCCGAGTCAAACTTGCCCAGTCCGAACTACCAAGTACGCAAGATCGAACTTGGCGTACTTGGTATTGAGACAGGCCCACGGTGTAACTCTCCATGATTGTTCGTCAAGGCTAGTAAAACTGAACCAAGCTATTGAGTTAATATCTTCCGGGTCACACAAATTGGACAAATTAAATATGAAAACCCAGCTCGTCCCCATGCCAGTTTTTTTTCTTTTACATTTCCTATATTTGATCTGAGCATAAAATCCACTGAACGAAAAAAATAACCTTTATCTGTAAACGAATAACGGCTGCAAAGAACAGAGCTCTGCTCAGTAGTTGCACCCTTTGAGCCTTGCAACAAGACTCAAGGCCCTCTCCTCCTTAGCTGATTCATCCATCACCCTTGTCTGCCAAAGCCAATAGAAAGAGTACCAAAGTGTTGAAGCAGTTGCAGAAGAGCAATTTAGCCTTAACTAAGCCGAAAGGCCGAGCACTTGAGTTTTAGAGTGCTCTGAGTCTAGTGTATTAATCTGTGTCAGTACACAATAGTGCTTTAGCATTAGAATCAAAATTACATCAAATACAAATGCACGTCCAAAGCTTAAGCAACATGGCTGTAGCAAATAACAATGTGGTGAAATAAATACTTAATTGTACAGTCATGCCTTATAATATGAGTATTGTTTTACATCATACTGTTTGTTGTACAGCAAAGGCTTTTCTTTTCACTAAAGTTATTCATTTATTTGGCTTTGGTATTCAGACATGAAGAGAATACATGCAGGCCACTAATAATAATTGCCCAGAGTATGCCAGTGCTCCACATCTCTGATAAACAGAGCTTGACGGAGTGTGCGGAGCTATGGTGCTTACTCAGGTCCGGTTTGCTGTGGATTTATGACGGCGGGGGCGAGAACAAAGAGGGATATTTGAATGAGGAGAAGAAAACTGCAAGTAATGGGACCTAGTTTCTCTCGCAAGGCTTGCTACTTTCCGCTTTCAAGCGGGTGACGCAAGCACCTCTTCTGTTGTTAGTTCTGCCTCAGTGTCTGATTGATCCAGCCGGAAAGCAGAGAGACTTGAGAGAATGACAGGGGGAAATGTGCGAGAGAAAGGTGGTGTGAGTAGTGGTGCAATGCTTTGTATCAATAGGGGACACTACACATGTGAAAGTACAGCCGTCTTCGAATTAAAGCAGCCCCATATTGGACAAACAGTTGTGATTGGTCCAGGCCAGGTCTGCTAGAAATCCGTCTGAACGGAACGGGGACCAGACGCGTATGCCAGAGCAAATAAAACATGAACTCACAGATTTGTCTGGTTCCGAGGCTATTGTGCAGCCCGAGTTCAGACACAGTGGTCAAAGATCTGTCCAGGCAGTGACACAAGTAGTAGTGTGTGTGTTTGACATTGGCGTTCCCTTCGGATGTCCCCGCTTTGAGTCACTGCCTTTGGTGCGGTATTGGAGATACATGCGCCAACACAAGGTGTGAATGATCTGAGCTCAAGTGCACTGAACTGGGTGCACACGTGAGGGATTGAAATAACGAAGGACGTGACGGCCGCCTCACAGGCCATCCCTTTGTTTAACACTCCTTCTGAAGAACGGTCAACCCTGGAAATTCAGAACTGCAAACTGTTTTATGCAGGTGTCTGTATCGGAAATCAGAGTAAAAGCAGGAGATTATCATGGTCATTCATTATTTCTAACGCCATCGATCAATATTACCTCACAAGTCACAAATCATGATGCCATCGAGCCAATCCTTTATTAAATTTAGTGTAGTGAATGATTTGTTTATAATTTATTGATTTATAATTTAATTAATCAAATACACATTTGGTGCAAATTGAATCAGTGTTCAAATCAATCCATGTTTGCAGATACATCCATATCTGACAATAGCTCACCTATCAGTACATGCCCCTCAACTCCAACCTACCTCCTTCCCGTAATAAGTCGGAACATTTTGGTGTCAACAAAGTAAGCGGGCAGTGTTGGCCGTAGGAGTGATTTCTTACTTTGATATACTTGAGATCGGGGAGGAGGCAGCAAAAACTAATTTTCAGTAAGTTATGTATTTGATTTCTAATAACTTCTGTATTTGAAGTAAGTTACTCATTTGAAGTAAGTTATGGATGAAGACCTGCTTCTGGATAAATGAACCAACGTTGGCTCTTGTCATAGGCAGCTTGAAAACAACATGGTCAAACTTTGGCAAATGGTTGGAAACATTTTGAGCAAACCGCAGGTTAAGAAAACCCTTACAGGAGCCCCCTCACCTGAGTCAAAGCCACTGTGGTGCCAGAGAAGAGGGAACGGATCTTTCTAGACAGGATGCGGTGGAGGTGGTTATTGGACACGTGATGCTCTACAACATCCGCAGGATCCGGCCCTTCCTCACGAAGGAAGCAGCTCAGCTCTTGGTCCGAGCGCTCGTCATCTCCCGCCTTGACTATTGCAACTCGCTCCTGGCTGGACTCCCTGCCTCTGCGATCAAACCTTTGCAGCGTATCCAGAACGCTGCATCACGCCTCGTGTTCAACCTACCAAAATTCTCCCATGTGACCCCCCCCAGTTTTCCATGACCTCCACTGGCTCCCTGTAGTAGCTCGCATCAGATTCAATACAATGATGCTGGCCTACAAGGCGGTCAACGGAACTGCCCCTGCCTACCTCCAAGCGTTTGGCACCCCAATGGTGGAATGAACTCCCTGCCGATGTCAGGACTGCAGAGTTGCTCATCAGCTTCCGCAAGAGTTAGTTCTCAAGTTCGCAAGTTCTCACTTGTTCAGAGTTCACCTGGACTCTGCATAACCTCCCTCCTTTCCCCCCTCCTCCCTTACTCTCCTGAAAACACCCCCCTTACGCACTTATTGTATGTTTGTACGCCCTGGCACTTAAAAATAGTACTTAGCATCGTGTAGCATCTTATCCTAGCTGTCTTTGTTGTATACGGGGAATGGGTTAAACTAGCAATTATAAGTGCTTTGCACTGGTTCTATGAACGTCCTTACTGTACCGACAGCGATATATTGTTGTTTCTCTTTCTTCTGACAAATGTACTTATTGTAAGTCGTTTTGGATGAAAAGCGTCTGCTAAATGTAAATGGTAATCTCACCCATGTTGACACACTGCTCCTCATTTCCCTCCCATCACGCTCGGAGCTAAAGACCCAGCAGGCGTTTCTTTCCTCCTTGCTCGCCCAGCTTGTGTCTCCTCAAAACTTTGTGAATTTCTTATTTTATTGTTTTTATTTATTTATTCCTAAGTAGCAAAAAAAGATAATCGTCCCAACGTTTGTGAAAATGTCCTGAAACGAAACTAATCTAGACGCATCATGCAGGCACTTGTTTAAGCACCCACTGTGCTTCCCCTCTCCCCCCCCCCCCCTGTGTGTACATGCTAACAAACACCCAGGGGATTATTTGTTTCCCCTAACTCGGCAACACTCCTTGTCACATCCTCCCTAAATTGGCCTACTTTCCCATATTTTATTCTCCTCCGGGCCCAAGTCTCCATGGCCGGGGTAATGCAAAGATTGACGGGGACAGTGGGATTCTGGGATTACAGGGGACCATGTCACTGCACCGCTAAGCAGCTATCGCAGAGATGAATGTGTTTTATGAGACGGAAGTGGTGTAGGTATAATCTGTGTTTATGCAGCACAACGATAAATGGGTCCGATTTATTGTCTTTGATGTGGCAACATGGATATTGGGATGTAGGAAATTAGTCAACTTTATTCGCTTCTCCATGGTGCTGCCTCGTGACACATTTAATCTAATAATTGGCGAACCAAAAATATTCAGCCCATAGCCACTGAAGTCATTGGTTGGATCAGATGATGCAGCTAAAGTGGCCGCTACCTTTTTAATGAATTTAATCGTATGGATTGAAAGTCTTGATGCCTGTGCACTGGGGTGACCTTGATGCCGTTCTATAAGCTGGCTGTCCGATTCTTCAGAGAGTAGATCCAATACCTATATCCCACCACTCACACGGACCCTTGGCCCTTTGTGTGCTACATCCTCTGCTGTCCTCTCCTCTAGGACCTTTGTGTCTCTCCACTCTACCCTTGCTCTCCTGCTCCCTAAAGGCGCAGATGGCTGGGTTTTGCCATTTCAGTCCTCCCCACGTCCGTTCGTTTCGTTCCCTTGCTTACAGCCGTGCTCCAGACACAGCTGAGACATGTTTTGAAGTATTTTCGGTCTCCCTGTCGGAACTGTCCTTTTTCTGCTCGACTCGCACGTCATTCAAATCCCGAGTAGGAGTACAGCTTGTCCAATCGGAGACCAGGCCCTACCCATAGCAATATTCATGTATGTTTTAACAATGCAGCACACTGGATGCTTCTACTAGCGGTTTCAATAATGGTCTGAAGCTCTTTCTGTAGCCGTTGATGCCCGACCATCTCGCGGAGCCATATACGAGGTTTAATGACCCAAATTGGCAATGATGAAGAAAATGCAAAAGCAAAAGGGTGCCAGCTCCAAGCTATTTGTTTATGGCCTGGCGCTCCGCTGCTTGTTCACGCGGCGGCCCTAACTCAATCCTGCTCTCTGACTCTTCACAATTACATAAAGATAATGGAATTAGGAAGCGATGCCCGTAGGATCCATGTTCACATTGCAGGCAATTACAAATGCTGGTCATTTTTGTTGTGCTGCGCTACTAAGCTGGTGCTTAATGGCAGCAGGCTATCGGGTTAAGCCACCGCACATTAGTGTTCCCCCATTTTGCACAGAATGGATTACCCTCCATTAGATTTGTTTCCCAACATCCTTGGAACAAGGCTTTCTGACAAAGACGTTTTTGTCTGTGTTTCAGCTCTGCTGTTTTTTAGTGCTTATGATAAGGGCTGAGATTGAAATTCTTGGTAGATTTGTGATCACCTTTACTGGAGGATTTCTCCACCTTCGTGCACATGCCGTGTTTCTATTTATAGCTGTTTCCGCTGACATCAGAAAAGACACCAGTGGTTGGACTTGTTGCTTTTGATATCTGTTGTGCGGTCACTGTATTTAATGTCCCACAATTACACATATTACTCTATACTTAATGACACCAGGAATCCGCCAATTGAATTAACTTTTTTACCTCTTGGCTAATTTCCTGCTGCTGAAATGAATGGCAAGGGCCTTCAACAACTTTGAATAAAATCAGTTAATTAATAACTTACCTTAATTACTTACTTAATAACTTATGAAGATTACGTCTTCTACAATTTCATTTTTAACCATTTTGTATTAACCACCCGTACGAATTCCTTTTTTGCCGTGGTCCCAGCCAGGAGTCAAGAGGGGCCGTGTGTCATGTGCCCACATGTCACACGCCTGTTCACTCAGATCCGTAATGACATGCTGTCTAGGAAAGCACAGATGTAATGTTGCTTGGGTTTGAGTGCGTGCGGCTGTGTTGGCAGCGCAGTGCGCTGGGCGGGCGCACGTTTGGGCCCACTGCTCTCGGCTTCATTGGTGCACGTCAGGCCGGTAATGAGGACATTTTAAACGAAGGAGTGGGCTGGTGAGGTGTGCTCCTATTATGCGGGCGCTCTCTCGGCATGTATTTAATGAGGGGTGTGGGGGGGGGGGGGTACCTCTCAGTTAAGGAAAGAAGTCGACACTTTTGTGCTCCTTTTTTAAAGTTCCGCTAACTTTCCTCTCCGACAGAGCGAACTCACTCCCCTTCGTCGCTTGTTAGTTCTGTCGTCCTTTGTGATCGCCCTTCTAGTGTTGTCCATCTGTGCTTTGTAGACGGTGTTCAGACGCCGCCTCTCAATCTTCCCAAGTTCCTAGTTCCTCATTCCAAATTCACACTTGCCTCTGGGATAACCTCCTACTTTGAGCCACTTTCTTTGAGCAAAGTGCAAATTACTCCAGTTGCAGCGTGCCCTCCGCTGAGCTGAGAATTGCCCACGGTTTTCAAAAGACGCTGGTGCTCAGCCTCCCTCCCCACCCCCAAGACCTGGGGGCCACCCACGTAGCTGACAGCGCATTGTACCAAACACTTTGATCTCGGGGTTTGTCGGGGTGTTGCCTTGCCTCACAGCCTTGCCGTATTTTGTGCCAGTATTGCCGCCAAGTTCATTGCAGGGTCATCTTAAATTCTGCAGTTCTAAATAGGATTTTTTTTGGAGCTGCACGATTGTATCTTTGTAACAGTGCGATGGCGGCGGCATGTTGAGTGTCAGTAATGGCGCTTGAAGTGCGGTACAGTACTGGAATCCACTATCTCTGGGGAAATGATACGGTCGTACGGGTTCCATCACGCCAACAAGCAGCGGTGTGCACGGCCATTTGGGGGAATGTTTTAAAGCTGATCCCCACCCTCCTCGCATGGGTCTTTATCATTTTGGAAATGGAGAAGAGATGGGGACCAAATATACAAACACTTTCCTTTCTCTTTCTCTTTAAATTTCATTCATTGTCATCCTAAAACCTCAACCTGCTCAAGTGAAATTATTTATATTTTTTATTAATTATTAAACTACAACAAATCAACAGCAGTAATGGCCATTCAGTGGGTTTTCATTATACTCACTCACTGCTGCGTCTGGAAACGAGGCGAACCTGCAAGCTGTCGGGTGTGTTTGGTGCACCGGGGGTGGGAAACCAGAGAGGCTGGTCCATGCTGCAGTACACAATCACACTGGGGGGGGGGTATTTGGTAAAACTGCCAAATACTCACTGACATCTGACCTTTAATAAAGTGTGTGTGTGTGTGTGTGTGTGTGTGTGTGTGTGTGTGTGTGTGTGTGTGTGTGTGTGTGTGTGTGTGTGTGTGTGTGTGTGTGTGTGTGTGTGTAAATGGGGGAACATTAGCCTGTGAGTAAACAAGAGCGACGGAAGGATTGTGTGCGTGTGTGTGTCTCTACGTCTCCGACAGCAGTCTAGTGAGCGGAGTGTGTTGCCTCGGTGTCGCTCCTTCTCACACTCCATGGCAACGCGCCATCATCCAAGCCCCTAGCCTACCGCCTCATTAGCATCGTGCTAACAAGTCCTCCGCTGAGGAGGTCCCAGCTAGGGCCCGCAGTCTGTGTTGGACATAGTGTTGGACATAAAAGAAATCTGGAACAATCTATTATTGTAGTTAGGTGTTAAAACGATGGTTGAATTATTGGAACGGATTTTTGTTTTTAATGCTTAGTGTTTACTTTCCCTTTAAAAATGATAACGGGCAAGAGACTCTCAAAGTTGCTTAGCTGAACAGCGCCTCAGGCATCAATTATACTTAAAAGTAAACAGGAGTGAAATGCTATGCGTTTACTTCCCGTGGCTAGGAACCGCAGCCAGCTCTCTTGATCTCACCCAGAGCCCTTGTATCTGGTAGCCTTCTCTCTCCAGTGCTCTGTGCTCCTTCATGAATCACTTCAGAGACGGGGAGAGTACAAGGGATGGTGGTGGATGTAAAAGTCAGTAGTCTGCTTCAGAGCCCCCCCCCCCCCCCCCCCCCCCCCCCCCGTTGGACCATGGCGGCGGGGTGCACGTCAAATGACCTTCCTTCTTGTCATTTCTCCTCTTTGCTTTTGTCACTCGATGGGAGTCTCTCGTTCAGGATTTAGCAGCCGATGTCTGTGTTTGTTTTTGGTGGGCCGTCTTTTTCAAGATGAGCGGCAGAGACGTTGTCCGCGCGCACACACACACGTCCCAGGAACACTCACGGGCACGCTCCGTGTTAAGTGAAGGCTAGGCGGTGGCCATTTGTAAAGGAAAGGGTCTGGAATGAGTGCTGGGCAACAACCCAGCTCCTCCTCAATATCTCTTGGTGAAGAATCATATAACTCAAGGGGTAGTATTGAGTACATAACCCCACCATGAAAAATGTAAAGCGGATTATTCTTTTTTTTTTTGCATAAGATACTGCTTGCATAATGCAGTACGCTTTATCATTTTTTTAAGACCGCAAGACAACAATACACGAAAAGATGAAAGCCTCACAGAGCTGCATTTCTAAATATGTCTGCCTGCCCCTCTTTTTGCTCTCTCTGTCTCTCTCTGCCAGGGGTCACAAGCGCAAGCTGGACGAAGCCCAGGAAGAGGAGCGGGGCGAGGAAGAGGCGGAGGACAGTAGGAAGGTGCAGGGCGGTGCCAGTGGCTCCTCCAAGACAGATTCCGTTAAACAGAAAGACGAAACCGTCGACGATGACGCCGATAATGAAGATGACGACGAGGAAGAGGAAGGCAGCAGCTCGGAAGCGGACGAGATGGCCGCGGCCCTGGATCTCGAATTAAACGATTTCATGTGACACGGGGGGCGGAGCCGGGACTGAAACAGCCCCGAGTGGCCCCCAGCAACGGCCCCTAGCAACGGCCCCCAGCAACGGCCCCTAGCGGTGGTGCCAAAAAATCTATTTTTTTTACGTATTTCATTCGCTTTTGTAGTGTGTGTGTGTGCGTGTGTGTGTGTGTGAGACAAACGGGCACTGTCGTAAGCATTTAATGCACTGTACAGAAGGTAGCTCTCCTGTGTTTCCGTGTAAATAAATACCTTCCAGATGTTTGTTTTTTATCGGGGTACATACAGCTGCTTTGATGGGGTTGAAAATTAAATATGACATTTTATTGTGACATTTGATACATTTTGATTTCACTTGAATTTGCTTTTTACTATTTAGATTTTTTTATATATATACATATATATATATTATATATATATATATATATATATATATAATATGAGTGAAAAGATCAATAAAATGGGGTAAGAAAAATATTTGTCCTTTTCATGAGTTTGGAATCTTCTTGGATCAAAATAATAACCAGCAATATGCGTTCAAATACGTTTACTTGGGTCTGTTCTTGGTCGTTATTGTTTGTCAGTTTCCCATAATATTCTCAACGGTTCACTTACAATTCTACTTACCTTTTCACCCCGTTCTAACCGTTCTTGAAAGACAAGACTGTTGTACTTTTTATTTTTGTGACTGACATCCAAAATTTATGTTTTCCGTATGCATAACACAATTAGGTCAAGAAAATGTTTATTGTACTTTGATTAATTCAGATATTTGGCAATTGGTTAAGATATTAACGATGCCATCTTTGTCCTTAAAAAAAAAATAGCCTATTGTGGTGTTTTTGTTAGTTGTAAATAGTTGAGTTCATTACAAGTCACGGCATGGTCTTCAAGGCAGGTGCTGCTAACTCATTTTTATTTTCAACCCAATTACACTTTGGTGGGGGAAAAAACATTCATTTATGCCATGTAGTCCTTTGCTATATGCGTATTGGTCCACTTGTGGTTCAATATTTGGTTGTGCTGTCTGAAATCTTGAAGTGTACAGATCCGGTTCCCTATATAGTGCACGTCTTAATACCCACAATGCACTGTAAAATAAGTGTACAAAGGATGTTCACACATTTCTCACTGGAGCCTATTATATGGTGCAAAGCCCTTTTCATTGCCATGGAATTCAGCTAATGGAGGTCTCGAGGTCTCTGCTTGTTTATGTGACCAAAACACGGCACGCCAATCGATTTGCGGTGCGTAATTATTGTCTGAAGTCCACCATACTCGTTCCCTTAATAGTGTGTTATATAGTGTTCACTTTCACATTGTGAGGGAACAAGTTAGTCAACCAGTCCAGTTTGATCTCACACAGAGATATCTGTCTGAAAACGAAGGTGGAAGTTGCTGTTTAAATTCACTGCCCTGTCCTCGTTTCTACCACCCTCTTGTTTTTAGTTGGACATTTGAGTATATTGCAAGCCCTGAACATAATGTATGACATCCTTCTCATCTGGAATTTGTGCATTTGGTCTTTTAACATTCCGAGAAGCCGTGGCGATTTAATGTATTTTTTCATATGCATCTAGGTTTGATTCTCACCGATTGCCATTAACCTAAATCATAGAATAGATAGAAAATCCACTGGTAAAATCCATGCTCCTGGTGGCAGCCATTTTATAATCCAACACAGTCACCCCTGCCTTTGACTTGACCATTTTACCAGCATCCACCAACATTTACATTTACAATTACAATTTTGTCTGTTTCTGTTCTGTCATATTTCACCCGAGAACGTGTTAAATATGTGAAATTGTATTTCCTAAGTCACCCAGAGAAAGAATAGTTTTCCATTGAATAAAAATATGTTTATGATGCGCTTTAATTGTGTTGACATGGCTTTATTACAAGTGTTGTCCTTCCGATCGGCAGAATCTTTCTTTGATTCAATAACATTACTACACCGCAGCGCCATATTGGCAATAATGCTCTTCAAATGGTACACCAGATAAAAAAAAGCGAATCATCACTTTCAACTGACACCAGCTAATACCAGTGCTGTGGTTTTCATTAAATTGTTATACAGTTTTAACCTTTATATCATCATAATCTTCACCCTCTCTCAAACACGATTAGGACATATTTAATGTTGCTGAAGGTAAGATTTGGGAGTTGTAAAGAGATTCGGATAGCCATTTTGTAACTCAACCAAAAAAAACATCCTCCTCTGCTCCCTATGTTTCTACACTATTGAGTAGTGTTGCATTCACGCACCTGATTGGTCAGAAATTAGCCGGGAGCGGTCTAAATTCTAAATTGTCTCATACAGGGGCAGCAAAAGTCAACTCGAAACAGATATTAGAGCATTTCACTCACTAATAACGAACGGATATCTATAACATTTCTAACAAATTACACTCAAATAATACCTCTTAAATCGTACATGTATAGTGCCCTTTAACAACGTAACAGTGAAAACGTTCAGGGAATACAGAATGGGCCCCATTCACACAACCCATAGCCGCACCGTGCAGAGATGGTGTGCAGCACACATCAGTCACGTTTTATGGATTGATTCAGCGTTGTACAATGCGACGTGTAAATTATACACCCATCCCCACAGCTACACATTTCATTCATAAATATATATTGATATGAACGAATAAGGAACCAAACTCCTTCACAATGCTGACTTGCATTCTACAGTACTTGCATGAGAAAGATAGTGTTTATATAGCGTATACTCCTATAGCATGTTTGAATATTAACACTGGAATACGACGATAACCCCATTGCATGGACGTGTTCATATATAATTTGTCAGACAGCTAACACTACACTGCACTCCTCATACCTGTGCGTTCGGTACATCTGAACATCCCATTTCACGCCACACTTCCCCAGTATAACGACGCTATTCAGTGGAACATCTTGTGTCATACATCTCAAAAGATTCGTCCAATTCTTAGAAGAATGGGACTAAAAAGTGTAGTTTAGCAGACAATGCAAATATAATGCTAATATGGAATTTGGAAAATGCTGAACTCTAAGAGCCATGGTGAAAAAAGTAGTATCTATGCTAATCCCAGTTTAATGGTAAATAGCCTGGAAGAGAAATATATATATTTTGCTGCTGTTACTGTTACAAAATTGAGTCTTGCATAAAAAGCCTTTATCTTCCCTTCGTTTCCCCAATCATTATCATGCACATTTTCAAACATAGACAGGGCCTTATCTAGCTCTACATAGAACTGACAGAAGGGGAGGCCATGTTGTAACACCAGGTTAGTTGTACCACTGTCAGTTGGACCAATCAGAGCTGTGGGATGGTGTCATCAAGGGTTAGGACATTAGCTCAGGAGTTAAGCGGGTGGACTGGCAATCGGCTGGCAAAAATCGGAAGGTTGCTAGTTCGAGCCCCGACTCCAACCCTAACTATGTCGAGGTGTCCTTGAGCAAGACACTTAACCCCAACTGCTCCCCGGGCACTGTGATTGGCTGCTCACTGCACCCTTGAGGGATGGGTTAAATGCAGAGGAAAATTTTCACTATGTGTATGTGACAATGAAAGTACCTTTACCTTATCAATATCGTTCACTCCCATTTCCTTTTTGGGCTCACAGTAGAAGTAGCAACAGTGTGGATTTAACTATCAAACAAATATTAACATTTGATCAAGATTATTTTAGTTTCCCCCAATGCATAACCTAAAGTAGCAGTTTCTCTCTCACACACAACCTTTTTTTCACTCACTTTTTTTCAGAACTGGTTATGCTTTATTCTTCCATAAAGTTGGATAGTGTGGATCTTATTTCAGCTAACTACCTCTCATTGTTAATTTGGTCCCTAGCTAGCATTACAACTCCCCACTCGGTAGATAGGTTGTAACAACATAACTCTTTGTATTTGACATTAACTCCCATAACCTGTGATTGTGCAGTAGTCTTTATTACTTTACTAAAGGCTGCAACACATCATTCCCAGATTCTTGCTGTTTACAGAACCGCCGCAGTTTCTTCTGGGACCCGACGCCCTATGGAGACCTTTAGTTGCGCTTCGTTCGCTTTCTGATTCCCACCGACAAACTCGGAGACTGGGAACACAGAGTCAAACTAAAATCAAACGTCTTACATCCTGCCATAGAATACTGCTTGCTGATCCCCTTACAGACAGACAGACAGACAGACAGCTTCGGCTATACTTTTATTTCCCCGCTGGCTTCCGAGCCAACATCTCACAAAATAAAAATAAAGTGAAATCAAATTAAATAAAAACCCCTGCCTTCACTAGTGAGTGACAGCTGGCCCCCCCGGACCTGCTCTATGGAAACGTTCAACGTTATTATCTCAGCTCTGTCGAGCACGATATCCCCGCTTTGTCTTCCACCCCAAGGTATCGCCTCATTTAGGTGACTGACGCACGTAGAAATCAACGAGAGTCTAGTCTTCTCTAGTTGGCGCGTGGAGACCACAGGGATGGCCTTTACCTGCAGGGTCAAGGTCTGTACTGATGGGGGCTGAGGCAGGAATTCTTTCAAGATGTTTGTGCCAGTCAAGAAGCAAACACTGGTACTTAACTAGGGATTTTGCAGATGTTATGCGGTTTTTTACACGTCAGTCTTACAAAATGATTGTCAGGTCGATAATATGTTCTTTTCATTGTAAGCTGGGAGGCCCCAAATACGGGGCCCCGCCCAACAGAGCAGCACCACTGCCACAACTGCTTCTCCGCTATCGGTTTAGCACAAAGCACTAATGGCACGTGTTCTACGTTAACCTGGTTTGTCATTCAGTGTGCGCTTACAGTGAATTGAGAGGAAATGATACCTAAAGGAGCAGGTAGGAAATCCTGTCCATCTTGCAATATGCCTACAGGTAGCCTGCAGATAATTGGGCATCCAACACTGTACCTTTCGTCTGTCAGTCAAACACCCCTAACCACTCCACTAGCCTGCCCTGCCTATCACTTTATCCTCAAATGTCCTTCTTACTGTTGTATAAATACCAACGCGAGTCCCAATTTACATGACTCGACCACAACATTGTTGTATATACATATGTTTCTGATTGGCCATGGGAGTTGCTAATAATTAAAACGATGATAGAATGATCAGGCAATTTGAATTGTAATGATCAGTCATAATAATGATTATCTTTATGATTCTCAGTGAAGCTACGGGACTACTAGTTGAACTGAGGGACCATAAATGGATGTTGTGTTTCACTGACTGAATAAGAAGTGGGATCCTCAAGGCCTCACAGACCTGGGGATTAAGTTGACCTGCTAGAAGGTAGCCAACTACAGCTATAGCAAAGGATCTACAGCAATTCTCAAGGATTTACCAATAAATGGAGAATTTACTTTCCTTCTCACGGAGCTGCTCTTACTATCTAGATGTTTTCTCTAACATTTAATACGTTTGACTATAATAAGGTAGTACGAGCAGCAAGGAAATCACATCTCTAAGGTGATTAGTGAGAATGTTTTCAACTATTAACCAGCTGCTAAATCCTGCCCCTTCCACTGACTTTCTCTCACAAGCCTCTGTTTCAAAGTTTGAGGAGTTTGCAAAAACCTTTAACGATAAAATCACAACCATCATGGGTGGCATTATTGACACTGGTGACCCTTGTAAAAGAACATGTCATAAGCATGTGATTCAGGATAAAGTCACAAGCATTTCTGCAGCAGAACCTTACAAGACTATAGCCAAGAGCAACTCGTCCTGCTCTCGTCTTTACCATGTCGTGTTGCAAACCGTGCCTTTATCACCAACACATCTCTAGAGTCAGGCTTTTTTCCAGATTCATTTAAAACAGCTGTTGTGAAACCATTGCTGAAGAAATCTAATTTAGATTGTGAGACTTGCTATTTATAGAACAATATCCAATCTCCTTTTTATTAGCAAGATACTAAACTGTTACCAGCATATAATCTAATTAACTTCCTTCACGAAAACTCAGTCAGGTTTCAGGTCTACTCATAGCACAGAAACCTCTCCCACAAAAATTGTCAGTGGTCTCAGACTAAACACTGATGCTAATAAAGTCTCCGTTCTTGTTCTCTTGGATTTTAGTGCAGCATTTGACACGATTGATCACGAGAACCTCATGAATCCAACAGTTGGACTCGGTTGGTCTCTGATTTCTTCCTTAGCTGGGTCTGTACATTTATAACCGGGAGAAATGTCTATATCTGTCTTGGAGATCATGTATCGGATGAGTATGATATATGTTTTGGTGTTGCACAAGGAAGTTGTCTTGGTCCTTTACTATTCTCACTGTATATGCTACCGCTTGGCAATATTTTCCGCGCACTCCACAGCTTTGCGGATGATACCCAATTATACATCTCTGTTGAACCAAATGATACTAATGCTATTTGGTGCCTCACTAACTGTCTATCAGCTGTCAATAAATGGATCAACATTAACTTTTTAAATCTAAATGAGGACATGTCTGAAATCCTCTAACTTCCAATAACAAAAGGGATATGCCTTTAAACCGCCTTGGGAATCTAACTCCCTTGATTAAGTCAGTGCTTTTTATTTCAAGTAAACTTGACTGCTACAATGCACTCTTTACTGGCCTACCTAAGAAGTCTATAGAGAGGCTCCAGCTAATTAAAAATGCCGCTGCTAGGCTTCTGACAAAAAGGAAGACGAGAGAGCATATCACTCCAGTCTTAACTGCTCTGCACTGGCTCCCCGTATCGTTTATAATTGACTTCAGAGTCCTTCGCCTCATGTTTAATGCACTAAAGGGGCTGTGACCAGTCTACCTTTCTGACTCGCTGACAACTATGGTGGCTAATTGGAGGTTACCATTGAAAGAAATGTGATGCTGCATTTATTAACTAGGCCCCTAAACTGTGGAATAGGTAACCTCAAGAAATCAGGGAAGCAAGCTCAGTAAATATCGTTAAGCACCAGTTAAAAAAAACGATCTCTTCAATTTAGCGTTGTATAAGACAAATGAATAGCTTTTAATTAGCATTTGATCTATGCTGCTTTCTCCGATTTTATTGTATTGATGTTATAGTTTTCATTTTTAAACTGATGTTCCTTTTTCTTTGTTGTGCACTGTGTTGTACAGCATTATTATGTATAAGAGGTTGTTACGTAAATAAAGCTTATCATTATTATTATTATAATATCTACGTTTGTTTTCTCCTTGGGATCAATTCTGTAACGGTGCTTTAAATCCTTGAGAGAATGTTATTCAAAAGAGTCAATATATACAGCGTGCCAAAAGTCGGGTTTGAAATGCTGATTCTACACTTGGCGGTTCCTTTGTTCTCAGAGAGCCGAACATGAAACGGATTTGCGAAATAGAGGCAGTGGGGATATCATCAAAGAAACGTGATTTGTAGCTGAGCGATCAAGTACAATGACTGCATGTTCATGTTGAATTTCCACACCACCTTTTTCACATGAATGGCAGAGAATCCAATTTTGGAATCGAAACAGTTGGCCAATAACCCAAGCATGCAAACTCGGAGAGACACAGAAGTCTCAGGAGCAGTGATTCTCTGTAACTTCCTCTGCTGTGGTTTTTCCAAATCCTAAAATCCTGCGGGGAGGGGGGGGGGGGGGGGGGGGGGGGGCACCCCACGAGGCCACAGATCAGAGGAGAGGTGCAGCAGCTCCGCTCTCTGCGGCGTTGTCTAGCTGACAGGACTGGAGGGAGAAACCGGCTGTAAATCAACCATCTTCCTTTGTTTATCCTTCTAAAATAGGAAATATGATGACAAAATGCTTACCAGCCTTCCATGAGGCACTGAAGTTATCATCCGACTCCAGCAGGAGAATATAGGAGGGACTCGTGGCCATATATACTAGAGGTTATAGCATTCATCACCTTTATTTTCCGTTGTCAATACCAGCGCAGTAAATCCCATCGTGGTTTATTATCGCACACCTTTAATTTTATGGATTCATGATATCGTCGTAATGGATGTGAGGCACAACAGGAGCTTATTCTCCAAGCTAAGAGAACTGTGTGGGGACTGCGCCGCCGTTCCAAATGCACCTTTTAATATCAGCCCTATGTGATAATTATGCACTTATGAATACCCATTTATAAAGCTGTGTTAACAGTCTAAAGACACTTTGTAGCCACGGCTGCTAAGTGGAAGAAGAAACGAACGTGGATGGCGGCGTAGACTGCATGAATGGCGCTCACTTTAACTAAAGGATGAATTATATTATATATATATATATATATATATATAATATTTTTTAGAAAACAGTGCCTTTGTAATGTTAAAGAAGATGTTGCCGTATAGGTCCTTGGGCTGAATGTCAGAGAGCCAAAATGATGGAGACCCAAAAAAACACTTGTCTTGGCTTGCACACGGCCTTTGATAATGTGAGGTTTGCGTCTAGAAATGAAAGGAAATTTATTCAAATGGGTCTTGAGAAATCCTTGTAATAGACGAGGCGAAATAAGTGGGCCAACAACAAATGTTGCATTATGTGTGCAAATTATGAAGACACGAACGCCTTGCAATATAATTCACACTTTTCCATTTTTTTCAGAATAACAGCTCAAGGTTGGTCTCTCGCTCGAGTGAGTAAGTGCTAAGAGACAGGTAGACAGGGGATCCGCACCTTACATGGGCAAACCACATTGATATTGATAAATATATCAGTATGCATGCTTATAGCTAACCATTTCTTTCTCAAAACACATCATTCAAATGACAATTCATTTTCATGGTGAAAAGGAAATCAACAACCAGTCGCATTGTTGTGAAGACCGCATTGTTCAAGCTTCAAACAAATGCTACACATTTTGCAACCGCTCATTTGCAACGGACGTTTTCGTCCATTCAAACATCAATTTGACCAACCGTCTAGAATAAGTCTCGCCTCAATCTAGCGGTTTGACCTTTTGACTGTGCGCGACCATTTCACAACTACTATAGACCTGCATTGCTTTGCAGAGCGCAATATTAAGTTCAACGTAGACTGCGGTACAAAGACTGCGGTGCTCTTAAATCCAAATAAGAGTCTCCAGCCGAAAAGAAAACCACTGATGGGGCGGGAAGGACAGTCTCTGGACGTAAAGGCGGTGGATGGCAGAGAAGGTGGCTAACAACTTGCCCTGAAGAGAGGGTGAGAGGTCAGGGGAGAGACTACACTCCCCATCCTCATTAACTGATATCTTATCTCATACTTCATATGAGACCAATGTTGGCTGGCTTCAGGGACACTGATACGCCTGGTGGCTGCCCTGGAGGAGCTCCTATTTTGGGAAACATATTACTATACTAGTAGATACTATTAAATCAATACAAAATGTAAACTATACTTATACACAATATACACACTATGCTTTCCTCTAGCCCATAGTCTTCCCTTATAACATCCATAATGCATTATTCATATAATATTTTTAGAAATGTATACAGTATTTCTACCATCTTGTCCTCCAATCCACGTGTTTTGTGATACTATTTTGCATATTTTGGGGTGGTTTTGCTTTGTATATTTGCATTTGTATCGCAATGCAAATATAATAAATGAAATAAAATAAAAACCTTTCTCTATCTCTTGTTTGTAACATGTAGCACTTATTTGATGCATTTGAAATAATGGCATGATTCTTGCAATTTCTTGGTTGTATCTTTGTGGTATTATTGTAAGTTGCTTTGGATAAAAGTGTCAGCTAAATAAATGTAATGTGATACAATTAGAAGATTTTCTGCAAGATTCTTTGATATTTTGAATTGAAGTTATTTTATTAAGATATTGTTTAAATCCCTTTGGAATTGATAAGATAATTGATGTCACACATTATGCCTACACCGCTCTTGTCTCTTCCATTCCAGTCAGGCTTTACATTTTGTACGGTTTGTTTACAAATAAATGGCATTGATGCATGCTAAAGACATCATTAGGGTTTAGTTAAATATAGAAAATGTAATGGGATAGCCATATTGGGTATAGCGTCTGCTACTAATCGGTATTTCACACAGCATCTGGGATGTCAGTTTTCATAATGTAGAGTGAATTACATCTCCCCCCCCCCACACACACACACACACACACACACACACACACACACACACACACACACACACACACACACACACACACACACACACACACACACACACACACACACACACACACACACACACACACACACACATAATCCGCTTATAATTTCTTCAATGCACACATCGTATAAACAAATAAAAATAGATAGATACAATGACATTCAATCCAAAAGGAAGTAGAACCGATTAAACATTCAAACCCCACTTATTTCCCAATCACATAAGACGCAACTTGACACCCAATCAAAACACATCTGCAGGGTGGTGGGATTTACAACATTCATAAAGATCCTTTGCTTTGGGACCCGATGTTCCCTCACCCCTTTTGACCCATGCCTCGGTTCGGTTAAACCCAAAGAGCTCTTCAATGCTCCAGCCAGGTGCAGGTGGGGCCAGAATCAGGGCCGCGAGGTCGTCCTTCACAAGAGATGTCATTGTGTCTTTAATCAAAGGAGGGCACCAGGTCCGTCTTAATGCCATTGCTCCTGGTGTTATGAGCCCTCTCGTCTGAGGGTTGAAGAGGGGGCTTCATGTGTTTAAAGTGCAACACCCTGACTGCTGACTACTATGGCGAACATGGATTACTGAGCTTAGCCTGCCTCAGTACGACTGCTCAGAGTAGGACCCTTTCCACTCCAGTGTGTACACGCACACGCGCACACACACACACACACACACGCACGCACGCACGCACGCACGCACACACGCACACACGCACACACACACACACACACACACACACACACACACACACACACACACGCACACACGCACACACACACGCACACACGCACACACACAGAGGGGGGGGGGGGGGGGGATGAAAAGGTAACAAAGGTTCTTCCTGTTCTAACCCTTTAATAAATGCTCGGCCAGAGGCCGCTTACCGTACTCGGTGTGCTACGAGCTCCCACACCTCCCACTTTGGTAGCCACCGGTGGGCTTAAGTAGGCCGGAGTTGGTTGCTACTTCCAGGTCCGCAGCAGCTGCGAGTCATAATACTGATTATCAATCCCCTTTCCCAACTGCACTTTACCTGCCCCCCTGCGCTGCCCCTTCTCAGCTCTTTGGGGGAGCTGAGGTTCTCTCGGTCCTCCACAACACACACACACACACACACACACACGTGCACACATGCACACGCGCACACACATGCACACGCACACACACACACACACACATGCAACTTACTGAATACATTTAATTGGCTGGCTGTGTTGGTGGGCTCGGCAATCAGCCAGGCCCAGGCAGTTGAAGGGTTACGGACGCCCATGACTTCCCCGAGCTCTGCGGCGTTGTCAAGTGAGCACATGATTCACCAACAACAGCTCTGGTCTTCACAACAATTGGTGGCAAACGGTGGGCGTGTGAAGTGGCGGAATGACATGCTGTCCCTCCAGGAGGACAATCCAATACGGAGCTACATGAGACTAGGGCCGAGCTAAGCGGCGCGTGCTAGTGCCTCAGTGTAAAACAGGCCTACCTGCCTACAATCAGAGACGCTGTTAGCCCAGCGCGCCTTACATTGGATACAGATGCAGGTCATTAAAGAACGGGTATGGGCTAGGAATATTGCTCGAGGGGAGGTCAAGCCTACAGGTTAAGCCTACAGGTGGGTTGCATACATTGGGGATCGAATCTAGATCCTTTCATGTGTGAGGCAACATCCTTTCCTAAATTGCTAGATAGCTTTACCTACAAATCTACCGACCTACCGGCCCTGTTTACCTATATACTGTCATCTGTACTAGTTTCCTATGTACAAACATCCTTTAAACTGTCTTCGTACATGCATCCCTATACCGTAAACGCATGTGGTGATTTCAAGATGATGAAAGGGACTGGACATCACACGTCTTGTGTGATGTCCAGTCCCAGAAGTGTGAGACATAGAGACTAGTCGGTGGTGAGAGGTGGGGGGGGGGGTTGGGGGGTGGGGGTGGGGGGGTGGGGGGGGGGGGGGGGGGGGGTTGGTTTTAATGACCTTTTAGAGCATCATGTGTGACACCTGAGGGGGTGTGCAAGTCTCTGGTACATTGAAATGCCATCGTTTGTTTTCTCAACTAACGTTTTATTCAAATGTGGCAATGCTATGTTTGCTAAGTTTCCGCTCAGATATGACATTCATAATTGTTCTCAAGGATACAACAGGGCACAGTTTCTCCATCATAAGATTGTCATAAACATTGATAAGAATGTATCAGAGTACATCCTCTTCCTTTGATCCTTCACTGCATAGCCTAAATGCATTGTTCCGGGACATAACAAGTGAACATAGGAAAAGACAGGATTTTTGTAGGGACATTTATCATTTTGCTTCTGAACCACACAACGGTATCAAAGGTGTACTTTTCAAAGAAATAGGGGCCGGCGAAGAGGCAGACAGATTCTTCACTGATTCCACTGTAAAACATGGAGGGAGGGGAAAAAAAGCTGCTTGCTTGGAGACCATTAATAATTTATTCTGTCCTATCCTCAGCACTGCACATTCATGCCAGTTGTTATTTCATAACAAAAAGCCTTTATAAAAAAAAACATACACTCTACATCTGTGTCCATATACTGTAAGACACAGCTTGGCTCTCTGTCCAAACAAACACACACACACACACACACACACACACACGCACACACGCACACACGCACACACATGCACACACACACATGCGCACACACACACACACACACACACACGCACACACGCACACACACACACATGCGCACACACACACACACACGCACACACGCACACACACACACACACGCACACACACGCGCACACACACACGCACGCACGCACACACACACGCACACACACGCGCACACACACACGCACGCACACACACACACGCACACACACACGCGCACACACACACGCACGCACGCACACACACACACACACACACACTGACTCAACAGTCCACTCCATCAGTCAGCTCTGACTGTGCGTCATACCACATCGCCCGCGCCAGCAATCGTTTTCTGCTCTGGATTGATCAAATCATTTACCTCATTGTTGCGGTGTATGTGTATGTGTGTGCAAGTTTGTGTTTTTTGTAAGAAAAAAACCATTTTGAGCTTTTCAAAGTAGCACAATTTTCACCTTGAATTCAGATGCGTTCAGTTGCTTTGTTCTCGACGGAGGGAGATAGAGGATAATCTGGCTTTCTCTCAGACACAGACACTGTCTTTTATGAGTTTTTTTTCCCCTTGAATAAAACATGTCAAGGGGAAAATTGCATTGCTCAACATTAAATGCAAGGTTTACGTAAACTTGCCAGAAAGCACAGTAATGATGACCCATTTGAATGTCATTTTTCAACAAATTGAAAGTTTTGGTTGAAATTGGACACAAAAAGGCAAACATCTCTTGCAGCATGTTTTGGTTAAAACCGAATTGGATTCATTCAGTTGAAAGTAAGCATGAAGAAGAAGAAGAGCCAGACCAGAGGAGGGAGAAGCTTCTGTTTTAAGTCTCCAAACCGGGGGGGTCAAATCGAGGATCAGAATTAATGTTTTCATTTTACAATGAAAAATGGCTTCTTTTTTTTTCATTAATCATTAATCCTTTTATCCCTTAAAAGTTCAACTCACACCTAAATTATGTAAAATGGCAGAAGTGAAATAAAGGAAAATTAATTGTATATTCCAATGATTTTGCTGTAGGCAAAATTGGAGAAAAGGAGAAAAGAATGGGTCTTTATACTCTCTCTTTATGTATTCTATATTCATTAGGAATAGAGTTCCTTGCATCGATCAGACCTTTCACCGATATCAACAGCAGCCAGAGTTGTCTGAATGTGGGTGGGTGTAGGGTGGAGACGTTTAGTCCCCACCCCCCACCCAGTGTCACACATTGAGGGAGTGACATTTCAACGGTCAGAGGAAGAAGAAAAAAGGTATAATTCCCACTTGAATAATGCCCATCATCCAGTCCTTTTTTATGTAAATGGAAGAGGAGCCATTATGATTCATTATCCCCAGATAATGGTGGACGGCTTTCAGAGTAGACCCACACATTTTCTCTTGTGAGAAATGTAATTAGTTTAAGGAAAAAAAAGTCCCGAACAGGAGTGTGATGCAAAGAGCAAAAAAAGACATTGTGTGTGGGTCTGTGTGTGTGTGTGTGTGTGTGTGTGTGTGTGTGTGTGTGTGTGTGTGTGTGTGCGTGTGCGTGTGCGTGTGTGTGGGCAGTGAAATAGAACTTGAAATGTGTGAAGTGAATTGATTATATAGGGTGAAAATGACGAACGCGGTGGGCCTAGCGATCCAAAGTGTTGCAGAAAACATGAAGCACTGTTCAGACACGGCCTTGGTGGTCTGCAGCGGAGCCAACTCCCAGCATGCAACAGTTTCTCAGCCACTAGTTCAGGGTCGCGCTCTAAAGATCGGTCCTAACGAGGAGCCTTCAGGCAGATCTCAACGAAGGTCAAACAAAGGCTGGTTGGCGTGGTAGCAGGGGTTGAGCATGGTGAGCTGCAGAGTCTCAGTTCCACTCTCAAGTTCCCATCTTAACGATTCCACCGAGGCACTGACTTGAAGTCGACCATCAGTGACCATTCTCAAGACGACTGCTAGAATGGCAGGAACAATGAGTTGACCGATGAGATGAGCAGTTGTATCTGACAAGACAAAAGCGCTTGCCTGCTCTGACTCACGCGACAAAAATGTTGCACCAGCTCAGACTCTAGAGATGGATTCATTGAATAGAATCACTTCTCTCTCTCTCTCTCTCTCGCTGTCTTTAACACGTGGCTCTTAGCTCGAGGGGAACCATCACTCTTTGCTATTTTATAATATAGAAGAGTTCTGTTTCATGTATGCGAGCTGTGAAAAATCGACTGTTTCAGCAACATGCAAAAGAAATGGGGCAAAGTTGACATCCTTTTTTCAGAATTAGCGTTCTCCATTGGTCCAATTAGGACCAATGATGTCGACTTTGAAGGACGCCTTTGAAAGTTTAACTGCAACTCACCCAGTAGTCACTTTTCCCCATGGTTATTTCTCAAACCCACAAATGCCTCTTATGAACATTCGACCCTAGAGCTCCTAAGGCACGTCCTCTACAAAACGCAACCGTGCACACGCCATGCATTAAGGCCACAGCATGCTGCTGTGGGAACCGTCGGAATACTGCATCCTAACGCAATGCATTAGAGTATACATGGACCTTTTAGTTTGTAATGGATTCAAAGTGGTCAGCCCTCTTAGGGTCTCAAGTGGAAACGGGGCTAATGATCCGTAAGGGGCTGCGAGAACACAAGAACACAGCCTTTTGTGTTTGTGCACATTCACTTCTAAGGACGAGTGCCATTAGTGTGTACGTATACCACTTGAAAAACGGACACAGCCTTTCCCCGTTTCTCAGATGTGGTCCTTCTGTTCCTTCAGAGGGAAAAACAACCCAACGCCTTAGGGTTCGGGCACTCGTCCTTTGTTGGCTTGGAAACACCCCACAATGGGTTGAATTCCCGGGTTTCAGTGCTGGAAAATGCACAACTGGGCTTATTGCCATGGCTAGGCCGGATTCAAACCCCTCACCCTTCCATGGAGGTGTGCACAAGAGGGGTGATGAGAATAGGGAGCTATGGCAGAAATCTGCACACGGTCATTCGTCATGTCCCTCTCGCGGAGGGCAGTTAACTGTATCGACAACATTTCTATGTATTCGTCTCAGAGGACGGAAACGTCACTCTGCAGATGTTTCCTTTTTTATTTTGCTTTCATTTCCTCCTTCCCCTGGAATACCACAAAAATAGTTCTTTATATAACAGCCTACTTAATCGGCCCATACAGGCTTCTGCCTTAGCCAACGGCGGATTCCTCGTCGGCTTGGCAGGACAATTTCCACGTGGGAGATCTGGTTACATTCACTCAACGTTAGCCGATGGACTGAGAGCTCAACTGAAAGTAGGAAACCCCAGAAATAAACTTTTTAGTGACTATAAAATATAAATGTAGTAATGGAGAAAACCAATGGATAAAGGATATAGTATGTCTGGATCATGTATAGGCCTACAATTCTCTAGTGCGGTGAATATACCACGTGGTCTCTACATCACGATATTAAGCTCCGAAGCAAGACGATGCTGTTACAATGCAAAGGCTGAAGTATATACATGAAATGTCAACAATGGTCCTCTAACATTGCAGTTCAGTATGTCCCCGTGTATGCCGTCTGCATGGTGGCGTCCTCACTGAGAAGGGCTTGGAAGGTGTTTTGGTCGTGAAGCTGCTAAGATAGGTATTCGTTGCCCACTGCGTTTACTATGTAAATCAGCTTTTGAATATTCAATTATTCAGTTGAAATGTATTAGTCACTAATGAATCACTTTGTCTGCTTAGTTGTTGTTGTTTTTTGTCTATATAAATGACATGTTAGGTATCAAAGGCCTACTTGCTGCAAATGAGTATTTGTACAGCCAGACCTCGCCACTGTTCATGTTTACTTGGAGGACATCAATCAAATGACTAAGTATTGTCCCCATGGCTCATGTCAAGATGTTCGGTTAAAACTAACGAACGCGCGATGAGAGACGAGGACTCATCCGAACTGATGTCCAGGGAGCACATGTTCCGCTATACAGTTGACTCGACTTCCTAATGGGTAAAACATGATAAAACATTGCGATCTCATATCAGACTATAGGCTACTCTCAAATATTCTCAACGTCCATTGAATATTCCCAAACCGATGACGGATACCGACGGGATTAGGCCTACACAAATTAATTTGCTATTAGTATTATTTTGCTAACAGGCCTATTACATATTCTTTTCAGTTTTAAGATTAGACAATGATTGAAAAGTGTCCAAATTGATTATTATTATTATTCCTATTCAAATCCACCAAAAAGTCTAGGCTGTTATGAAATTCCAAATAAAAGCACTTGTCAGGCGCGCACCGCGCAGCACCGAAGCGCGCCTGAGCAGTCCGACTGGAATGGATGGCAACACCCTTTCGCTTACGCAGTAGCCGCCTACCGCCACGAAAACACAGTTCATACATCTGCTTTCACTCCAGTCCATGGAGAGCATCGCATTGTGGATGGACACTTGCTCTGCTGTGGAACAGTCCAGATATGCGGATTTCCTTCGCGCGGTGTGGATAAAGTGATCGTCGCACGTTAAGCGCATTCTACTGTGTTGACCGCAACTTTACCAAACGGTGTAATACTGCGTGGCTTTGGAAGTGGCCGAGCTCTGCCGTGTGCCACCATCGCTTGTTGGAGTTTAGTTGGCGGCGAAAATACAAGCAAGCTGAACGAATGGATTCACGCCAAACACCACGAGTAAGTCTAACAATGATAACACTCCTTCTGTATCATGTCATATCATATCTAAGACATTGGCTGTCTCTCTGTAATGCACTTACAGGAGAGAAAAAAAAGGTGTGAAAAAATTACATGTTTCATGATCCAATGTTAAATCAAAATTAAGTCAATCTCGGTACGTTTCTCAAGAAAAGTATTTTTTGTTTTTCAGATATGAAGATTTGTATTTATGATGTAAAGTACACAAACACCACGGCACATTACGCACGGCTTTCCAGAACGTAATGTACTGCTGTGTCCTAGACAATTCAATATGACCAATTCCACAGATGATTTAACTTTATGTGCAGCAAGTACCTCAACTGAACGCCCCCCCCCCGCCCCCCCTCTTTTTGAAATGTCTATGTATTTTCCACGCAGGCGTTCATCTCGTATGTCTGACATTGCCGACTAATGTAACTGGCCCCGTGACACATTTGCCCTTTAGCCGGCCCATTAACCCGGTGCGACGTGCACACACACAGATGCCCGTGTTTAATTGCACATCACTGTGTTGGAGGCCCGTACGAAATGCACACACGCTTGTCATGTTGTAACTTTCCAAATATAATAAAAATGTGAGCAGTGCTGGCAGGATATGACTTGGCTTTATCTGTCTCTTATATATATGGAGAGGGGGGGAGAGGGGGAGAGAGAGAGCGAGAGGTGGGGGGGGGGGTAGAGAGAGAGTGTGAGCGATAGAGAGAGATAGAGTAGATAGAAAGAGAGAGAGAGAGAGAGAGAGAGAGAGAGAGAGAGAGAGAGAGAGAGAGAGAGAGAGAGAACGTGGAGGGGGTAATTCTTTGCTTTATATTCTAATCTTCATTTTTTAAATGTTGAAGAAAGTTGTAATAATTCTGCATTGGCAGTAAATAAACAAGAACATCAACAACAACCACCTCCCTCCTGCCTCCAGTGAGCCATCACATGTGATATGTGAACTATTCACCCTGTCTATCAGCTCCCACACCCTGTCACGCTGGCTAGGGGCTGGGGACAGATGCTGGGTATATGTTCAATAACCCTATTGGCACGCTTCAGCACAGCGGATTAACCTTTAAGACACCTTGGTTGTCGTTGCCTGGCCCTTTGAGATTCATGGTTAATAAAATGCAACGATTATATGCACTGGAAGAATGATCACATCTAAAGCACATATTTGATTATATGAAATGTACAATGTCTACATAAAATGGGTTGAAGTAATTGTGGCACCGAGTTAAAGATCTCAAGCCAGTTTTAAATAGCTAACACTGGAAGTATGTGAAGGAGATGTCCTCGTTGGATGTAATTAGGCTGGTTACAAACCACCTGGTCAAGGATAATTATTGAATGGGGGGGGGGGGGGGGGGGGGGGGGACAAGGCTTCTATTTATACTCATGTATTTCATGGTCATGTTCTCAATGAGCCTATACTTTATTGTGTCTTCAGCAAAAAAAATTGGAGGCTACCATTCAAAAGCTATCTACGTCTCCCTATCTTTCTCTCTGTGTCTAGCAAGCGAAAACTGCCCCTCCTGGCCTTATTATCTAGAAAGAGCGATTATTTCCACCACTCTGTGAAATGGTTTCTATGGCAGCTTGGCAAGATAAAAGCAAATGACAAAAAGCGTATATTGTGGTAGAGGCTTTGCAACAATATTTGTTTGTTAATATTTGAGACTCAGTCTAAAATGAAACAACCCAATCTTTCTTTACAATCTTAACCGTGGTAGAGGTTGTTGAAATTCCTGTTTCTGATTCGCTCAATTCGGTGCCAGGTGGTTAGTGACCACCTGGCACTAATTAGAACCAATTAGAAGCAGGAACAGCATAACCTGTACTCTGGTACAATTTGAACACCTATCTACTTTTTTGTACATGTTTGAAACATTATATTACAACCAGAACTTTCTGGTTGTAATATAATTTATCTTAGGTGTAACCTCTAGCCCAGATTTTTGAACCAACATGAGGTTGATGGAAGGAAACTCAAGTCCAGGGTTAGTCCTCTCTCTCTCTCTCTCTCTCTCTCTCTCTCTCTCTCTCTCTCTCTCTCTCTCTCTCTCTCTCTCTCTCTCTCTCTCTCTCTCTCTCTCTCTCTCTCTCTCTCTCCGTCTCTCT
Organism: Lota lota; assembly: GCA_026745465.1. Classification (NCBI taxonomy): domain Eukaryota; kingdom Metazoa; phylum Chordata; class Actinopteri; order Gadiformes; family Lotidae; genus Lota; species Lota lota. The sequence continues at coordinate 2,227,356 of JACYXH010000135.1, read as the reverse complement.
CTCTCTCTCACTTTCCCTCTCTCTCCCTCTCTCTCTCTCTCTGAGAATTACTTTCTTCTCGATGAGCATGTCAGCTCCAAACCAAAAATACAAGCAAAGCAGATTATGGTTCACAGAGCCTAGAGGAAAGAGGAGAGGAGACGTTGGGTCAGCTCTGCGTTTCATAAGCATGAGAGTAAAGCAAAGGCCCTCCTATATAAGGCTGTATATTCAACTCAAGGTAACGTAAGAGGAAAACTTCACATTTACACCAGATCTTAACCGTAGGCCTAATTGATCTAAGCTCAATACGTTTGCTAGACTTAAAACTCAACCTAAATGTTATCATCAAACCCGTTAAACCTCGATTCACACTGGGGGAAACAGCAAAGATTGTACTGGTATACCGTGCTCCTTTAAATGAGCTGATCTCTCTTGACGATATGTAGTGGTTTATTTGAACTCTAAAAACGGGTAGATTCCAACTCATACGTTACAAGACTTTACATCGGCAAATGAAGCTCCAATATCCTCATATGCCACAAGATGGTGTAGATTAAATGGGACTGTTTTATTTATAAATCCTTCCAGAAATAAAGTGATGTTTCACGTTGAAATGTGATGTGGGCTCGTGCTGTTGTTTCAGGGAAAGCCCTACCTACTCACTATGCCGAATTAGATTCCCCTTTCCAGTTGACCATGTAGCACAAGTTATTGCTTAGATTATCTTGTTATAGTCATTTCATTTTTAAATGTCATTCTTGGTTTTATTTGAATGTGAAAACGCCCAGTTAGAATGAGTGAGAGTACAGTGATGGTTTATTCACTGAGTTACAACTGGATCATTTGATAGTGGAGAAGCAGTGGACTGAATGCTCATATGTGTGTGTGTGTGTTTGCTTTGTTTTGAAATGATCTGTGTTGTTATAGCTTGATCTCTGATCCACCAAGACACGCAAAGAATGCAGCTGATTGGCCAATGCCTTCTATATATTGTTTTATATCTTGAATGTTATTGCACAAATGTGGGAAAACTAAACATACCAAGCTATGAAATATGTAAGATGTCATGCTACTGTGGGGGCAGTGGTGTTTGACTCCCATCCGAAAGGTCCTTGGTTTGATCCCCAAAATAAGCTCAGGATTAAGATGTATGTTTACCTGTAACTTTAGCAAGAGGCCCAACCTACTCATTAATGACATGTATTTTAAGTTAATGTTAACATCAGATGTGTCCAGTCTGTGTTAAATGTGTGTATGAATGTTGGTAAAAGTGACCTTCTAAAATGAAATAATACACAGTCAAATTTTAATATTATTCACTTGATTCTCTCTAGTAAAGAACAGACATGAGAGTAGATACAGATAATTTAAGGTCACTAATATCTATGGAGAACGTGAGCAGAATCTCAACCTGACAAAGCTCCAAGGCAGTAGTAATACACTGTATTAATAGACTTTTGATTAATAGCCAATTATATTCCTGCATACAATCCGGTATAAAGATACATGCCGGGATTTGAATGCTTTATCCTTTACATCTCTCCAGCTTTCTTATCTCATACCCATACCATAACTGTGTTTATTCAAATCTTGTCTTAATCCTGCTCCTATTGGGCATCAAAATGTGGTCTGCCACCACGGTCTGCTCACTTCCCTTGCAAACCCTGGCACAAGCTGAATTCATTCCCATTGTGCATCCCAGGGCATCCCAGGGCACCCCAGGGTGCACTGTCGTGGTCAATAAACTGTTCCTGTCTGAGACACTTTGCTGAACGTTTGTGAGGGAGCAGCACCCTCCTGGGAAACTATTGCGTTCAAAACGACTGGCCACTAAATACAGAGACACACTGATACCACTCTCTCTCTCTCTCTCTCTCTCTCTCTCTCTCTCTCTCTCTCTCGCTCTCTCTCTCTCTCTCTTTCTCTCTCTCTCTCTCTCTCTCTCTCTCGTCTCTCTCTCTCTCTCTCTCTCTCTTCTCTCTCTCTCTCTCTCTCTCTCTCTCTCTCTCTCTCTCTCGCTCTCTCTCTCTCTCTCTCTCTCTCTCTCTCTCTCTCTCTCTCTCTCTCTCTCACGCTCTCTCGCTCTCTGGCTCTCTGGCTCTCTCGCTCTCTCGCTCTCTCGCTCTGTCTCTGTCTCTTTGTCTCGCTTTCTTTGTTGCAAATATTTGCTATCAGAACATGTCTGGTCTCACATGATGTCTCTGCATTATTGTCATTACCATTACACAGCGTTATGTTTCTGTTGGACATAAGGATAATCTCTCTGAACAGGGTATGCACAGGCAGGCTGCAGTATTTTGAGTATTTTGTTTAACCTTTAGTTAACCAGGGGAAGAAATTTAGACCAAGGTCTCATTTTCGCTTGGCACACACAAGGGTTTAAATACAAAAAAGTTAAAAGAATGTATAAAGAAATGTCATAAAAGAACAATTAAACATTAACCGCAACAAAAACACCAAGTGAAGCAACTAGAGCCCTCTGATAAAATGTCCATTAAAAGTGTTTTAAAATACTCTAAAGGTGTCCATTCATGTTCTCTCTCTCTCTCTCTCTCTCTCTCTCTCTCTCTCCTCTCCCTCTCTCCTCTCTCCCTCTCTCTCTCTCTCTCTCTGTCTGTCAGTGTGCTGTCTGTGGTTGCACTGCTTTAAATTGCCTTCAAGGTTCAATCATTTTTCCACTGGCTGTGATGGTTGTGCAACAAGGTTCTTTGCAGTGTGTAATTTTCCACTGCCAGGTTGTAATTTGATCAATACGTCGCTGTTGACGTTGAATAAATGCGTTGAGCCCATTGGAGCGTCAGAAGCCTACACAAATCATATTTAATCAATATTTAATCCCCGCCTTCACAATTGAATGCTATTCATATCAGTAATGGATATTGGGACATAAACTAAAGGAACCCTGAATTTTAAGTAAGTGATAAATAAAAAAACTGCAGTAAAACAGCCTTCTTCCTTTTTAATCTGAATTTATTTGATTTATTCAACATTATTATGATCTTACCTGAATTATTCAAATTTATGAACCTTGCTGGACCTGATCTCTTTTTTTATACATTTTTAATTCATTCATTCATTCATTCATTTGTTCGTTCATTCATTCATTCATTCATTCTTGTTTAGGTGATGCGTCAAACATAATCCCACATTTGAATTGCCTTTCAATTGGTCTGTTTGTGGTTCTTGTTGCGGTTTGAGATCGACTGGTTCCCTTTGGGACAATGACGGTTACTTTGACGGTAGACATAAAAATGTTTGTTTTTCATGTCAGCCGAAGGTGTTCTCTGTCTCAGTCCGTACCGCTTCCGTCGGATCCTGTGGGAACAAAAGTGCTGGTGCTGGTGCTGGTGCTGGTGGTGCTGGTGGTGCTGGTGGTGCTGGTGGTGCTGGTGGTGCTGGTGCTGGTGCTGGTGCTGGTGGTGCTGGTGCTGGTGCTGGTGCTGGTGCTGCTGGTGCTGGTGCTGGTGCTGGTGCTGGTGGTGCTGGTGCTGGTGCTGGTGGTGCTGGTGCTGGTGCTGGTGCTGGTGCTGGTGCTCGCTAAGTGTAAGTTCTGGATGTGATTCCGCTCTCTGTCCTGTCCCACAGAGTGTCGCTGTCCCGCTCATCCCACCCACGGCGTGAAGCCCTCCTCACCCGAGCTGAGAGCCGCAGCGTGCTGGACTAGGATCTCCACCCCGCCCCCGCCCCCACCTCCGCCACCGACCCCCCCCCCCCCCCCCCCCCCCTCGTACCGCCGTCCCGCCGGAGCGGCAGCAGGAATGTACCAGGAGGTGGCCTTCCTCGCGGGCAGCACGGAGCGCCAGTTCACCAGCTTCCACTTCAACCCTCCAGAGAACCCCCAGGAGGTGTGCTCCAAGAAGGGCCTCTACTACAAGCGGGCGCAGCTGCTGCTGCTGCAGCCCCAGCAGCGCCACCCTGCGCGGGATGACGCCGGGGACGAGTCCGCGTCCCCCCCCTCGGCCATCATCAACGTGGGCGGCATCAAGTACCGCATCCCCTGGTCCACGCTGGACGAGTTCCCGCTGACGCGGCTGGGCAAGCTGCGCGGCTGCAGCAGCGAGGCGGAGATCATGGCGGTGTGCGACGACTACGACGGCCGGCGCAACGAGTACTTCTTCGACCGCAGCCCGTCGGCCTTCCGCACCATCGTCACCTTCCTGGCGGCCGGCAAGCTGCGGCTGCTGCGGGAGATGTGCGCCCTGTCCTTCCAGGAGGAGCTGCTCTACTGGGGCGTGGAGGAGCAGAGCCTGGACTGGTGCTGCCTGCGCAAGCTGCGCCTCCGCCAGGAGGAGTACAAGGAGCAGCGGCGGCTGGAGGAGGAGGAGGAGGAGGAGGCGGCGGCGGCGGCGGCGGAGCTGACGGCCGCGCCCCCGTCCGGCGAGGAGGAGCCGTCCCCGTCGGGGTCGGCGGTGGTGGTGGTGGTGGTTGGGGGGGGGGCCGGGGACGTCCAGGAGGAGGAGGGCCAGGGAGGGGGGTGCATGCAGCGGCTGCGGGACATGGTGGAGAACCCCCACTCGGGCGTCCCGGGTAAGGTGTTCGCCTGCCTGTCGGTGGTGTTCGTGGCCATCACGGCCATCACGCTGTGCATCAGCACCATGCCTGACCTCAGGGAGGAGGAGGAGAGGGTGAGTCTCGCGCGCGCCGCTACCACCCTAGCCGCTAGTGAACCGCCACGCGCTCTAACGCTGTATGGCAGCTCGTTATCAGGACATCCACACACCGTTTGTTAATATTGAATTGAAAAGGTAAGCTGTGCTATTGTTTTGGTGTTCTAGGTGATAGAATCTGATGGGTCCATCATTAGTAATGGCTTCCTGTTCCTGTTCATGGTGGGGCCACGGTGGTTAGAGTGCCCTGAGTAATGTTGATGAAGTCAGTCGACTTTTCGAGATTGATGTTTTCCAGGTGCTCAAATTGCTTTACAACACAACGACAATTTAAAAACTGGTTAATACACACAGTTAAATATAATATATATATATAAAAACATTCAAAACAATACAACAAATATTTTAAAAGCTTTTTATTGTGGGGTTGCAGCAGAGAAGCACACATATTCCTCCACAAGTGCTCAGTGTCTAAAGAAATGCTCTGGTCAAAGTAACATTTTCAATTCTTAACTGATGTTCAAGGACGTTCGCAGTCTGAAATGTGAGTATCCCATTAAACGTAGCTCTTTATAAAAGGCATTTCAAAGGCTGAAATCACAAGATAAACTGCATCACAGATAAATGCCTCATCACTCAACTCTCAGATCTCAGGTTTTCGCCTCGCCTACCCGTCTGGCAAAAATCGGACTACTGATTGTAGCTGCGAGTGGTAGGAATATGCACGTTGTATACAAGTAGGGAATGTCATCGTATGTATATGGACAGAAGGGGTTGCTTATGTGTTGCCTAGCACTTGAGACATAGGAAAACAAATGCTGTTATGGTATTTGGAAAGGAAGCTGTAAAGACTGGTTGGATTGAAACGACTTAAATTGGATCAACTAAATAACAAATGGGACCAGAAATACCTAAAGAGCTGCTGAGCAAGAGTTGAGAGAAAAATGTGACTGTGAATTTGAATAAAATCGGCTTGCTGCTTTGTAAATTCAGTTAGGTTGATACAGATACCATGCTTTAGAATAAGTGGACCACATCACTATATATGATATATTTCATCTTAATTTGGATTTACACCAATTGATGCACTTTGATTATACCAATGCTTTCTTACGGGTCTTTCTTATCAATAGAGCGCTTATCAAAAAGAAAAGCAGAGAGCTCAAAGGGAAGTAGATCTTATTCTGGGCATTCTTCCTGGATTTGTCTGGTGCACAGCAGTGTTGCTCTGCAGGCCGTGCATGGCTTTCTGGTCACAGTGAGATAGCAGGAGCCTCCTTATCCATTGATCTCAGGAGAATATAAATGCACATGTGAATATCTATGTATACAATGTCAATACAAAAATGGAATACAACTGGCATATACATACGCATATTCACACAACTCAACATGCAGTTTTAGAATCCTTTTGTTCACCTCACCAGAACAGTCAGAAAATACCAGAGAAGAATCTCTCACTCTCACTCTCTCTCTCTCTCTCTCTCTCTCTCTCTCTCTCTCTCTCTCTCTCTCTCTCTCTCTCTCTCTCTCTCTCTCTCTCTCTCTCTCTCTCTCTCTCTCTCTCTCTCTCTCTCTCTCTCTCTCTCTCTCTCTCAGCAGAAGAGCAGTGACTTGATGCTTGGAGGTGGCTGGGCGACAGGTGGGAGATCTCTTAGTGTCGTGGATCTGCCAGATGCAGCCACAATCAGAGTGATGGCGTGTTTATCAACAGACATGGGGCTTGAATCTTTTTACGCCTTTGTGTCCGCATCCGATTACATTACACACTGGAAGCACTCAGAGTCCGGTTGGATAAGTGGATTCCATGCCATGCGATCAGAGGAGCGCAGAGGCCATTTCACCCCATGTCCTCAACGTTTAAATCCAGAAGGACATTGGTTACATTAGGAGTCAGCTCTGAGTGTTGGTTCTCCAGTATCAAAGTGGCCTGGAGGAATACATCCACAAGACGAGGAGTGCAGGGAAAAGGCAACCGGTGATGTTCACTGCAGAGGCACTGATGTTTGATTCTTCAAGTTCCTCGTCCACTGACAGCTGTGGGCTCCCATATATTCAGGTCTCCCAGAGATGGTGAGGCAGCGTCACCCAGAGATGGTGAGGCAGCGTCACCCAGAGATGGTGAGGCAGCGTCACCCAGAGATGGTGAGGCAGCGTCACCCAGAGATGGTGAGGCAGCGTCACCCAGAGATGGTGAGGCAGCGTCACCCAGAGATGGTGAGGCAGCGTCATCCATTTTGCCAGAAATAAAGACATTTACATTTTAGTCATTCAGAATAGAAGATGCTTCCATCCAAAGCGATTTTTACAGTGAATTCAGATGCATGTCATTAAGTAGCAGGTAGCGGTTAGGCATCTTGCTTAGCGAAGGCCACAGGTTATGCTGCGGGTGTCAAAGCCAGTAACCTTTCACCATTGACTGCCTTGCATCTTGCACCTTCTAAATACTTCTCGGCAAGCCAAGTCATGTCATGTGGTACGGATCCAAACAGCTGTCCCCGCCACAGGTGAAGAGACATGACACAGCAGGCTAATCATCCAGGTATTTCCGTTCTTGGCCGCTGGGGTCGTCTTTCGTCTTGGTCCTGAGAACAAGGGATTCTTGTCGTTCGTGCTCTGTCGATGTTTCACCTCAAAGAAATGTGCCAAACGTTGTAATCTTTGTATTTGAAATGTAATTTCCATATTCGTTTGAAATGAAAATGGCAAAGGAAAGGGAAATCATTTTCATAAGCAACAACACAACTACATGATACGCAAAGAAAACAAAGTGGCATAGGCGGACTTTCTATTGTGGGTTTTCCCAGTCTACATATTTTCCTTAAGAACAACTCATTGTCGTAAATTGTTAATTAGCTCCAGTAGAATTAAAGTAGAGTAAAAGTCAGCTTACTTGTATCTCCTGGAATTCAGGTTGTGCAAGCGGAATCTTCCAGCATATACAGATGCCTGCTTTTTTATGAATCATGGGGACGTTGGCAGATGAGATGGCTGGGAGACAAGTCGGCTTCCTCTCCACATTATTTAGCATCCGTGTTGAGTGTGCAGTCTTTCATGCACCCGCGGGAGCGAACACACACTATACCAGTAGCCTCAGGAAAAATAATAAATATTTATATTTGTATGGGTACGTCGCCTTCAAATTATCACTTCAGTTACACGTTTGCAAAAATCCCTCAGAGTTGTTTATTTTTCTAATTGCAATTCATTATACGTGCCCCACTTCTAAAGAGGAATATAAAATAAGCTCATAAGAAGATGATTATGCAAATGTTGGCCATGAAACGTAATCCTGTTTTTTGGGTACAGTAAGCTTGTTTATGTAAACCTTCAACCAGACCAGTCGATGAAATGGAGAGTACAAAAAGCAAAATTTCTTTTGATGCTACAAATATTGCTGTTCATCTATATATATATTCATTGTTAACGTTTGATGTTCAACTTGGGCAAAGCATGCTGCTTTTATGAAATGATGCTAAAGTTTCCCAGTTCCAAAAGATAGGAACTCTGAAATTGCACGGCTCTCCATCTTGTAATTCCAACAAAACTAGATTTTCACAGAGGGCTCCGATATATTTGCATTGTTTTGTCAACAGCCAAGTAGATTAACCTGCAATTAAATGATTTGCAAACTAACCAGCCAAAATATTCGATGTTAAATGGAGTAGGTGAGACCTTGGTCGCACTCTTTGAATGTTCAACTTTCACAAACCCCCACACGTCATGTTGGATGTTAGACTTATCTGAGTCAATTAAGTCCTCTGCTCTCTTATCACTCTCTCGTTTAGATCCATCTGCTGATCTGTCGGCAGCACTGCTTGTCTCACGGCACGAGCCTCTGACACTTCTGAGGACCTTTTAAGGTCCTCACCTAGGTGCTTTATCCAGCCCAGGCACACACACACACACGCACACACTCATTGGCTTCCCCCACAATCAGATAAGTTATCCTGCATCACTTGGGCGTGCGCGTGTGCATGGCTCGTCCTCGCAGAGCAGAGGAGCTTCAAAGTGGGCTGAATAAATTAGAGGCAACACATAGTGTGTGCGCTACATCTCTTCATTTCAATTTTCAATTAGCAGATAAAACTCCCACTGAACACCCCCCCCCCCCCCCCCCCCCACCACCCACCCCCCACCCACCAAGCTAGTCGGTGTGGAGGCAAGGGCGGGAAAAAGGGTGGGGGGGGTGGATGCAGCACAAGCTTCTGCTGCATCTCAGCGGGACTCACTTCATCGGCACCCCATCCGATACCCCCCCCCCCCCCCCTCCCCTATCGCGAGGGCGCGTTGAGGAGAGCAGTTGTTTGGCTCTCGTCCCCTCTTTTCTTTTTTTCTCGCTCGTTTGCACGGATGTCGACCCCCGGCGATCACAGGGCTAAACACTCGGGTGACGTGGAAACCCTATAGTTCATCTGGCGCGTCGCCAGCGCTAATTACAACCACAGCACTTTGAACGCAGCAGCCGCCCACTCCTCTCAAACCCCTCCACTCCTCCACCCCCCCCTCCTCCACTCCTCACCCCCCCCCTCCTCCACCCCTCCACCCCTCCACTCCTCCACCCCCCCCTCCTCCACCCCTCCACCCCTCCACCCCCTCCACCTCCTCCACCCCCCCCCCCCCCCCCCCCCCCCCCCCCCCCCACCCCCCCCCCCCCCCCCCCCCCCCCCCCCCCCCCCCCCCCCCCTCCCCCCCCTCCCCCCCCCCCCCCCCCCCCCCCCCCCCCACCCCCCCTCCCCCCCCCCCCCCCCCCCCCCCCCCCCCCCCCCCCCCCCCCCCCCCCCCCCCCCCCCCCCCCCCCCCCCCCCCCCCCCCCCCCCCCCCCCCCCCCCCCCCCCCCCCCCCCCCCCCCCCCCCCCCCCCCCCCCCCCCCCCCCCCCCCCCCCCCCCCCCCCCCCCCCCCCCCCCCCTCCCCCCCCCCCCCCCCCCCCCCCCCCCCCCCCCCCCCCCCACCCCCCCCCCCCCCCCCCCCCCCCCCCCCCCCCCCCCCCCCCCCCCCCCCCCCCCCCCCCCCCCCCCCCCCCCCCCCCCCCCCCCCCCCCCCCCCCCCCCCCCCCCCCCCCCCCCCCCCCCCCCCCCCCCCCCCCCCCCCCCCCCCCCCCCCCCCCCCCCCCCCCCCCCCCCCCCCCCCCCCCCCCCCCCCCCCACCCTCCCCCCACCCCCCCCCCCTCCTCCACCCCTCCACCCCTCCACCCCCCCCTCTCCACCCCTCCACTCCTCCACTCCTCCACCCCCCCCTCCTCCACCCCTCCACCCCTCCACTCCTCCACCCCCCCCCCTCCACTCCTCCACCCCCCCCTCCTCCACCCCTCCACCCCTCCACTCCTCCACCCCCCCTCCTCCACCCCCCCCCTCCTCCACCCCTCCACTCCTCCACCCCCTCCTCCTCCACTCCTCCACCCCCCCCCTCCTCCACCCCTCCACCCCTCCACTCCACCCCCCCCTCCTCCACTCCTCCACCCCCCCCTCCTCCACCCCTCCACCCCTCCACCCTCATTACCTGTCAACCCTCGCAGCTATGAGCCGAAGGTGCAAGCTAATTACCTTAGCGCTGGCTAAAGTCATTTTACGGTAGTAATCAAACTAATTAAATTATCACTTTATTGCCAATGCCCATATCCAGGGATAAATAATATATTCTCAACTGATTACCTGCTTATAACCAACTGCTTCCAAGTTTACACACTTCATATGTACGAGGTCAGGAAGTTGTTTTGTATTGCATAATATTAATATAAACATACAGTTTCAGGGACATTAACAAGATAAACAGTCAAATGAACTATGACATACGCACACTTAGTTTAGTTTTAATGTTCAATGCCGCTGTAAGGATCCTGCATTTCCCTCCCGGTATAAAGTGTTAATCTTATTTAAACTACACATCCTTGAATCAAATTTCATGAACAGTCTAAGGTCTTGTTAAAGAATATGTTTACCTAGATGAAGTGTTGCAGAAGACCTATGTTCCTCAGTATAATTTAGTGAAAAGCTATCTGTGTGACATCCCCAAAGCCATGATGAGCAGAGAGTTCATTTGGACAGACATTCCAGGACAAGACAAATTTCCACATCGGACAGCTTTCAGGTATTTTGTATATTTTATTCGCTCTTCGTGTCGTCAACGTCACCGTCGGGCCAAAGAGCAGCAGGCTAACTCTGTAACCCTAACCCTAACTCTTCACTCTGGACAGAGAGGCGCCCAGTGTGAAGAGTTACATAGCAGACCTTTAAAAGCCTTTGTGGTGGTCATCTCTAATGAGCTGATCGTTGGTGTTTGATAATGGGATCAAGCGATCGATGAGTTCCCCCCTTACTTTCCTTCTCCTTCCGCTCCCAGGGGAAGCTCCCCCCCACTGCATGGACATCAGATCCAAAAAAGATCTCGGAATCGAACTCATTTCAGTGGGACAATGTTGATATCCCTACAGCCCAAACCCCATTGGTATTAGTTAAAGACTCACCGCCCAGGATTCCTTCCTATTGGTTTTGTGCATTAAGGCAGTGCTAATCCTGCACACATGGTGTGAATTAATACCGCAAAGCTGTATCTAATACTCTCCTCCCCTGGTGCCGGTTTGGCCACATAAAAGCACAGTGTGTGTGACGTTTTCGAAACCAGGGTTGAATATCCTTTCAGAGTCGTGTCAGCGTGGAGTTGCCAAGCACTTCCGGATGACTTCCAACTCCGAAGGCTTTTGCCACGCGTAGCATACGTTTGTTTGACAAGTGAGACATCTGTTGCCTCGCTGGATTGCAACACGTCCACTCTGAAGGCAGCGACTGGATCACAATCACACGGTTGCGCTGTTCTGACCGCCACGGCCCACCCCTAACTTGCAGAAGGAGTTGTACACTTGACATCAATTATTGGGTTCAAGTTATGGTCAGTCATAACATTAGAATATAGTTGCTATGAGGATGAGGCGGGCAATTCGTTCTCATAATCAAGTTTCCTGTCTTTTGTTTTGCTCCGCCCCTTGCACTCAGCCAAATGATGTCATCACTTGTTAGCTCCAACTCAGGGCTAATTCACTAATTACTCTCTGAACCTCTGAGTCCCTCATCTATTACAAGGGATGCTACACCAGCACTTGGAACCCACTCCATTGGTTTTAATGAACAGTATGGATTGTTAGCTGGAATACATAATGCACAAGTGCATGTTGGACACACGGCAAATTGAAAACTCATCCCGACATTCCAGGCAGTAGGGAAAGTAAGGTCTAGCGGGGTAGCAGGTTTAATCTCCCAGACAAAAAACATGTGATATGTGAGAGAAACAGATTGGGAACTTGCAAGATCAGGATAGTCTCATGAGGCTCCATCCCTACTAGACAGTGGTGAAATGGTTTCCAGAGGAAAGGCAGATGGGAGAATTTTTACAGTCGTAAATGAAAGCACTTCCCGCTGATTGGTTAATTTGTTTCTAGGCCATTAATCAACCATTGGGTGATGGCTGCTGTTTGCGCTGGTCCCCTGTGCTCTGCTGTGTGCCTCCTAGCGCACACACACACACACACACACACACACACACACACACACACACACACACGCTCACACTCACTCACTCACACACACACACACACACACACTCACTCACACTCACTCACTCACACACACACACACTCACTCACTCACACACACACACACACACACACACACACACACGCTCACACTCACTCACTCACTCACACACACACACACACACACACACGCACACACGCTCACACTCAACTCACTCACACACACACACACACACACACACACACACACACACACACACACGCTCACACTCACTCACTCACACACACACACACACACACGCACACACACACACACACACACACACACACACACACACACACACACACACACATACATACGCTCACACTCACTCACACACACATACACTCACACTCACTCACTCACACACACACACACTCACACACACATACACTCACTCACACACACACATACACACACGCACACACACACACACATACATACGCTCACACTCACTCACTCACACACACTCACACACACACACACACACATACATACGCTCACACTCACTCACACACACATACACTCACTCACACACACACACACATACACGCACACACACATTATGTTACAAATTGTGCTTATTATGAATATCACAATAACGATCATAATAATCAATCAGGATTATATGATGGAGATTGCTATCGATCTCCGCAATGATTACCAATCATTTTACGTCACTACGTAAATCTAGCCCCAGGGGCGTTGCTCCAAATAACGCCCTGACAGTTAGTGTCAGGGCCGCAATCCTGCTGTCCCTCGTGATGGATCAGCCTGACTGTGACTCTAGTGATGTTTGCAGGGGGTTGGAGAGTAGAATGGAGGTTCCTCTCTCCAGGTCGTAAACCTAATCAGGATCAAAGGGCGATTCACGTTTGGCTGACCCAAGCTCTTTTGCGTGAGAGTATTGACTAAGCTACATGTCATAGAGCCAGGGGTTGAGGAACCTCTTTCAGTGATGCAATACGGCTGACCCACAAGGCTGAACATAGATTGTATTACCGAGATGAAATTACATTTTAGACACAACGTTGTATAAATGCATTTCTGGGATACAAAGTGATGAAGCTAGGGTCATTTCCAGGTCAAATTCAACAACATCTATTTACCATAATATCATTTCAAGGTATTACATTTTATATAGCTGTACCAAGTGAACATTTCCCGACCCCTGTCATTGAGGCTTAGGGACGGTATTGTCTTCATGAGTTGCAGGTTGAGCATTTTAGCAATCCATCAATCAATATATCAAAAATCTAAATAAATGTGTTTGGGAGATGAGTATTCTCTTTTAAAAGGATTGTAAATATCACATGCATCTGATTCTGCCCAATGTGTGAATGTTTTTGAAAAGGTGCAATCTTATCAACAACCAGTATGTCTGAGACACATTCAATTCTGATTATGACAAATGTAAATGTGGAATATGTTTGTGTGCGTGTGCATTCAGGCAGACCAGACTTTAATCTTAAGGTTTCACTCTATCCCTGCATAAAATAGCTCAAGCCAAAGAATAATAATGTGTGGAAACAATGTTTGATTGAGGACCTGAATAATAATTTATGAATAATAAGTTGATACCTTAAAGGGAAACCCGTTTCGTTTTTTGGCAGCACCTTTGGTGAAAGAAAAGAGCACTCCGCTACACACACAAGTGAGTTGAAGAGCGAGTCTGTTACGGTAGCTCCGCTATTCCCTCTCCGGGGGGTACAACCGCTGCCGGGTGATGGAAAACCGCGCCACTTGGGATTTGAATGCATGGCGGGAATGTCCCCACCGACACAGTTACAGGTTAGGTGCATCATACTGCAAATGCAAGGGCTTTCATCAGTGGGCCGTAACCTCGATCACCGTGGTGTTGCCTCATTCGGCGATAGTGACTTAACAGACAGTTATTTCAATGAAAACCTTTGGAGATCTTGTAGATTGCTACTTAATTGATGACTTGAACTTATCAATCAGAAGGTTAGCTGACGATGTTCATCTGATTAAACCACAATGAAAGGAATCAGGACCGTTTTTAGTTTGTTGTGCTTTGTCCGCCGATTTAGTCCTAGAACCTAGTGGTGTTTGAATCAAGGACACGGTGGCTACTACACTAGCTTGTAGCATACGAAGTGTAGTGAGGCATGGCATTCCGTCTTGATGTTGGCTTAGAGATTTCTATTGGTATATTATTAAAGGTAGGGTAGGCAATTTGGAGAAGCCAGCCAGAGTAAGCCAGATTTTGAAGGTAACCAACCGAAAGAAAAATGCTCCTAAAAGAAATTGCCTACCCTAGCTTTAAAGAACAACCAAACTGGAAAGCTATAGTGTGTGGCTGTTGGACTGATACTTTCAATTCTTTCATTTTTGTCTTGCTTAAAGTTGGTGAGCATATTATGTGTGTGTAGCTTAAGGTGCGTTGGGGTAAAGTATATTCATATAATAATAATTCAGGCGAGGCAGGAAGTATGGCATCAGTGCAACGTCTTGCGCTGTGCTGAGGGCTCTGTGATGAAGGTCGAAGGTGTTATGCATGAATCCTTAAACATTCTGACAGTATAAGCATTTTTTGTTCAGGCTGTGTAGAAACGAACAGATCTGCTCCTCCCTATGGCTAGTAGAGGACCAACATTTCTGATAAGAAAACTTGAATCAGCCTCCAAATGTCAAAATAATATGTTATATGTTCAATAGGATCTCGTATGCCTGTGGAGCACACATTTCATATCCTATCATATATTATATTATATTGTGTCTTCTATCAGCCACTCACTGCATTCCCCTTTTTTAGTTGTACCCTGCGAGATAAAAAAGCTCCTTTATTTCTAATCGTGCTTCAGCCATTACCGCAATCACCTCGCTGCAGTTGATGCAGTTTTCATACGAGTGCTCCTCCATGACCTGGGGTACCTTGACCCCTCTCCTCCGAGTCCTGGGAGAAGGCAAACAGCATTTGAGCCAATCAATCATCTGGTGAGTGCGCGGGCGAGCCGGCGCGGCGGTAATGAGATTGTTGTTTGGTTTGATGATGAGGAAAGTGGTGCCTTTATTTTTTTGTGTTTGTTTTTCGGAAGATGTGGGGAAAAGGCTTTTGAAAGCTAATAGGCTGATGCACATGGCCCATGTGCGCACACACACACACACACACATACACACTCTTACTCTCTCTCTCTCTCTCTCTCTCTCTCACACACACACACACACACACACACACACACACACACACACACACACACACAGGGGATTAGGCTAGGGTTTAGCTTCTGTTTAAGATAGGCAGATAGGGGCTAGGGTTTAGCTTCTGTTTAAGATAGGCAGATAGGAAGGCTGTGATTGGCTGAAATGCATAATTGGGTTGTTGTTTTGTCATTTAACGCCCCCCCCCCCCCCCCCCCCCCCCCCCGTTTTTTACCATGCGCAGCAGAGGCCATTCAATATAATACGATGGGTGAACGGAGAGAGAGAGAGAGATCGAGGTGCACTATAGAAGCTATGTAAGATTCCAACAATTGAACAATGGCTAAACCGCACGTTAAATGAAGTCTACAAACAGAGTGGTGGGCAAGCACAGAAGAAAGCAGGCTGTGTTTGTTTTACTAGGTTTAATGCTTGTCAGAGTGATGCAAAACATAAAAAAAAACATTTCTCTTTTGAAGTCGCAGCATGCAAGCTGTCTCATTCAGAGGGTTTAAAGTTATTCGATTTTTCATTTTTCGTTTTTTGCA
>JACYXH010000135.1:2173991-2206491 GCA_026745465.1 Lota lota | reverse complement strand
GTTTTACAAATAATTGCTGTGACGTATAGGGTCTGAAAATGCAACCAACAGTAAAGGGTACAACATCATTAATACAATAGCTTGTTGCGAGGCAAGAGATGTCAGACACAAGCTATTTAGAGACCAGGTATGAGGAATGTTTTTTTAGCTGTCTCCAAACACTCAAATCTGGCCAATTTGGGCTTCCCGTGACAACAGGATTAAACTAAATAAAAGAGAGATGGAGAGAGAGAGGAGAGAGAGAGGGGAAAGAGAGGATATATATATATATATATATATATATATATAGAGAGAGAGAGAGAGAGAGAGAGAGAGAGAGAGAGAGAGCGAGAGAAAGAGTGTTTCCTTATGAAAAAAAGGGAATGAATGAGTCATACGTCATCGATTGTGTGTATTTTTCTTTGTTTTGTACAATAAGGCTATAAAATGTTATTAATCCATATATATATATATATATGTACATTATCTACTAATTTATGTACATATCTTATTCCATGCTTTGGCAACACGTTTTTTTCATTTAAATGCCAACAAAGTGTTATTGAATCGAATTGAGAGAGAGAGAGAGAGAGAGAGAGAGACAGAGAGAGTGCGAGCGAGAGAGAGAGAGAGAGAGAGTGCGAGAGAGAGAGAGAGTGCGAGAGAGAGAGAGAGTGCGAGCGAGAGAGAGAGAGAGAGAGTGCGAGAGAGAGAGAGAGAGAGAGACAGAGAGAGAGAGAGAGAGAGAGAGAGACAGAGAGAGTGCGAGCGAGAGAGAGAGAGAGAGAGAGAGAGACAGAGAGAGAGAGAGAGAGAGACAGAGAGAGTGCGAGGGAGAGAGAGAGAGAGAGAGAGTGCGAGAGAGAGAGAGTGCGAGAGAGAGAGAGAGTGCGAGCGAGAGAGAGAGAGGGAGAGAGAGAGAGACAGAGAGAGAGAGAGAGAGAGAGAGAGGGAGAGAGAAAGAGAGACAGAGAGAGAGAGAGAGAGAGAGAGAGAGAGAGAGAGAGACAGAGAGAGAGAGAGAGACAGAGAGAGGGAGAGAGAGAGAGTGCGAGCGAGAGAGAGATAGAGAGAGACAGAGAGAGAGAGTGCGAGCGAGAGAGAGAGAGGGAGAGAGAGAGAGAGACAGAGAGAGAGAGAGAGAGAGAGAGAGTGCGAGCGAGAGAGAGATAGAGAGAGAGAGAGAGAGAGAGAGAGAGAGAGAGAGAGAGAGAGAGAGAGAGAGAGAGAGAGAGAGAGAGAGAGAGAGAGGGTGAATGCAAGGTGAGAAACGCTGTGAGCGGAAAGGTGATAACTGGTCTGTCAGTACACAGAGATTCTGAAACCAACCAAGCACATGCAGGCTATGGGTGAAATACACACAAATATATTCATCGATTCATTGAAGCAATGGTTTATTATACGTCGTATAGAACACTCAAGACAAAGAACACATAGGGTTCTTTGTCTTGTACTGCTTTGTTTGTCCACGTCACATCTTGGGAGAATGTGACTTTCCACCAGACGCCCTCTCCGCAGAAACACATCCGTGACTCGCTTCTGTGTGTGTGTGTGTGTCCCCCCCCCCCCCCCCCCCCCCCCCCACCCCACAGGGCGAGTGCTCCCAGCGCTGCTACAACATCTTCGTGCTGGAGACGGTGTGCGTGGCCTGGTTCTCCCTGGAGTTCCTGCTGCGCTTCGTCCAGGCGCCCAGCAAGTGCGCCTTCCTGTGCACGCCGCTCAACGTCATCGACATGGTGGCCATCCTGCCCTACTACGTCGCCCTCGTCGTGGACTCGCTGTCGGTGGGGGGCCGGCCCGGCGGCTCGGGCAACAACTACCTGGAGAAGGTGGGGCTGGTGCTGCGCGTGCTGCGCGCCCTGCGCATCTTCTACGTCATGCGGCTGGCGCGCCACTCGCTGGGCCTGCAGACGCTGGGGCTGACGGTGCGGCGGTGCACGCGGGAGTTCGGCCTGCTGCTGCTCTTCCTGTGCGTGGCCATGGCGCTCTTCTCGCCGCTGGTGTTCCTGGCCGAGAGCGAGCTGGGCGCCAAGCAGGAGTTCACCAGCATCCCCGGCAGCTACTGGTGGGCGGTCATCTCCATGACGACGGTGGGCTACGGGGACATGGTGCCGCGCAGCATCCCCGGCCAGGTGGTGGCGCTGAGCAGCATCCTGAGCGGCATCCTGCTCATGGCCTTCCCCGTCACCTCCATCTTCCACACCTTCTCCCGCTCCTACCTGGAGCTGAAGGAGGAGCAGCAGCGGGCGCTGAGGCACAAGCCCGACTCGCACCTGGACAGCACCAAGTCCCAGAACAGCGAGGACTCGCAGGAGACGGACAGCTACCAGGGCGCCGCCGAGGCGGCCATCGCGGCGGCGCAGAGGCGCAAGTCCACCGCCGCCGCCGTCATGGTCTCGCAGAGGGCCGCGGAGATCAGAAGGTCCACGCAGACCTAGCGCTCAGGAGGCCTCTGGTCCGTCCGCCTCGTCCCGGACCGACGCTGTGTGTCCAGGGGGTCAAGCCATAAGGGGAGTGTGTCCGAGCGCCCGACAGCTGGAACTTTTCAAAGTGGACATGCTACGGTGGCGAGTCAAACAGAAATCCAGATGTATCTTCTTTGTTGTTTTTTTCGACTTTGATCGCGTGCAGCCGCTGGGCACCCTGCGTGTGTGCCTGAAGTTGACTGAACCTTGGAAATGAGCTGCTACGGTCTCTGTTAAACAAACGTGACCGCAATGGACGCACAGAAAATACATAATTTATAATCAAAAACAAGCAGTCACCTGCAATCACAAAGCATCCTTCATAGTACAGACTGTGATGCGGTCACTGAACCAAACGTGTTTGTAAAATAAGAAGTTTGTCGCTCATCTGAATAATTTAGTACTCAGACTTTAGAGGTGGGTGGATTTTGACGAGTGTCCTTGACCAAGGCATCTTCAACCTGCAGTTCAGTGTCCTCATTTCTATGCAAATTATGTATCACTTTTAAATAGATTGAATTTGGCCCCAAAAACATCCTTTGTATTTGAACAAAAACGGATGGAGCCATTACAATGGATGTAGTGTTCTGTCCCTCAAGACTAAGAAACGACACTGGCCCAGGTAGTTAACAGTTTCAAAGCCTTGAGGGAAAACTGCTTGAATATAATTGATCAAAGAACACAAAATTGCTTTCCTTTAGACAACAAAATGAAGGTGGCGTGGTTCTTAAAGACAATAGCTGCTACCCTTTTGTTCGCCTTAGCGGTAATTACTTCTAGCTTGGAAATAGACTTAGAGAAATGTGTCTCCAACTTAAAAAAAAACTAAACTTTTAGATGACTTATTTCAAACACTATTCTTTCAAAAACGTTTGTCATTGTTGGGTCAAGGTGGATGATGTTAAAGGGCATTACAAGTTTGGAATTACATTTCTCCACAAGACGTCTCAACCCATGTTGTCTCATGTGAAAAAAAAAAACTGCTACTTGCACAGGTCAGCACACTTTGAATTGCAGCCATTGGCTCAGAAGAAACCCTTTAAACGGCATGGATATATAAGGGATCACGCTTTTAGCAAAAAATAAAATATGCTCTTTTTTGAAGCTAAACAATTTCTTCTTTGGAAACATGTTTCTCGCTGAAGTTGAAGTTGCAATAAGACGTGTGATTTATATATTATGTAGATATATAGATATATATTAAAAAGCACATTCCGGTTTTTTTGTACGCTTCCTTTTTTGACCTCGTACGTTCAGGACTAGCTTCTCGGCAGCCATGTTGAATATCAGACCTAAAATAGAACCTCCTGGCATAACATATGACTTCAATAATTACAGGCTCTGGCATGAGGCTAAAATCCACGTCAGCACTGCCTCCTGCACATAGAAACTACCATATTAATTTTAGTCTTCAACACCCCCCTCCACACACACACACACACACACACACACACACACACACACACACACACACACACACACACACACACACACACACACACACACACACACACACACACACACATTTGTTATGAATAATGAATGTTCATCCGTTGGCAGGAACCAACCAACCTGGCTCCAGACACCCTGAATCTATTACGCACCAACCCAGTTACTTTTCTTTACACATTAGATAGAAAGAAACTAGAAAAGAAACCTATGTTCTCTCTCTCCACACCAGACCTGTTGCTCTATCATCGGCAAGACAAGGTCAGACACCTCGCTCCCCACTGCCAGCCCCACCCTCTCTGTTGACATCACTTCCTCTACCAACCAGGACACCGAGCTTGGTGCCACTGCTGCCTGTGTCACCATGGAAACGGACTGAATGAACGGGCTAAGGGAGCGTTTGTATGAATGGGCCTTATTATATCAACATTACATCATACTTTATGTATGTATATATATATATATATCATTATTAGATATTATTTAATCTTATTTGAATAGTCTCCTCCTTCTCACAGATCAGCTTTGTCTCAAATCTGTCCAGCTGTAAGCCTGTCTGTCTGTCGGATTGTCAGACAGACTGGAAAGTGACGGTAGAAGACCGGATAGTTGCTGACATAAATCCCATGATGTACATTATGATGGGATGTATTTCAATGATATTACCTTTGCAGCTCAATCATGGCCTTATTTCCACAGCCTTGTGGCTAGAACTAACCACACATAATACACACACACATAATAGCTTATTCGTCTTTTAATAGGCACTGGTCAGTGGTCTACTTTTACTGCAACAGTCCTTTTAACTGCAAAGAATGTGACTCGTTATTTCATGATGCAAGTGGTTGTAAGACCGAAGCACTGTGTTTCCCCTGGTGTGTGTGTGTGTGTGTGTGTGCTCGATTACTGCGATATGCAGATATGTGGGTGCGTGAGCGCACATGGATAAATTGGTGGTAATGTAGTTTAGATGTACTAGCCTATAGTCTTTTCCCAGAGGAGTCATTGAAAGGACAAACACAGGTACAAACGAGTGACAGTAAGTCTACTAGCCGTGCCCTGGTACATAAAAGGAGCAGCCTGCCTTCCTTCATTAGTGTATGCAAAAATAAACCAACATGGCGAAAACATTGAGACTTAAGTCATGATAATGTTAAGGATTTAATGTGTGGTTCCACATTCTTCCAATATTAACCACTGATTTTGTGTTAACTATAAGCTAAAATGTTCTCCTACTGGGCATGCCAGAGATGGTTCTCAGGCGTATTACTGTTTGGGATCTGGGAAAAATTCCCAAATTCTCGTTGACGGCAATGGGGGTTATGTAACAGTGTTAACGGCCAACATGGCAGAGATGCATTTGGCCTCCCCGCAATGAGATGAGTTCATATTTAATGAGGCCACTTTGAGTTAGTTTCATAGACTGACGAGCCCACATTTCCTATTCACCTGCTTGCATTTTAAGAGGCTGTCCCAACACAATCAACATAACTACAAAAGCTATTTCATGTGTCAACTTGAATCTATCCTAATCTTTAACGGGACAGAAATGCCTCCATAACATGCCCAGAACAAGTGCTTATTCTGGCAGTGTGTTTCACTGCTGGTGAAACACAGTGGCGTGTGACATTTCCTCTCCGTGCCATACTAGGTGCAAGGCTGCATGTTGTTAAAAAAAAACATGGCCCACAAAACTATTAATGGCACACCATGTACTCCCCAAGCCCAAAGAAGGCTTGTTTGAGGCTTGTGCATCTTGACAAGTTGAGGTCACCCAGACACACACACACACACACACCCACCAACTGACGGTATTGTACAAATAGTCGACAAAGAGGGCTCTCCGTCATCATGCACACAAAACAAATAATGATTTACATTCAACAGTCGTTTAGTGTCCCCCAGGTTATTTATTGGTCTACCAGTGTCAACACTGCATCAGCTTTCATTACTGTGGAACCCACAGGGATTCCTTTTTCCTTCCCCAGTGAAGTGGCTGTTAAATAGAAATGTGAAATGGGTTACAAAGTAATAGGTCACATCAACGAATAATGATGACAATAGAAAATAACAACAAAAAAAAGACAAATGAAAATAACAATAACATTGACACGTTTGGTCTACAAAAAAGGTTTGGGTCCGGCACTGGGCACGAGCAACACAGTTGAGTAACACTTGATGCCTTGCTTAGGAAAATATCTTTCAGTAAAAAAGGAGCTAAATTCAGCAACATGACATTTCATTCACGGGGCTAGAGGGAAAGCCAAGGTCATTTTCATCCTGCTGCGCAGAAAGGAGAGATCAGACAGGTAAACACAACTGTTCATAAACAGTAATAACAAATAATTTGATCAGCTTCTTAAAAATGGTCATTAAGAAAAAATGTAACCAGGTAAAGGATCACAAAAAAGAAATAAAGAGAATATTGATAGATGAATGAATGGCGAATACAAGGTCTAGGAATGTATGAGTACCTCCCCATCTGTCCTCCCACCACCCACCCTGACTACACGGGGAGAGAAATCGGAAATATTCAACTGCAAAAAAACACCGCCCCCATTGTTGAATGTTTTTGGGGTGGGAGGGGTTGGCGCTATTATATATTCAACAGCAACAACAGCAGACACCCTAACCACAGGGTGCTGCTGAGATGGCTAGTTTACCTGTTGGAGAGGGAAAGGTAAGCATGTCTCCAAATAGGAGGGCGGGCGGGGGGGGGGGGGGGGGGGGGTGGGGGGCTGCTGGCAGGTCTACATTTTAAAGTTTGGCAAATTGCCCAGTCTCTGCAATATTTGGCCACTGCTCTTTTCTAAAACATAATAACCAAAACATTTGACTAGACAAGGCAACTTTTCGCTAAACACCATTGCTTTTCCTCCTCTATATTCAGGCACAACAGTCAGATGACCAGTCTCCGAGTGGCATAGGAGGAGAATATGCTCTCCTCTCCTTCAAATATATTATTATATCCTATTGATAAGAGTCTCATACCCCATATGTGACAGGCTTGCTTTTCCCTACTGGATATCGCGCTCTCCAGACTAAATGACGAGCAGAGCTGCTAGTCTTGTGATGAACCCCCATGGCTTTCGCCAAACAGCGCAGACAAAGCCAGAGTGCATACACCCTCACAAGCTCTTGTGCCGCCGGCCAGTCTGTTTGGTTTTGGTACAGCTGGATCCCATCTCGAACCACCACCCCTTGTGTTCAACCTCAACCCAACCCACAGCGGGGTCTCCACCTAACGGCAGACCTCCCCACTCTCCCCTCCCCCCTCCCAGCTCATCACTTTCCCCTTCTTCTACACTCTTCTCCGGGCTCAGCGCGATGGGGCGGTCATTAACGGTACGTCTGTCAAGGCTGCTCAGTAGCAGCCGGACCGCTTGTTGTCCAAAACCACGATTAAGGCAGAAGGGTTTCCATGCAGCGCCGTCGTCGTCGTCGTCGTCGGGTGCAAAGTAGGAGGAGCCGTAGGCTTCTACCGCCATGCGCGCTCTTGGTCACAAACGTCCCCGTGACGCATGACCGGGACACACACACGCGCGCGCACGTGTGTGTGTGTGTGTGTGTGTGTGTGTTTAAGCATTTTAAAGGACAGTTGTACAGCTGTAAAAAGTCAATGTGTACATATACAACATATATTTATTACAACAAAAAAATCAACGAACCTTTCTGGTTGTGTTGGGGTGACACCGGAGTCACCAAGACAGGTGTGTGTGTGTGTGTGTGTGTGTGTGTGTGTGTGTGTGTGTGTGTGTGTGTGTGTGTGTGTGTGTGTGTGTGTGTGTGTGTGTGTACGTCTTACTAATGAATGTGTGTTTTTTTTTGCTTATATGGAGATAGAGGATGACTTGTGTGTGTGTGTGTGTGTGTGTGTGTATTTATGGGTTATTTATGAGTGTGGGCATAAATCCTAGTCTTTTGTTAATATGGAGTTCGATTTAAGACATGGTGTGTGTGTGTGTGTGTGTGTGTGTGTGTTCCCGTGCGTGTGTCTGTATAGGTGTATGTCCGCGCGTGTGTGTGTGTGTGTGTGTGTGTGTGTGTGTGTGTGTGTGTGTGTGTGTGTGTCTGAGGCAGTCAAGCCGTTGTCTCAAAGGTGATCTAGTGGCGGTACACACAAGCATCCACCGATGTAGCGAATGAGCTGGGCGGGGGAGGGGAGGTGGGCCCCTCACCCCTCGTCAACACCCCCACGATGCTCAGTCCATGTTTACCCAAATTCCCCCCCCCCCCCCCCCCCCCCCCACCCACAGTCCTTCACATAACCCCCCCATTCCACCCCCCCCCCCACCCCCCCATGTTTGGCCCCGTGTCGAGGGGGGTGTTCAGAGGGCCTTGGCGCTGGTGGTGTGGGAGACGGCGTGGGAGGCGGGCTTCTGCGGGTAGCGTCCGTAGTAGTACACCTGGGCCAGGATGGCCACGTCCACGCCCACCTGCAGCAGGCCGCACGTCCAGAACTGCACCGGCGCCTGCGTCAGAAGGAAGTAGCCCGTCTTGAAGGTGTCGCCGCTCGTCCACATCGCCACCATTTTGATGCTGGGGGGATGAGGGGGGGAGGGAGAAGGGAGACAGACACCGTTTCTTTAGTCAACGGTCGGCTTCAGGAGACATGAATAAAGGGTGGGGGGAAATATTGCAATAGCCACGTAGGGTTGAAGGAGGTCCTGCTAGCGTCTGCGCCCAATTTTGTTCTGTGAATGGGGGTGGATGTCGTGTGGGGGCTGTGGCCGTTTGGTTTGGGTCATTTTTTCAGTTTTAAAGGTTTTAAAACCACGCTGACAGGCCTCCAGGAGAGCACCCAACTGGCTCACAAAAACGCCCCCCGGGCTTGTCCTACACACCACACTACTGACACGCACAACGGCAAACCAAACACACCACACTCCCCCAACCACACACCCATTAGATTGTTCCATAGGACACTGTGAACACCTTGGGATGGGGTGTGTCATGTCAAAAGATAGTGTTTGTGTGTTTTTTTTGTGTGTTGTGTGTTTTTTATCGTTAAAAATGTGTGTTTTTTTTTTGCTTATGGTTGTACGTGTGTGTGTGTGTGGTGTGTGTATGTGTGTTTTTTTTTTATTAGAGAAACAATCACACGTGGAAGTCGATTTTAATGGTGTTTTTTGTGTGTTGTGTGTGTGTTGTGTTTTTTTTTTTGTTATGTGTGTGTGTGTATGTGTGTGTTGTGTGTGTGTGTGTTGTGTGTGTTGTGAATGTGAAATGTTTGATTTATTCTACTCAAAGTAAAAGAGGGAAATTCAAAACAAAACCCAAAAACAAGCAATGTGAAAAAATACTCAACCCCTCCTCCCATGCTCATCCGAGCCTTTCGTATACCACCAGTATCACATCCACCGCTCCCCCCACTCCCCACTGTCTTAGCTGTTGCGTGGCTCCCCAGAACTGACGGTGGGAGTGCCCGGAGTGTCGGAGGGGGGGAGGGAGAGGGGGGGCTTGAAGCAAGGGGTGGCGAATGGACGTAGAGGCGACAGGTACAGAGCAGGAAGGGTGTGGATCCGCCGAGCACAGCGATCAAGAAACCTGCAGCAAGGATAGGACTAGAGAATACTGAAGGAGCGAGGAACGGAAGTCGAGAACACAACATGTTAGAGAGATGATGGGGGAATGAACAGGGAGGGGGAAGCGAGACAATTGGGGAGAAGCGGAGGAGCGTAGACACCGTTAAAGTCAACGGGTTCAGGGTGACTTAGTCAAAGGTGGAGTCAGAGTGATTTGTGTGGACAAGGGGTGAGGGTGGATGGGCGAGAGGGAGCACAAGCGGAGCGGGCAGTGCAACACGAGCACTACGATCAATGAGACGGAAAGACGCACGAACAGGGACAAAAAGATGGAGCGTGGACGCGTGAATTACACTGCGGAGAGACATACAACACTGGGTGCACGAGGGATAGGAACGAGTGAGCAGAGACGCAGTGGTTGATTGCATAGATCAAACTACAACAAGAAAAGAGATGACATGGGGAGCAAGACACTAACACAGCACGGGATAAATGAAAGACATGTATGCGAGAAGACATTACGCAGGAAAGAGGACAATAATCTAGGAGTAGGAAAGCTGCTCAGTGGGGGTGGAGGGGAGCGAGGACGAAGATGCGACGGGACAAAACCCTGGTAACAAACCATGAATCAGAGTGCATGGCAGAAACCACGGTTTGTGTCAGGAGAGTAGTCTTTTTAAAGCACTATCTGCCTGGAGAGAAATGGGGGGATTCCACTAATGAGCAGAGACAAAGCAAGGAGCTAATGAGAGCAGACAGGAAACAGCAGGCCCAAGGAAACTCCCCACAAACTCTCTCTCACGCACACGCACACACACACACACACACACACACACACACACACTATTAATCCTGTTTATCGTTCAACAAAAAAAACAATAAGACACACAGAATTGGAAATTTAACCCTGAGGCGGGTTCAAGTTTTGGGGATATTTTGCTTATCCGTTCAAAAAAGGTCTACTTTATTTGTGTTGTGCTGGGGACACGGGTGTGTCGTTGCTGTGCGTGACACTGACCGCACGAGCATAGCCTGGACATGCACGCTACTGCCACCTGCAGTGTGCCCCAGGGTGCTGCGTCAGCACCCTTACACGAGGACATTTCCTGTTCCTCGACGGCAAGAACCCCTACTGAGTGACAAGTGTGTGCGTGTGTGTGCGTGCGTGTGTGTGTGTGTGTGAGAGAGAGAAAGAAAGAGCATGGCAGCAGGATATTCACTTCTTTTTTTTTACATTTAAAAAACGGAATGAATTATTGAATTATTCAATCTTGACATTTGACATGACATTTGTAAGGGCCGGCTTTTCGTGTCCGTGCAAAGCATTTCACACCAATGTGAGAACGTACGATAGGAGGTGGGGGTCAATCCCATTACCAGACTGCACGGCTCGGTCAAGATGGGCCCCGTTGAAGAAGAGAAAACGAAACATTTAAATAATCCTGCTCATCCTCTGCTTCTTTTATCATGGGAACGGCCATTGTGAAGGCACTATTAGAAGAATATATATATAACCGCAAGAAAAATAAAACAGAATAATAATAATAATAGGGGAGCTTTGGGTTCGGGAGTGAGATGGAGGCCGTCTGGAGACTGGGGGAGGGGGTAGTGGTTGGGGGGAGGAGCTCTTTGCATCCTTGTGCTTCACACATCAGAGAGGCACGTGTGTCTATGGACACATTCAGCTTCAAAAGCAATGTACTGAAGCCAATAACAACAGAACATTTCACCAACTGCCATTGCACAAGTTCTTCCCATCTGTCAAAAAAGCCCATCATAAAATAAAAGCCCCCCCCCCCCGCCGCACCCCCATCCTAACCGCTCACCTTTACCCAGCTCCTCCTCGACTACACTCGCATCCACTTCACATTTGCTGCCCCCATGCCTGACTCCCCCCTCCCCCTCCCCCATCCCCCTCCCCCTCCCCGCTCCCCTCCCCCCTCCCCCTCCCCCCTCCCGGTCGCGGGGAGGAGGTGAGAATGTTACCTCTGCAGGAATAATAATGCAGAGGGGGGGAGAACACAAAATAATAAATAAGTCTTTCTTTTGTCTTTCTGAGCGGATGCCATCTTGGAGTTATGGCAGTGTGTGTGTGTGTGTGTGTGTGTGTGTGTGTGAGAGTGTGTGAGTGTGTGAGTGAGTGAGTGTGTGAGTGAGTGTGTGTGTGTGTGAGTGAGTGTGAGTGTGTGTGTGTGTGTGTGTGTGTGTGTGTGTGTGTGTGTGTGAGTGAGTGAGTGAGAGTGAGAGAGTACGGAGCCAGTTAGGAGATGAAAGAACAACACAAACAACACAAATTGGGTATACGTTTGACGAACGTCTTTCTCATCTTGCTCCCTCTCGGATTGTGTCAGTCTTGCGTCTGGAAACATTCTGGTGAAGAGAGAGAAAGAGAAAGTCCACCAATGGTGCACGGTGGATGACCCCGGGGCCCGGGATGAGCAGCAGGGTAGGGAGAGACAGAGAGATTCAGAGAAACCTGGTGCAGCCCTGGAAGGGAACACAGGCGAGACCTCGACCCTGATTAGCTACCACTCTAAAAATGCCACAAGCCAGAATTCTTCCAAGAATCCAGATTATTTCTCCATCTCAGCCCATTCTCAACGCCCTGTGCTTTCGTCGTAACATTCATGTTATTTCTGCGTTAATTAAATAATACAGGGGATTCTGCAGCCTGCGCTTCAACAATCATCTCCTGGCTGTGGCAAAAGAATTAATTTCACAAAAAATGATGTTCAATAATAGCTGGGAATAATACATATTTCCAAGTGTTATTGACAAGCAATGCTGTGTATTTTAATGGATGAATCAATTGATTGCTTTTAGGGTTTTCATTCTAGATTCATCATGATCCCACATTTATGTCATGACATTTCCCAAATAGATGGCAAATACCCAACAGAAGCTACCAGAGCTTTCCGTTTGCTTTCATTTGAGGAGCAAAACAAAAGTATTCATTATATCTTGACCCGTAAACAAGAACGGAAATGAAATATTTGCATTGCGTAGCACAGCTGATGCATCATGGGGAGCGCCGGTGTCCCCATTCAAATATGTGTGTGTGTGTGTGTGTGTGTGTGTGTGTGTGTGTGTGTGTGTGTGTGTGTGTGTGTGTGTGTGTGTGTGTGTGTGTGTGTGTGTGTGTGTGTGTGTGTGTGTGGGGGGGGGGGGGGGGGGGGGGGGGGGGGGGGGTGTAGAGGGAACAGGGTACGCGTATGTTCCCCCTACACACTACTGCGGCGTTTGACCACACCTGATACTTAAAGACTTTGGAAAACTCTGCTGTCCCTGTTTTAGTTTGAAAACTCTGGGATTTCGTTTTGAATCTGGACGGGCCCAAACGGAGACTTTTGAAGGACGTGTCCTTCCCTGAGTCGTCGCGGCCCAATCAAATGACCTTTTCCGGGACGAAAGATAAACGACAACTCCCAGCCTACGTGAAGAACTCTCTGGCAGTACTCTTCACCATTACTGTTCTTCCCTCCGTTGCATTTCCTGCAACCAAGCAACCAACCAACCGAGCAGAGTAGACAGTCTGCTTCCTGTTTACTCCGGCACGCGCATGCTCCGCGTGCGTGAGGTCACAAGATGTGCGTTTCCAGGCCTCTGGCATGGACGGAGATTATTCCTGAAAAGGTGCTGTGAGGCTCTTCTGGACGGGAGATCGTTTTAAAACGCCGTTTCAAAACGAGAACTTCTTTGTGTGGAATGGGATCGTAGCCTAAGTTGGCAACGACAGCGTCAAGCCGGCGTGAAGGTAAAGGGCCTCTGGGCCTCAGGAACAGGCTAGGCAGGCAGGGCCTCCAGTGCACGCCCCCCTCTCCGTGGTGTGTGTGTGTGTGTGTGTGTGTGTGTGTGTGTGTGTGTGTGTGTGTGTGTGTGTGTGTGTGTGTGTGTGTGTGTGTGTGTGTGTGTGTGTGTGTGTGTGTGTGTGGCAGCACGAAGGCTGAATAAGGCATCGCCACTGTTATGGAAGGAAGTGAAGGCCAGAGGCCTTATAGGGACACAGTCAGAGACACACACACACACACACACACACACACACACACACACACACACACACACACACACACACACACACACACACACACACACACACACACACACACACACACACACACACACACACACACACACACACAGTTTATGTCTGTTTACGTGTGTTTATGTGCATGTGTTGTCTGTTTATACGTGTGTTTATGTGTGTGTGATGTGTTTATGTGTTTATGTTGTGCGTTGGTGATGCGTGTGCGTGTGTGATGCATGTTTGTGTGTGTGTGAGGCGTGTGTGTGTGAGGCGTGTGTGTGGGGTCATGAAGTTGTGTATTTCATGTACAAGCGGTTATGCAGGAGCGTGGGCCTGTAGCTCTGTACTCGTGTATAGAATCGGACAGCAGAGCGCATGAGGCCAGGCTTCACAGGCACAACCTCAACCCATTACAGACAGTCAGCCACCTGGTGCCCCCCCCCCCCCCCCAGAACACATATACACTCTGTGTAAATAAAGCATGCTGACTTGAAGCCTTTCTGTTAAATGACACATACAGCCTCCAATCCGTCTGTGTGATGATCTCAGTAGAACATCTTAAAACCTAGCTTCAACATATACATTTTTCTTCTTGTTTCTTGTATAATTCTTTCAGACCTATTGCATTAACGTATGTAAATAAACCAAAAACCTAGTACTGAGAAGTAATATAATGAATTCGATCTCTGCAAGTATTGGACTTGAAATCAATATCAACAATTAAAAATGATGCATGTCTATGACAGCTAGGTGAAGCTGCGTATGGATTACTAAATCTATTAGTACAACGTACTGGCTTTTCTAGAAGTCCAATATTATAGAACGTCCCGACACAATGCTTCGATCCAAAACAACGAGAGGCTCAGGGATCGAACATCTTGAGCCAGCGAGCCATTAGGAATCAAACCCAGCAAACCCTTTGGGTGCAGAGTTGAACACCCTAACCACTGGACTTTATCTGTCATCAGCAAACATACATCGCCAACAGTGTAGTCGTAGAAACGATAGTTACATTATTATAACTCTGGTTCTACGGTTCTTTCAGCGATGCACCAATCAACGTGGGCCCCGCCCACATTCCCCACGGCACCGTGTATATAACGCGGCGCACGTCCTCCCAGCTGTTCTTTCAGCATTTGGAGGGTACGGCAGGTGGGAAACTAGACGGCGAAGAACCTAGCGACCTTCGCCACGTCGCTCTGCCCGAACGAGTCCGTACCAACTGTCATGGCCGACAGGGCAGAGGAGGGCAGGGCGATGTTGTTCACAGCCGCCGCAGCCTGCGAGGCGCAGCCAAAAGATCTGTCCCCCCCCGCTTCATTACCAGGTCACTTGGTAACAGAATAGCTCTGTAGGCTAGCAACCCGTGGTCCTACCCTGCCAGTCTGCACTGATATTAGAGGAGCGGTAGCAAGTGCAGCAACTTACAGCTGGCCTTCGGGCGTCATATGCCATTGAAGGGGGGAAATGCGAAATGCAATCAGCATACTAGCGATTTTTTTGTTATCCTTGTTATAAAGAAATGGCCTTTAATACATTGAAAATACATTAAACCCAGATAATACCATGGTTATAATTGTTTTGTCTTTATTAACAAAGAAAACACATTTGTGGTTTTCTTCAGTTGCTTGTGCAGCGTTCGCCACCATCTTGCCGATGAGTCGCAAGTCATTCCATGAGATTTCTCATAAAAGTCGGTTTTGAGCGTGCCTTGGAAAAACCTCCGTTTGGAGGGCCCTACCACTTCGTACTACCCCTCCATCCAAACAAGAATCAGGACACCATACCCCTACGCGTGAACGCCAAATACAGAAGGGTAGGGCTAATTGGTAGGGGCAAGGCGTGAATTGGGATTGAGCCAAAGCCCTACACTGCACCAGTACAACACAACTCCCAACTCTCTCCCTTTTCATCCCCTCTAATGTTACAAGGCTGGCTCATGGAAACAGCCAAAACCAATAGACTCCACCAACATTATGACATGAGCCACTACTAGTACCACACACACACACACACACACACACACACACACACACACACACACACACACACACACACACACACACACACACACACACACACACACACACACACACACACACACACACACACACACACACACACACACTTCAAAGGGAATGTGTTCCATCACCTGCAAAGCACAAGGATGCGTTCCGCGTACCCGTCTCGTTTGCTTACATCTCAGATCACCGCGCAAATGCCACCGGTGCACACTCACATTAAGGTTTTATTAAACACACACACACACAAGCACACATCCACACACACGGTCGTAGAAAGGAACGGCAAACACAAGCACAAACACACACACACACACACAGAGCTGAGGTAAAGTAACCTAGCAACAGTGATTGCCTTTACATAGACGGCCACAGGTTGCACACAGATGGAATGGGATTGGAACAACAAACAAGGAGAGAGAGAGAGATCTCTCGCTCTCACACACAGTCTTGTTTTGGAAAGCTATAGCCTCTTCGGCAGCCACTGGTTGAGAAAGGGCAGGCAGAGAGGAAGAGGTAAAGAGAGAGAGAGAGAGCGAGAGAGAGAGAAAGTGAGAGCGAGAGCGAGAGTGAGAGAACTAGAGAAGGATTACAAGTTTCCACAGAGCAATCGGACATGGTGGACGACCAGGGGATGACTTGCTGAGCAGTGGGATATAGAGGAGCAGCATGAGTCGTCTTTTATATGGCGGGGTAAGGAAGGATGGAGGGGTGTGTGTGTGTGTGTGTGTGTGTGTGTGTGTGTGTGTGTGTGTGTGTGTGTGTGTGTGTGTGTGTGTGTGTGTGTGTGTGTGTGTGTGTGTGTGTGTGTGTGTGGAACCACAAAGGCAGCCTCGCTGAAGCGCTGTATCCATCTACAGTGGGCGATGGGGCGGGGTGTGTGCGGGGGACACACACTGCTGAGCCCTGCTCTGGGAAACATCTCACCCACTGTGTTGAAAGAATAAATATCTGTCACGACACACACACAGTCCCGAGTCGTATGACTCCCAAGCACAACCCAAAGAGTGTCCTTGAGCACAGCGGCTCACTACATGTTTGTCCTTTTTATTTATTTCTACACTTTTAATTGGAGTGCTCTTCGACTTCGACACAAATCAATATTAATGGGCCAAAATAATACGTTCAAACGAGCCAAAAGCTAAATGACACCGTGTCTCATTAGCGCCAAGGTAGCGCCGAGTTGGCCATGCTAGATAAAGGGGTTAATACCCACATGTCAGTATTAATGATGTGGCGAGCTGTCACCGCTATTTTATTTTAATAATGACCGCAGTAGCAGACCCCACCACCACCACCACCACCACCACCACCAACCGCCTCCGTCCCCACCCCCACCAACCACCTCCACCACCACCACCACCACCACCACCACCACCACCACCACCACCACCAACCGCCTCCACCCCCACCCCCACCCCCACCAACCACCTCCACCACCACCACCACCAACCGCCTCCACCCCCCCACCCCCACCCCCACCAACCACCTCCACCCCCACCCCCACCAACCACCTCCACCCCCACCTCCACCTCCACCACCAACCGCCTCCACCCCCACCCCCACCAACCACCTCCACCCCCACCCCCACCCCCACCCCCACCAACCACCTCCACCAACCGCCTCCACCCCCACCCCCACCCCCACCAACCACCTCCACCCCCACCCCCACCCCCACCAACCGCCTCCACCAACCGCCTCCGTCCCCAGCCCTTGTGTGATGGAGCATGGGTGGCTTCTTGTCACCTACAGCAGAACATGGTGGATGTAGGCTGTTCTCTTATAACGCTGCGGCGCTCAGACACAGTGGCTTTTTTACTCTGTCGTTTCCCCATCCCCCCAGTGATGCTTTATATAATATATTAGGCCTAATTGCCTCTTCATATTACATGCATGAAATACTGCAGGAGTAATTAACTTTCAGGAGCTGTGCTAGGGACCAGCACATAAGACAGCGTAACTAACTGGAGTGTTTGATTTATGGAAATGAGGCATGTGTTCAATATATCATCTGTCTGGGATCACCTACTGTTACTGGTATATAACTCAAAAAGTGACATTGAATAAATGCATGTCGATTTCCCTATCGTTTTTTCTAGCTTTATATGTCCATGGTTATCATTACTGTCCTACAGCTCTCCGTGCCATCATGCACATGTTTTGCACAACGTTCTGTGTTGTTAGCATATTCACACAGACTAGTCCTGTTTCTGTGTTGGGAATCTCTCTACTTACTAATACCTCCATGTGTGTACACACACACACAGACACAAACACACACACACACACACACACACACACACACACACACACACACACACACACACACACACACACACACACACACACACACACACACACACACACACACACACACACACACACACACACACACACACACACACAGGCCAAAATGAAGACCAGCCGATTGTGGATGGAAACCATTTGGCGTGTAAATAAAAACACAAAAAAAACATTCAAAAAGTTCATTTGGGTAACACACACACACACCCACCTCATGCCCTCGGTGGACTTGTTCTGGTGGTTGCAGTAGAGCTGCGGTATTCCCAACATGGCCTCCGTGAACACGGCGAGGAAGCCCAGGCTCTCCACGTAGACGGTGGAGTCCAGCAGCAGGTAGGTGACGTAGGCCGCCAGCAGTGTGAAGCCCAGCACGCACTGGAGGTAGTCCACGAAGCGGCTCCACGACCAGAAGTAGCTCCACTCAAAGTCTGACGGTTGGTGGAAGGTGGGGGGGGTGGAAGGGAACACGGGGTCAGAGAGACGGTTTCTGTTCTGACATGGACAGTTTTCTTTTTAGGGAGCAAGGGCCGTGAAACAGTTTCAATATGAACACATACTAACACCTTTAAAACGTGTTTTGTCGAAAAGGAAGAAAAAAAGGAAAAAAGGATCACATTTAAAACGCAGAAATGGGATTTCTCTTTCCATCAGCAGCTCAAGCACCCACATGACAATCTAAATCGACCAGATAAACCAAACAATTCATCTCTCGAAAGTCAAAATGTTGCTTTTTTAATAACAGCAAAACATGACAAAGGAGGGGGAAAAAAAGGGAAGACAAGCGCCTTTCAAGCAAATCTATTAGAAAAGTGGAGAAGAAGAAACACTGGCTTTGTTGAACAGCCCGCAAAAACTACAAAAGGTCCCCAAGCCCAGGGCTGCAGAATGTCATGGCAAAGAAAGGGGTGATGCTGTCGCTCAAACCATCAAAGTAATTCAAAATCCATCAAATGCATTTGCATGTGTCTCCACAAGGCACCACTTCGGAGTATGGGCATGTGTGTGTTAGAGAATAGCTGCGTTAAATAAAACAATAGACTACTGTTCGCTAAAGGTGAAAAGCCATTTGCAGCTGTCCTCGAATGTGCTGTGATAATAAGCTTTTGGGCACCTGGGCACAATAAAAGAAATACAATCTCCTATATATATTTTCTGTAGTACATCATACTGTAGGTACCACTTGCTGTTGGTTTAAGGTCAATGAAAGCAATAAATCAAGAGAAATCGAATCATGGCTTGAAAAGGATAGCTATGTGACTCAAATTACATTCCTGGTCTCCACTTTGAAAGGGTCTGTTGGTTGTACTAGTTTTAGATGAGCTGCACCTTATCAGGACAGATCTCTAGGTGTGCCACCTCTGTGGAGATCCATGCAGGAGACAAGAGATTATTGTGAAGAATTGCCAAACTAAAGTATAGCTTTAGCATTAGCGTTAGCATCAAAGGCTTAAGGCTTCATTGAATCGCAAAACGACATTCAAAGTGCAATGTGACATTTCGCTGGCATATTAAGGTATTATAGAATTTGCCTCGATGTGCATCTGTATAATTATTTGTTCATCTTAAAAAGGGAGAAAGGCCAATTGTCTATTATCAAATTAATTTGATGGGTTTTGATCTTGTTTGCTTTGTGTGCGGGGTGTGGCCCCCCCCCCCCCCCCCCCCCGCACACAAATGCTGTCTTTGTGATTGGCAAAGTCAACACATCCAATAAAAGCATGTCAATTGAGTTGAACCAATTTCAAAAAGCAATGAGAGTCCAGACCCATCCTTCCTTTCACGAGCCACGTTACGCACACAGCAGAAAAAGAAAATGAATACAATGGAGAACCTCAGAAGGACAGAAGGACAAAAGGACTAACAGAAAGCGCGGCCTTGGAACTACATATTGTGCGTCAAGAGAACGTGGAAACTGTAGGACGCAATAGAACCAAGTCCACTCCATGTCCCCAACAAAACCGTGCTTTGAATACATTTCCAGGACCCATTGAGGGTGGAGAAGAGGCCTGATGTGGGAGTGGTTCCAGCCACCTCCGGATCCCCACCCTTCTGGCCCATTTTCTCTCCCCAGCAGGAGAGGGTGGCGTGGAACTGGGGCCAGAGGATGGCAGCTGGACATGGCTGATAAGGAGCGAACCCAGGAGGAGAGCCATGGAGCGGGGGGGGGGGGGGGGGGGGGGCCCACAACCCTGTGTCCCACAACCAAGTGTCAGGCCACATACACACACGCACACGCACACACACACACACACACACACACACACACACACACACACACACACACACACACGCACACGCACACGCACACGCACACGCGCACGCGCGATTTGTCAACTTTAATCCAATGTGAGGTGACATCTCAAGCATGCTTTAAAAACGTGTACATAGACATCAGTGCTTTATTTTTCTCATCCAACTGACAACTTAGTGTTTCCTGGGGTCAATGGATTGCCTTTGCATTGCTGCACAGCTTACACAGCTGTGTATGGTAAAGCCAATCCCCCTCTTGGGCTTAGATCATTACAATACCAGCATACAGTCTACAGTGATTCATTTCCTGTCCATTTGAAGATTAAGAGACAAAGGAAAAGTCTTCGTCAGGAGGCATTTCTCCCTTCCCCTATTTCCCTGTGTGGTACAGAACATGCAGCAGCCTGAGTGGTTGTTCGAGGGAAAAGGCCCAATAGGCCAATTATTCGTGGGACTAGCAAAAGAGGCAATTGCCCACTGTGGCTCTCCTATTCCACGCTGCGCTGCCTTCCCCTCCCGTGCTGTTCCTTCATCCCAGGGCACTATCCTCCTCCTCCTCCTCGCTGGTCCGTCTCTACAGTGAGCAGCCAAATGAGCTGCCGACCAGGCCCGGACTTCCTGTGCATGGCTTGGTGTGGAGTGTATGAAGCCCTTCCTGAAGCCACTTGAGGCCGCAGCAAAATGACCACTACAGGTCAGAACAATGCCGGCAGCAAAACGTCTTGCATGGCAGGCTAGCTTTACAGACAATGTGAAATGCCACTCAGAATGCAATTCAGTTCTGTACCGTGTTTGACTTCCAAGCAAAACTGGGAATTCATTTAGAAGAAATGTGATTTGAATGGTATGGTTTTTTGGGGGAATGCGGGACTACCTCAAATTTGATAAAATGTCACATTTTATTGGACCCCAAAAGTGTTTGAAACTCGACTTGGCAACACAATCACAAAACTCTTGTAGTAGGAAGTGAAGGCAATTCGATTTCAAAGTAAAAGCTGTTATGTAAAAGTGTCATGTTGTCATGTTTTGTCTTGGGTAACGGCATCTAGACTGTACACACGCTCACCCATGGGCAAGAGGGTAATGGTATCTCAAGAGGTGAAAGAGAGAGTAAGAGAGCGAGAGAGCGAGGTGATTTATGGGGAGCCGTCAAGCAGAAGACTGGCGAGGACTGCAACAGGTACACATCCCTGTAGGATTACAGGATGAAGAATGGATCGGGAGGAAGTCGGAGGACAGGAAATGGGGGATGCTGCTGCGGGCTGCTTTAATCTAGATTTATAAGATCACTAAGCAGAAACCTTTGGGACGGGAAGCCATTGAAGTCATTGCATGTGCAGAACTACAACAGGCGATATACCCGGATAACAAATGGGGCCTTACAAGGTTTAATCTAGTTCCATGTCTAGTGTTGGGGCTGCAGGGAAAAGCCTTTAACTACCTAAACATCTTCCCACTAAAAGGTGTAATCAAGGTATGTTTAAGTTTGTGCAAATTGCATCCATTTTAAATAAGGAGTCATTATAACAGTATTGTGCCCACTTACATCAAATTATTAAAACGACATTGGCCACAATTATTCAGCCAGACGAAGAACAAACTAGCATCCACTATAACAATGCCAGAGGCCGCAGCCATGGAGTCAGTGAGTAGTAAAAGGGTCTCTTTAAACAGGTAAGCTATTCGTATTTGTATGGCTAAGGTTGACCGGGAACCCTTTTTGATGTACACAATTCTTAATTAAAGCTGTGAAGGCATTTCAAGCCAAAGACTCATACGCCAGTCCAGTTTCATGCTTGGATGAAAAGGGTTATCACTCCAAAGGAAAGGGTACCATTTCAAAGCAGGACTATGAAAGCAGCTAGCAGCTTTTTTAAGTCTTCTATTTTATATGCAATCACACCTGCATATTGTCCCAAGAGCAGCCAGTGTACAGGGGGGGGGGGGGGGGGGGGTTATGACACTCATCCACTACCAGTGTGTTGCAGCCACCTGGGTGATACACGGCTGCCAGTATGCACCAGAACGCTCACCGCACACTGGCTAGAGACCGGGGGATGATTAGGGTGCCATGTTGGTACAAGAGCAAGGTTGGGAATTTGATCAGCACCCCTACTCTTGCGATGAGTGTCATGGGATCTTCAGAGACCACAGGGAGTCAGGACCTTGGTATAACGTTTCATCCGAAAGACGAATGAGGAACTTGCCTGCATGAATACAGGTCATGGATTATTTTGGTCTTTGAAGATAAAAAGGCACAAATATATACCACTATACGAGTTTGCGCCAATATCCCATCCCATTAGGGTGGAATGGGGTTTTACTGTATAGAGGATTCATTTTGAATCCATTGACTGTAGGTTTAATCCATAGACACTAGTGAAAACCAGCACGTTTCTGGTAAATAATACATTTCTGTAAGACCCTCTGTTGACCATATGATGGCAAAACCTAGGGTCCTATCTGGATATACAAGAGAGAAAGAAAGAAAAAGCCACTGAATGTAGACCCCAGTTATGGTTATTTTTTCCTGGGTACAAAACGGCAGCCTGTAATCAACTTTGACTCGAGCCCCTGTGGCAATAATGACACAGCAGAAGTAGTGCACCACGGCGATGCAATCGAGAACACACACACACACACACACACACACACACACACACACACACACACACACACACACACACACACACACACACACACACACACACACACACACACACACACACACACACACACACACACACACACACACCCTCCCTCCCCCCGGAAGAGTTGTGCAACCATAGAAGTCCCAACACTTCAAGAAAATAGAATGCTTCACACTCCAGATCAGCCGACAAAGCTGGTGTAGTGTGGCGACTAATTGCAGCAGGTGCTGCAAGAGAATGGCGCTGAAAATCTGTCTGCCCATTTTTACATTTGACTGGATGGAGCATTGCGATATATTAAGAGTGTCGTTAACAGACTTCTTAAAAGAAAAGAAAAATCGCCTGAATCCAGGCGGGATGAGGCAATCAATGTCTAGGCACAGATACTAGCATAGCCATAATCAATAGGGACACATTCTGGCAATTTATATGATGCTTGTCCAAGCCAAGCAATGGCCGTTCCTAGATGCTGCATATTCAACCAGCTTATTCAGAGAGGTCAGAGTGGAAGAGCTGGTCAAACGAATGACACAACTCTCCCCAAAATCTCCCCACATCCACTATTGGATGTCATGCAGGAAGAAGGGTTTCAGCTGAACATAGTTCAAAGCCCAAACTGTGGAAGGTTATGATTTTCTTATTTATTGATATCTTACTTATTGATATCTGCTTTTGTGATTAATTATTAAAAAGTGACAAACCAAATGTGAGACAAATTTAGAAACCTCATTAAATAAGAGTTTACCGTAGCATGCAATGTCTGACAAATGTTGGGACCTGACGCCACCTGGGGGCCTTATAAAGAATATCGCCCATCTTCGTTTAACCAATGTTGCATTGGGCTGCGGTACATCAAGGGCATGGAAGCTTCCCGTTCAAGACTAGCTTTCCTGAGCAGTCCATCTACCACTCAGTACACAGACAACACTTTGGTTTGGTTGTTTTATAAGGGGATGGTGGCATTCAAGAATAACCTACAATTTCGCCAGCCTTGTCTTTGAAGTGGATAAATAAGCAAATTAAGCTTCACCATGCACCATTCAGAGGTGAAACAATTAGAATCTTGTGAAAGTATTAGAGATTGACATTTTGTACTTCAAGAGTCAGGAAGTAGCATAGGAAGGACTAACATTTTCTACAATTATATTGAAAAGAATGCGAGTCAAAATAACATGCACACAGAATTCTAGGTGTTGAATACATGCAACCCCATCCTTTTCGTTGGATGAAGATTATCCTTGGGGGTGGAGGTGGTTAAAAACGCGATTGTGGATTGGGATTGGGATGCAATGCTGTGTAGGATAATGCAGTGTGTTGTCCCACAGACAACAACACGAGCGCAACATGTGGTGGGGTTAGTTTAAGCGGTGAGATTGATTTAGCTAAGGGGGTGCCAGGCAGGGGTCATGCACTATCACATGAGACAAACACAGAGATGGAGAGATCGACGGATGGAGGGGGGGAGTGAAGTGGTGGTCTCAAGCCGAGGTGAACTTTTCCAGGTTCGTAAATTGTTGTGTTGATTCACCCATGCACTGAGCCTGCTGATTTCACTCACTGTGTTCATTAGCCAATGATAACACAAGGAGATTGAACTTGAAAATACAGAGAGGAAGGATTGTCCCCCTCTCAACCTGGAAGTTCCCCCTCTGCTGTAGAGGCAGATGAACTACAACCGATGTTGGTTTGTTTGAGGGGATTTCTTTTTTTTAAAGGCAGAGAGTACATACCCAGAAAGAGCCTCTTAGGGACTTTGATCTCCTCGTCCTTACTGTCTGTTGCTACAGACACACATACACAGAGAAATACACATGTCAATTATAATAACACTGAGATAATAATAAAAAAAGACAGAGAAAAAGCATATGGCCTGTTTTGGCCAGGGCAACCGTGAATCCATTCACACGCCCCTCCCACCCACCTCATGACGTCTGACAGTTCTAGATGGAAACATGTAGAGCCTACCTCCACTTTAACCAGGCGTGTCAAGTGATCAGCGAGAAGGTCAGAGTGTAGTGTTGTTCTGCATCCATTTATGTGAAACACAACAACCCATTCAATACCGTCTTCTAAAATGTGAATAGGGTCATGCGGTGAATTGACCATTATGTACTTGGTTGAAAGGGAAATTTAACTATTCACTAAATGCTTGCGGACGCCGTTTCCTAGGGATTTATAGAAAATCACAACTCTCTTATCATGTCCATTTCCATGTGATACCCCCTCCCTCACTGCTCGTTTTTCTGCCATTGAAAAGGGTTGCATTCATTCACAGGCATAATGAA
Organism: Lota lota; assembly: GCA_026745465.1. Lineage (NCBI taxonomy): Eukaryota > Metazoa > Chordata > Actinopteri > Gadiformes > Lotidae > Lota > Lota lota. Next base: position 2,181,538 of record JACYXH010000135.1, on the reverse strand, counting down.
TTCCCAACCCAATCAGGGAAGAAATGCCCTGATTAGTCCGAAATCAGCCTGGAGAGGACTACATTTTAAATAGTCTCAAACAGAGGCAGGCTCAGTTAACTGGAAACAGTTATTATCACAGGGCATTTCACTCACTAAAAGCCAACAGATGGCTATCGGATTTCCAACAAATTACACTATAAAGATTGCTCTTAAATCTTACCTACAGCACCTTTGATAGGCCAACCCAGAATCACATAATGAACCAGATGCCCTAGACACTTTGTTATGTATTTATTTATGTATACATACCTGTACATTGAATACTTAGAAGGGGGAGCTGGTTGGGCGATATTAAACACATCGACACGTTTCTTCTAATGTGTAATGTGTAGATGTAGATATTTAACAGTTGAGCATTGGTTTAATTCAATTTAAAAGTGACTCTCTGTAAAGACCTTACTGAATATTCCCTGAATAAGACAGAATGTGGGTTAGTTTTTATTCATGGTAGCAAGAACAACTAAGTGTCACAATAAACAACTGCTACACAAAAATGTGACTGAGGAGTAGTGTCTCATAAAAATCACGGGAAGTTACTCATGATGATTCAGAAGCCACTCAAACCATAATTTCCTGTTTAAGCACACATGCATTAACTTCTCAGTAAAACCCTTGAGAACTGAGTGGAGCGTTAGACCCGTCTTACAATGAGTCAATTGAAATGACCTACTGCTGAAGGTTGCACCTACTGTACACAGCCAACAAAAGCAAACAAGGATGCAAGTGCAATCGGACACCATGCCCCATTGACAAATAAAGGCCGTACCTAATTATTATATATTAACAATTGGGTAAACAGCAGGTTATGAGCCAATTCTTTCACTTGCCTCTTTATACCAAATGGAAGCAGAGACAAGTGAGTCTTTGCAACAGGAGGTCAAATTGACATCAACAATAAAAATGTATTATGGAGAGAAAAACGTTTAACTCATACCAACGGATATGTGCGGTTGATCCTGTCAACTAACAAGACATACCACCCCGCTGCCCCCCCCCCCCCCCCCCCACCCCACTGAATGTGGTTTGATACCAAAATGAGCCAAGTGAGTCCAACGCTTATCAAGGTAGTTCTACAACATTAGAGTCACATACACTTATGTAGTGTACATTATCGAACATCAGGAGATGCTGTGCGCAAAGCCGACTGCGGCTTTTATACGTACAATGAACTAACCCACCCAATTCCTAACCGTGGGGTAGAGTGCAGCCATTCAATGGTTCCAGCAACAACATGAGTTTGCTCTGCTCACTGAGTCCCCACGGTTTATGTGTGTGTGTGTGTGTGTGTGTGTGTGTGTGTAACAAAGTAAATATGACACTAACATGAATATGATATAACACCAGATTCACCATCGCTCCTTTAAACCCCAATCACCCGTAATCACCAACATTCCTTCTGATTGGGCGGGAAAGGGATCTGTCTTCCTCTATCATAATGTGCCTCTAGCAAGAAGGCATTCATTTATTAGGTAGGAATGCACCCTCCCATTCTGTGTTATTTATATCTGTGATTCATAAATAATTATCAATATAAATCAATGTTAATAGGATCAATAGAAAATATATGACACTGGTGTTACAGGTGCATGATGTGCACTTGCATATGTGTGCTTGTGTGTGCGTGCGTCTGTGTGTGTGTGTGTGTGCGCGTGCTCATGTGTGTGTGTGTGCGTGTGTGTGCGTGCGCGCGTCTGTGTGCGTGTGCGTGCGTGTGTGCATGCATGTGTATGTGTGTGCGTGTGCGTGTGTGTGTGCATGCATGTGTGTGTGTGTGCGTGTGTGTGCGTGCATGCTTGTGCGTGTGTGTGTGTGTGTGCGTGTGTGTGCGTGCATGCGTGTGCGCGCGTGCGTCTGACCTATGAATGAGCGTCGCTTGGTGTTGAGCTCTGTGGCCATCCGCACGCTGGTGCACAGGTTGAGCATGGTCAACATGGTGACGATCATGATGATGCTCTGCCAGAGCAGGGGCGTCTCGAAGTAGCGTCCAAATCTAACAAACACAGTAAAAAGAGGCACGTGGGAGAAAGTAAGACGTAAGAAGTAAGAAGTTTCATGTGTTTTGTTTTTTTACTGTATTATTATCCATCTTTCCTCAAGAGGATGTCAATATTGGAACAATGTACATTGTTGGAACATGGAGCTACCTGACGTTAACATTTCCTGTTCTTCCAGTTTGTCTTCTACCACACAGTCTGGAGTCATGGTATAGTCACACTTTCAGATTCAAGGTTGGGTGGTGACTTGGCTTACTCTACTCACTTGGCCTTTAGGAGATCATGTCATATTTCCCATATGTTAATAACGCCAATGGCCCCACCACGATGGGGAATCCATTGTATTCCCAACAAGTAGTACATATTTAGCCTAGTGCATTACAATATATTAAAGGTGTATGACTTACTGGACAGTCCCAGTTGCAAGAACCCCGTTTATAGTTAGGGTTAGTCTTTTGGTTTTGTCAATGACTACTGACAATGACATTAGGCATTCACATTAAGTAGGCCATATCATATAATGTTCATACATGCTTTTCCTGATATGTATTTGTGTAAGACAGTCTGGATTGTGTGTTTTCGTTTTGCTTACCTGAAGAGTATGCGCAAAATATTTGCCACAAGAAGGACAAGACACACGTAAGTGGAGAAGCCCTCCGCATTTTGCGTCCGCCGTATGTCTCTGTACTGAGGGATGTATGGCACCACCCCGCCGAAGATCATCGCACCAGCAGCGATCCATAACACAAGCTGGTTAAACATCTGCGCAAGCTGCTCAAACACTTCATCTTCCATATTTAAGTAGTCATCCGGTTGTACGCAAGTTGTGCCTACACCGATGCGCAGAGAACCAAAGTTGCCAAGTCTTTGGTCAGTGCAGTAGACAACTTGTTCCTGCAGGAGTCTGGTCTTCACTTGCTGTGTGTGTTTGTCTATCTAAATGAATGCCCTCAACTTACAATGGCGGCCAAAGTGAGGAATAGTACTGTCACGGAATGAGGCTGATATACATCTACTAAAAGCATTGTCCATAAGCATCAAAGACACATTCACTAAAGTATAACCTCCTTGATCAAGCTTAATGCCACGCCATCACGAGTAAGGATAACTTGTGAATCGGAAATGACGACCCGGGCCAGCCCAGCAGATGACAATAACCTAAACGATGAAGAGGAATGCATTAACAATGTGTATCACGTCGGCAGCAATATGTGCAAATTGTTCGAGTCTAGTCTATCCAGGAACAATTAAAAGCGTCCGAATTTCTGATATAACTGTTTGGATTAAGCTAACCAGTCCGATTATATGTCAGAAACAATATAGTAGCACCTACTACATCTAAGACCATTCAAATGGAACTGCAAAAAAAAAAAAACATAGCATGGTGTGGAAATAGGGGCATAATTGGGACTTAGTGACTCTCCTTTCAGAGGAAATTGTAAATAGTGAAACCCCAACCAAACCCAGCAGCGCTGCTTCCTTCCGGGCACGTGATACAAGCCACGCCCTTTACGTTATTTACGGAGGACGCATGGTCCCAAAGGCAAACGCGTGTCAGCGTTATTTGCCGTTAACAATATTGTTTGGCGTTAAAAAAAAAGTAATACATTTCAATGAAGAACAGAACGCAAATTGCTGTTGTTATATTATGTAGAATAAATATTGTTTTCGAGAAGAAGAAAAACTACACAGGGGTTTACCAGGGTACAACACATTTTAATTTTATTTTTCAAATGTTACACAACCACAGCACAACACTGCGGCTCCCCATTCCACTGTAAACTAGGATTATTATAATCCATTGTGTAAAAGGCAATGATGATGCGGACCTCCTACAATGCCAGTGGCAATTTCAGTAGCGAATGCACAAAGGGTTAACTGCAGTGGGCAGGTTCTCAGTCAGGCTGCACGTTAAAGTTATCGGGAAGGTTACGCCTGAAGGAGCGAACTCTTTGTAGGTGTTGGGAGGGTGTCATGTATCCCCTTACCGGGGGGTTAAAGCGCTGGATTATTTTCAATCGACGTCAAGGGGCACGATTTTGTTTTGGAGTTGAGTCTTAAGCGTCCCACCGTTGACACGTTCAGGAGGCTCTGCTCTTCGCTAGTATTGCGGCTGCCAGCAAACTTTGCGGAATCCCAGCGGTAATAGGCTCCATGATCACCGAGACAGCAGGGAAAAGAAGCCATGTCTGACACGGAACCCAAGACACTAGGGGATATGACCGAAACTGTACGTTTGTTTGCACACAAGTCGCATGGCCTAAGCACAATAACCAATTATGTGTCCCAATTTGTTGTTGTGTTTTTCGTTTTGGCCAGATGGAGCAAACTATGGAACGTCTCCAGGGGAAATTCCAAGCAATCTCGGAACAACTGGAGTCCAAACATATCCTTTTGGAGCGCAGTCCATTATAGATACTGGCCCATGTAACTGTCATCACGAGTGAAATAAGGACTACGGTATTCTTCACCCCATGAGTTGCTCTCCATCCAGGATGGACAGCGAATGGGGTTTACTTAAAGCTACAACACAGTGGACGTTTTAATAATATTCAGCTGCAGCTCTGGTAGGCGGTGTGTTTACAATTTACTAGTCGGCCTAGCTTTAGCGTGATACCAATTGGATCAATTGTTCATATGCTAGGGACATGTTGTTATCGTGACCCCTTCAAACGATAGCAGATCATTCGTTTTGTCATCATGAATTATGATAACATCGCCTATTCATGTAACATTTGGATTTGCTCAGCTCTTTAAAACTTAAATTAAACCTTTTTGACCTGATAAAGGCCAAAGGTCACTGGCCCCTGTAGAGCATATACCAGGGAAACCATTACCTCTTCCTGATGTAGTTTTTGAATGCATTGAGAACACTGATAGTGTTCCACTGATAATGGCTTCGCCCTATTGTTAAAGTTTCAAGAGTTGTGTTTATAAAATGCACCGTAAAACTCGGGGCGGTTCTGAGCAATGACATTCTTAAGACAAGGCATGAGTCATCGATGTAGTATAAAGCCAAAGGTCACAGTTATACTAATAATACTCGCTGTTTTGGTTTTGTTGTCCACCCCGGTAACGCATTTTCCTGAATTCCCCCGCACTCGACCAGATGGGCGCGCGCATCGACGGCCTGGAGAGCAACGTGAGTGACCTCATGACGCAGGCGGGAATGGACGAGCAGCCGTCCCCAAAGTGACCCCGCCGGAGGACCTCTGGGAACCGCGGGCGACACTCACATCGCCTGTCACTTAGTAGGCCTCCGAGAACACTCGGACGTGTGCGTCCACGAGGGGGAAGACAAAGTTTGATCAACGGAGATGTCGAGGGAACGGTGGAACCGCAGGTATCCCCGTCGGCAAGGAATATCGCCAACAGCGATGGGCCTATTTCTTCAGATGTGTTAAACAAAACATCTGCATACTACTGTTTAAAGAATATACTTTGTTTGTTTAATTGGAGATTTACTTTTTCACCATGTACGATGTTTTCTCCTCAGGCGTAGGCCTATTATTCACCTTTTCCACAAAGTATGCCAAATACATTCTCCTTCAAATAAATATTGGTGGTTATTAATATTGTGTCATTTTTTGCATCCAAACTGAATCAGCTTCACTTAATCTGGAGTTGAAACATAATATATAATGATATTTTTTTGTTTCCATACATAGCCTGCAATGGGCTAGCACAGTGGCTAAGAAACAACTGGTTAGCGTGTGTTGTCACTAAGGCACAATCAAATCAACACACATGTTAATATCCTGTTTTCTATTCTGCAATATACCATATATCTATATTATAGAAACCTATATTTGATATTAGATATGAGATCTGGATGCCATTTCACACTCTTTAAAAAGGTGCGATCGGAGGTTTCCAGTGTCTGCACCAGTGATTCTGCACCAGTGATTCTGCACCAGTCCTCAAACAGAGAACAAGAAACATCCAATACATACTGTAAATAGCTACTGCACAATTAAGCATTTAACAACAGATTAAATGAGAAGGTTTGTATGGGTGGGGCGGAAAGGCAGCAAATTGCCTACATAGAAGCAAGAGAGAGGCCTGTAATAATTATTGAACATTTAAAATTTAGTTTTGACCTTTTTTAATTTGAATTTTTGTTTAACTTCTATGAACCCATTTCAATCCGGAGGGACTAGTATTTAAAATGAACCACAACATTTATTGAAAACACATTTGGTGATTAGACGCCATCCAATTATTCTTCATGGGGACGATGGATCCATGCCGGGAGGTTAATTCCCCCTGATGGTGTCTAGACGCAGGTGGTGGGGTGACTATGGACGCAGTGCCTCGGCCCTGGAGGACACCACCTCTTTCTCCGTAGACAGGTGGAGCTTAGTCCGGGAGGTGAGGGGGATGGAGGAGGGCTGCAACGAGTCTCAATGAAAACAACAGAGATGAGCATGAATGAGAGATGTAGATACACACTGCGTGTTGGCGCTCAATTGCAATCCTGTTAATGCATAAATTCCTGATTGGTTGAGAGATGAAGGGGAGGGGGCTGTGATGACAGCATTGGAATTAAGAACCCAACATAGATCGATGAGAAATAGACGGGAAATGTCTTCTTCCTGATTTAACTTTTGCTTTAGCTACATTTCAGCCTTCAAGTTCTGACCATAAAGTATAGTATATAGCGTTGGAGGAACAGTTGTGGGGAAAAAAGGCAATCACAATTGAAATTTAAACAGCTTGGCCTACTCGATAGCTACTAGCTACTCACTCTATATGTAATATTGTGGATAGATAGGAAAGTTGTAGTTTGTTATTTCTCACACATATTAAGGTAACTGGAAGTTAGGTTAGAAAACATTAGCCCTTCGCTAATGTTGTCCAGTAAGCCCAGAAGCAAAAACATCAATTTATAGTTTATTTGGTCAATTATGTCCAAGAAAGTATTCATCGGATTGAATACGAAGTTGTTGTTGTTATAGTTGGAATGGCAGTGTCACAAGCGATACCTACAATTATTTATGGTGCTTTGTCGCCCTCCTTTGGCCGTATGTACACACTACAGCTATCTTTTTATGTCGCTGGCCATGGTCCTGAACCAAGAGCAGCTCGCTATTTAAGGCGGATCAGCAGGAAGGGCGATTGCTTGTTTGAATGCTGTATCCATTATCCATTATAGTAAGAAAGTAAACAAGACCAGTCTAGTTTTCACCTACTAACATAATGTTGGATCCCCTAAAAAGTACATCTTATTGTCTGACTCACTGCCATAAAGTACAGGTGTATTGTGAATATAGTGACCATATATTAGTGTCCTTTGTGTGTGAGAAGGTACAGAAAGTCTTTTTTGCCACTGTATTGTACTGTATTCAACAGTATATTCGTGTGTGTTTGTGTGTCTGGTGTTAGATCCCTGAAGAAATGAAAGAGCTCCCGTCACTTTGTCTGTGAGTGTGTGTGTGTGTGTGTGTGTGTGTGTGTGTGTCTGTGTGTGTGTGTGTGTGTGTGCATGCGTTTGTGTATGTGTGTGTGTGT